>BSQZ01000113.1:537500-955000 GCA_033239005.1 Lamellibrachia satsuma | reverse complement strand
TGACAAAAATAATATGTTTATTCCCAGAACCAATCATGAATATGCAACAAAGTACCTTATAATCCATGAGTCAGATATGGGACCCCCACCCCCAGGGCATTTACGCCACAATGTTTTTAAGAAGCTTGTAACATACACATTTGAAATTCAGTTGTTCGCGACCTGGGAATTGCTCCAACCGTGTATTTTTGGGTGGTTTAATACAACCAGTGTAAATAGCAAAGTTTGAAAGTAAGGACGGGGAAGGGAGAGATAGTAGTCCATTTTATCAAAGCATATCTGCTGATCATAGCAAATGAGGTATCAAAGGAAAGGTATTTGAATATACTTTACAATGGTGTTACATTTAATATATAATTATATAGAATGACGTCATTATGACATCATATCTTGTTATATGCGTGCATGTCTGTGCGTTCGTGTGAGCAGGTGCGTGAGTATGTTTCTCTATCCGTTGTATTGATACACGCACGCACGCACGCACGCACGCACGCACGCACGCACGCACGCACGCACACACACACACACACTTTATGTAGTTCTTGTCCTTTTTTCTCTTGTCTGCTGTTTTTGTCTTCTTGGTTTTTCCATGTCGTCACGGTCACAAAATCATACGAAACAAGTGGCAAATCATACGCTCGTTGAAATACAACTTAGCGAGCATGATTACTTATCTGTACTGTATCTGAACATATTTATTGTTGAATATTAACAAATTATTATGTGTAATTACTTTCCTGACCAAATTCTACAGGCAGAATCATAGTATTGACATATTACAGACACTTTTAATTGTCTGTGAAAACAAAGTTCAGTAATATCGCTCATAAAAACACATGCCATGATTAAATTACATGTAAGCATTATATTCCACTCCTATATATTCATATTGATTTGTAAACATTAATTTAAAATAAATGTGCGTAGTGTGTGACGACACGGAATGTGCTGTAACAACATGGAACGGAGCGTGACGACATAGAACGGAGCGTGACGACGTGGAACGGAGCGTGACGACATGGAAATAAGAACCAATACTGAAACAGTAATCCCGTGTAAAGACAGTCTACCTACATAATAAATATGACATGCCGTATGCCACCGATTAGCAACAGGGCATCGTAACTATGGGAACACGTACCTTGATTATCAAAGATAACACCATGATCGGTGTGACTGAAGTGGTAACTAGTTTCTATCTAAGCTGCCAGCTTCTCGCAAATAGCACACCATATGTGGACATCAACTTGCATGTGGAGCGCCGTGACAGCAGTGAGGGGTGGCATCGCCGTGACAGCAGTGAGGGATGGTATCACTGCGAGTATATTGTCCTTGTCATACCAACATGTATTGAAGGTGAGGCCAGAAGAATCGATTGTTTCCTATTCGATACATACACCGTATCTTGACATCGCCTGCGTCATCTGTCAACCCGACACCGGGATATGCACGTCTCTCGTAGTTGACGACGACACACTTATTAGTATAACCATCAGTGAGTGCAGGCAGGTCAGCAACCTCTTGCTCATAGTACACCAATTGCGAAGTAGTTCGCATCTGTTTGTGCACATATCGACGTCCACATTATATGCACCCTCTGTTCGCATAGCTTTTCTCTCGGCATAACCGATCAGTGCAGGTGTTTCCTGATTTCTGGGTTACCTCTCTCTGTGGATAGATGGACACCAGTTCAGCACCAAAGATGCTGGACACAGCATGTACTTTCCAGATACCCATGAATTCACCTCGTCTGGTTATGTCGATGTTCTCCCCGTGGCAATTATCCGCAATGGTTACCAATTAGATTCACCTTGGATGACGGGTCGTACTAGTTGTAATCTCTCTGCAGCCTTGTCGTCGAACTTGGCCCCTTGTCGTCGAACTTAGCCCCTTGTCGTCGAACTTGGCCCCTTGTCGCAGGAATGAGCCGTTCAGATAATAGTCTTCATTCAGCGCCAACTCAATAACTAACCTTGCCCGGATTTCATCCGCGAAGTTTTCTTGACCAAAGGCGAGTACGCTTCCACTGCGAGGCAAACAGTTTCCGTCTCTGCAGACACTGCCACAGGGCTGAGACTTGATGTATTCTCACTCTCATCACTTGGCATCAACTTCGATGCTAGCATGTTGCTGAAAGGTCGTTCGCGAGCAAATGGATATCGCGTGCGGACTCTTACCAATCTTCACACAGACAGCCCGCAACTGGACATACGAAACACATGTACACTGGCGTAGTATGATTGACCATCATCCACAGGTTCGACCCAACTGTTGATTGTCGATTTCGACCCTGTCACCTTTCACCCAAAGGGATACATCAATATAATTTTTCAAACGGGTGACACACTTAGAATAGCACATGCACATCGATGGTGTCGAACAATCACAGCTTAGCACCCTGTGGTGGACTGTGTTAATAGTGTCTGTCATGACCTGGTGGACTGTGTTAGTAGTGTCTGTCATGACCTGGTGCAACTTCATGGTCTGGAGCAGAAGTACCAGTTTGCACTTTAGCAGCTTCTCGTGACGTTCTCTAACAGAGACGGCGCGTTCTCGATGTCCTTTCCATGAAGTACAGCCGCGTCTGCGAGTCGTTTCACGGTTGCCCCGACGCTATCTGGGAATCCTTTACCGTAAATAGACTCATGGAATTTCCACGTCGCTGCAATAAGAAAATCTGCACTGTTTAGGTTGACATCACCTAGTAATATTACTTAGAAATGTGTTACAGTACGAATACATACACGCCCGAATATACGGCATACGGAGTAATGTACTGAAACCAGAAGATGCTACAGACTACCGTATGTATAGATGATCGTCCGTAAAAACTGAAGATACCATGACAATGCGCATACATATGTACATTTCTTTTGAACAGGTATACTTGACCTAAATACATATGTACTAGCCATAGTGCAAGTGCGATCAAACATAGTACTCCGTCTCGCATGCTCTATATCTTACCACGAGAAAACCTAACTGCAGATGGATGTTGGCGAAAAGGACGAACTTGCCTTTTTGCTTGTACTGGGACGTCGGTCCACCACTGAAGAAGTGGATTGTCGTCGCTGCAGGGTGATCTCTCCGGACCTCCGTCAGGATCGGCCGTAGATGACACGATACCGCAGCGGGACCGTGGTGCGTATTATCCGAGAGCGTGCAGAACGTATGTAGCGTGATTTGTCGATGTGACGCACTAAAGTGCACCGCCTGCACTTCTCTCGCGAACTTGCCAAGACAATTCTCGGCGTAATCGACATGAACCATGCATTCAACATATTGGAGGTAACTCATGTTCGCGCAGTCGGCTTGTTGATGCTTCATGTTAAAATGGCGACGCTTGAATCTTGGCATTAGCGTGTCGGCAGCCCCAACAAGTACATTTATCGTGCCGTGTGTGATATTGTTGGTTATCGTCACCTGCGTCTTCGTGCCACCTATCTCACAATCCTCTTTGACACTTTTCGAAATCTCCCACGTCCCCGATGCCGCCCGGTCAACATCATGACTGATTTGTATTGATGAATCGCAGCATGTAGCACATTCACCGCACATGCAACTCTGATTAGATATATCACAAGCCACCATCACATGAACAGCCGTTGATCGTTGCGTGGGAATCACTGCTCTACAAGTTCATTGAGCTTAGCGAGCAGTAGAGCCATGTTCTCGTGTGTAAGGCACAAACAGGTGTCCCGATCGCTTTGAGTTGGCGAAACGATCCAAAATGGTCGTATCCGACAGAATGATGTATAGCTGACAGTGCACGTCGGTTGTATCTCTGAAGCGGGCGTGCAGATTCTGCTTTTTCAACTTGTCCTTTGTGACCGTCTTTTTTCCCCGGGAGCATGCGAGAGACTTCATCCGAAATGACGTACTTTCGCACCAAACGTTTGCGTCGCAATATCTTTCTTGTTGCAGGCTTGTGGCCCCGTGACGTAGGTGGCGACTTGGACGCTCGCAGACGGATGGCATCGCCTTCGGCAGTAGATAGCTTCGATTAACAAGGCTCCGTGAGGTGACGCCACCATTTGTCACTCTCACAACCGTCTCGTGGCAAACAGCACTTCCCATTGTGACGGAACCTGGATGTTTGCCCAGAATATGGGCAAACATCAGAGGACACGGCCACAGACTACATTTAGGAACGATTTCATATCGGATACGTTAGAAAAGTAATGTTTTTTGTATTACTACATTAGATTTTACATTTGATTTGATGGCAACAGACAGACGCCGACTGCTCGCGTATCACTACACCGACTATTCAGCACAACGTACAAACATTTCAAAATCAGTCACCGGGTTGGTTCAAAATTTAGGGGTATCAGCTTGGGGTGCGTTTTTCTATAACAAAAAAACGAGGTATGTTTTCATGGGTTTCTCATAGGGTGTGTTGATGGAGGATACAATCAAATGTGCTGTGAAATTTGAAAGAAAATCGTACGACAGTGTCCAGGAATCCAAAGAAACGTTAAAATGGGGTCGTTCCTTCTTATTCATCAGTTATGAGTACCATTTTATGTGTATATGTTGCACACAAAACAGTTAAAACGTCTGAAAATTTAAATGCATGATGATGAATATGTATCAGTCGAGATGGATAAATCAGTTTCATACATATCTACTGAAGGTGGCCCCGATTACCCTGAAATAAAAGTAATGAAACTTTAAAGGTTGTTTGAAATCCACTAGAGTCTAGACCCAAAAAAAAGTTGTGGGGTCCCGTGCAATTTTTTTTCTGACATCACGAGCAAAATACTGTACTCTGATTACAAACTTTCGTTTTAAAACGAACCATGGATTATGCTAGAATATGTGGATGTAGTTAGCTTTCAGGTGTGCAGTGTTCTATGCAAGCAGAAAGATATAAGCATATAACATATATATATATATATATATATATATATATATATATATATATATATATATATATATATATATATATATATATATATATATATATATATATATATATATATATATATATATATATGATATATATATATATATATATATATATATATATATATATATATATATATATATATATATATATATATATATATATATATTATATATATATATATATATATATATATATATATATATATATATATATAAATCTGGTAGAAAAATATTTCCTAGCTAGGCAGTTTATTTATGAAAAAGACATGACAGTTAAAAAAACATGCAAGTGTGGATGACACATTGGTGACACTGACACACTGGTGACATTGACACATTGGTGTCACGTCTTCTGTCTCTTTGGTGGCCAAGGCGCATCGGGATCATCATCATCATCATCATCGTCAAACAATCCCTCAATGTCATCCAGCCAATCACCTTCTGCCATTTCATCACCGGCTTCCTTCTGGTTATCCCCAGCCTCGTTTTGACCTGCATGGTGTTCCTGCCTCTGTGGTTTGAAGTGATGCAGGATGTTTGTCTGTGAACTGCTGCCTGTAAAACATGAATCCAAGTCGGTGGAAATGGAAATCAAGATTTATTTTTCATCAGCTGATGTTGCACAAGTAGAAAAAAGTAACATGATCAGTCTTCAGCATCAGACTTTGTATCATCTGACCAGCTGGTTAGTGACTTGTTATGTCTATCAATATAAACCTGCGATGCAATTTCACAAAATAAAGTCTTCATATTCATCCTGATTTGTCTGTCTGTTTGTTTGTTTGTTTATCTTCTGGTTTGTTTATTTTTGATTGTTGATTTGTCTACCTATTTGTATGTTTATCTGGTTGTTTGTTTTATTTGAATGTCTATCAATCTGTACGTACGTGTTTGCTATGCATGAGTATATAACAATATTACATTACGCGCGTGCGCACACACGTACACACATATACAATATAATTTTTTTCTCTCACTGGTTTCTGCTGCCGAATGTGAAGGTTTCAACTGTTGCACATCTGTGCTGCCCTCTTGTGGTAGATCTCCACTCTCAAGAAATGACTCTTCAAAGCACTTCAACAGGTCTCTTTGCTTAGGATCCTGCAGGGGAGTATAGTGACAGAATAAAATCAGCTTTATAAACACATTTTGTCAGCATACCAGAATTTCACTGTTTAAACGAAAACAAAAGTCATGGTTTTAAGCCAAAGCACTTGTACGAATCACTAAAACATAACCATTTGTAACCATAATTAAGAATAGCATATTTATTGGTATATTAGGAAACCTTGTTGAACATATACCATTTCATGTTCTGTGCCATACCATTAGATAACCCAACAACATGAGTGCGGTAGTCTGGCAACGTTCCCTCACCAAACGAAAATCTATTTTGAACACCTGATAATATACCTGCCAATAGGATTTGGTCATCCAAACTCAACTTTTGATCTTTGTTTACTAAACTAGTCGCTTTCTGACATACCATCATATTTGATTGAAGAGTTATCATTATTTGTGTATTTACCCGCCAGGCATGGGGCAATTAACTTGATTATTAAATTACAATTAACTCGGAAATTCTCAAATTAAATTAAATTAACCTCACATATTTCTGAGGTCAATTAAATTAACCTCCCAAATGCTTAAATAAAATATTAATTGTAATTCGATTAATAATTAAATCATGTGTTGGTAGAAATGTTTACACATTTAAAACAGTTCTAAAATCACAGGACAGAAATGTGTTTTGTAACATTGTTGGAAAGAGATTTGCTCAAACAATATTTACATGCCAAGACATTTCTTATTGGGCATTTGGTCACATTTTAAAAGTTGTAGATACTTTATTGTGGCTGAAAATTTGCAAGTACGGTGGTTTCCTCCTGTATTCAACCATCAAATGAACAAAACCGTGTAACTACATACATCATTTCTATGCACCATTTTATGCAGTGTTTCATACTAAATCATTAGGTTTCCCCTTTACACACTGTATTTAAATATGTACACACCATTCTTTCAGCATCAATAAAACTGGCATGTTTTTGATTTAAGTTGGCACTGTAAAAAGATCCCAAACTGAAGCTAGATTACCTTTCTCTACATCTCTCATTAACGGTTATATGAACACATGGAATATTCATAGACGCATAGGTCTAATGGCCCCATAGGTCCACTTGGCTGTATGTTGCCTGCCCCAAATGTTTACTTTAAACAGAAATTTGCAGAAGCCATGATTAGGCATCAACCTATCACACTACCAGATGACATTCTAGGCCTTCCCTCAAATTCACAGATGCCTGAATGATCAGCCCACCTCTCAGTGGTATAGTGCATTTGTGCTCTATGATGATTCTCCCCCCACATTCATATGTGCCTGAATCTGATCCTTCTCATCCTAATGACTGGAACACTGACTGCATGACTTCTAGAAATACCTGGATAACCTGGAAGTGAACTATCCAGTAATATCAGCTGTTAAATGAGCACTTAATTGAGAGTCTGGAAAAGTTATTAAATTAAATTAAATTAATTGAATTAATTCAAATAACAATTGAATTTAACCCATGCCTGATACGCGCTGCCTTTAAATAAATAAAAGTTCTTTGATGCGCCAGTTTCTAGCTTACGCCAATCAACTGCGCACAAAAAACTAAAAGTCCATTAACATAAAATAAATAAATTAAAACGTCATCACATAAAAGTCCTGCATGACATTGGTCTTAGTCCGTATAGTGGAGGGAAAGTAGTAGTGTGTCTAAATTGCAGGGCTGGTTGTCCAAAACCACATCGGCCGATGGACCTGGTGGTTGTTCAGCTGCCGTAGCCGAAGATTTCTAGTTCTCGGATTTAGCAGTTGAGAATGATCGGCAGGTGCTGATCTTTAATATGTCATGACGGTAGTCTAGGTTAAACGAGTTCTGGCAACGGTGCAGGCGCTTATCGGTCGCGCTGGTTAACATGTCTGTGCCCAATTAAACAGATTCAACCCACTTTTAGATTGAATTCTGAGAAAACCACTGGCGTGATGTTCTTGATTGTAGGTACAAATAATTAATTTTTATTTACTTTTACTTTTACAAAACCATGATTTTTGTTTCGCCTTAAATAAAATACAGTAAATTAAATATTCCATAACAAACCCCTGGCAAACAGAGACATCCACAATTCCAATGCTGTTCGCCAGACACAGGTTTCATGATAACAAACAATATATAATTAGTATTAAATTATTAATTTATTCATTATTAAATATTATAATGCAAGCATCTTTGCACAAATGCTTTTGAACATAGACCGAGAAGTCTGTCTGGTCAGAAACCTGCCAATCCTTTACATGTTACCAAATTGAAGACATCTCACCTTAAGGTATTTTGTGCCTGCGTTGGAAAAGTTGTCCTTAGACAAGCCAGCCTTGCCCAACACGTCCAGTTTCTGCTGCACCAGCGGCCTGTAAACCCACAGAAAGTTCTTATGTATGTGAGAACCTACAAGCAGGCAATGCTGGATTAACAAGGTGGGGAGCCAGGTACAAACGTTTTTGCGTGGGCCCTAACAGAGTGCGTGAAAGACGAAGATCAAGACACGTGGTATTGACTATAGATGTAACTATATTGTTTAACATTTATTCAACTATGCTTGAGCATAAACATTCGCAGATTGTTGTCAATGACACATAGTTCTGTTGTAAACTTCACGTCCATATTTTCGCCCTATATCGCTTTGAGACGGTGTCAGATTCACGACTACTGCACAGAAGTTGAACAGAGGTCGGAGCCCAATTCACAGGAAGCGAAGAATTACTCTAAGCTGCTAATCAGATGAATTACGATTGAATTTTTGCTGGGTCTTTTATGTGGTAGTTCTGGTAAAAGTTTTACACGTGTACCATAGTTAATCCGGCACTGTCAGCCCAATATACAGGTGTAGCACAACCCCTACAACTTTACTATGGGGCTTCGTAGAGATATTAGAATTAATGTGTGTATATAATTAAAAGATTTACTAAGAGAATATTTGTGACAAACTCTACCAAATAAAACTATTTAAACATCAATAAAGTTTAATTTGTAGTAAATTCCGAGCAACAAGTACTTGATTTTGAATTAAAATCCCATCAATAAAATGTCATATCTAGACTCTGCAATCGTTTCCTTGGAATTTCCCCCACCCACATCATGTTCATGTATATACTATAGTAATCAGCAAGACCCTGAAAGTTATTACGCCAATCTTCTATACCGTAGTAGTTTGTGGCTCTGTATGTTCCATCATATCTCCATCAGTTTTGCAAGTATGTGGCTGAAATGTTGGTGGCGAGCACAGGGGCTAATTAGGGGGGGCCATTAGGTGATTCACACATTAAAACAATTTCAAAATTCCCCAGGGAGTGGGGATATTTTGAAGAAACCTCTGCAGACGTCTGACTTAGATAACATAACTCAGAACAACAGAAGTTTGTAGTTACGTACAATTGTTTGCAATGCTATCCGTGTTTTCGACAACTGTTCCCAGTTACATAATCTACGTATGTCAAACGTCCACATATAAGTTCCTTCGTATGCTTCATGACACCAGCAGTTGTTTTATGGTCATTAAATTGTCATTACCACTGGCATTGTTCTACCAAGACTTGACTGGGTAGTACAAGGAGTCATAAGCTCTCACAGTAGCTGGCTTTTCTCCGGTGCAACGATGGGCAACTCGGCCAGTACTTGATATTCTAGGTCATTCATGAACACAAACTCTGGTTTATTTCCAGTGTCACTATGACTCCATTTTGTTTCCGAGAGCATCATAATGTGAGGATTCCTGTATAAGGACTGCTGTGTGGGAATCCCTTCGGCAGGACCCTAGATGTTGATGAAACATAAAGTGCGTTGCTACAAGACATGGTTTGTTTACTTTGTACAACACTGTCTACAAGGTCACTTCTCCACCTAGCTCACGTGTGACGGGAGGTGGGAAGCTGGTCCTAAAAAAATTTGGGAGGTTGGCCATAAAAATAAGTGGGAGATGGGAGGTTGCCCCCCCAAAGCAGGTGGGAGATGGGAGGTTGCCCCCCCAAGCAGGTGGGAGATGGGAGGTTGCCCCCCCAAGCAGGTGGGAGATGGGAGGCTGAGACCTTGCCACGATTCTAGGACATAATGCCTTCGGACTATATCCCATGTTCATATGCAACATTAAAACCACAGTCAACAGTAAAATGACATTCAAATTTATTATACTGTCTATTCTGTTTAATGGGTGATACTCTGGGTCATGGGTAAATTAAGGAAATCAAAGAAGATGTAATTGTGAGTTGATGTCTCGAATCAAAGCATCCTTTCTTGTTACAAACATGGTTACCTCTTACTTAGGTCTATGTAATTATCCAGAATAACATCAAAGCTCAGTATATTATGTAGTAACATTTTGACTGGGGATTTTGCATACGGGGATTTTGCCCAGGAGGATATTGCCTATGAGGGATTTTGTTCTAGGGGGATATTGTCTGCCGAGAATCTGGGGATACTGGCAGGGGGATATTGCCCAGGGGGTATATATCCTGATACCCCTTGCCACATCGCTCTCTCACATGACTTACCATATATAGTCGTCTGCTGTGTTCCGAGCCACCAAGTAGTGGACGTTCACCGAGTCTTCCTGCCCCATCCTGTGAGCCCGGTCCTCAGCCTGCATAAGGATCTGACAGAGGGAAAATCCACTTGATGAATGGGTTCCTTCCGGGAGGAATCATTATTTATTTTTATGCTGCTCGTAAATTTATATTTTGAACATTCTGAAACACAATACATGTTAATAAGTTTTCTTTTGTCAACCTGTTGGACAATACTTGTCAAATTCTGTCATCTATATCTCTAACAAATCAACATATATGATGCTCCCCATCAACTGACGTCCAAAACAACTACATCATGTCTACGTGCACAAGGGACCCTACTGTCACTACCACACATGTTGACAGTTCCAGTGTTTCCAGCTGTCTACTAGAATTTTAATCTGGGTATTGCATAAGTTTCGTATTCCTCAAATATGGTCATATCCTTGTTCAAACATAATTTTTCAGGTGATAAAAATTGTCAAAAGGGGTATCATCTCAAAATCACTTCATTCATGACATGAACCTGGAGGTAAATTAGTGATCTGTTCCCCCATAGCATTTGTCAACTCAGCATGTCACAGTGGAGCTCTTCTGTATGGTGGAGACAGGAATGCAAGTGCTTCCTGTCTGTACACATCTACAACCCATTCACACAGAGACGTTGGTTCTAGTTAATGCTATTCTTCTGTTTGCATTTGTAAGCAAGTTCTACGGCTAATTCAGATTATTTTTGTTGAATCTTCTTGTTTTCATTCATTGCTAAAAGTTCATCCATTAGCAGGTGTGTTTATCTGCAGCGAGTCGCTGATTGGCAGCAACTTCAAAATAGACGCCAACTTTCAAACTAGAATCAATCACCACAAATCTCACCGACGAATGTTTTTTTGCAAAATCGGCCTTGCTTATCACATGGGTGTTTACATTGCTCTTTATAGCTGTTAAAATGTTGATTAAAATAACCTGTCCAAGATCCTGCCCCTAGGTTCCAGAAGATCCTGCCCCACTCATCCCTGGGTTCCAGAAGATCCTGCCCCACTCACCCCTGGTTTCCAGAAGATCTTGTCCCACTCATCCCTGGATTCCAGAAGATCCTGCCCCAATCATCCCTGGATTCCAGAAGATCATGTCCACTCATCCCTGGGTTCCAGAAGATCCTGCCCCACTCACCCCTGGGTTCCAGAAGATCCTGCCCCACTCATCCCTGGATTCCAGAAGATCCTGCCCCACTCATCCCTGGATTCCAGAAGATTCTGCCCCACTCACCCCTGGGTTCCAGATAATCCTGCCCCCTCATCCCTGGATTCCAGAAGATCCTGCCCCCTCACCCCTGGGTTCCAGAAGACCCTGTCCCACTCACCCCTGGATTCCAGAAGAGCTCAGCGAAGACAACGACAGAGGCCGCAGTGAGGTGAAGGCCAGCATTGGCAGCAGTGATGGACAGGATGGCCACTCGGACATCGTCCACTGTCTGAAATTTCTCACACAGGAAGTTTCGCTGCTCGGATGAGTTGCGCCCATCGATGCGGATGTGTTGATGCTTCTGCAGCAAACATGTCAATGTTCAACAAAGGTGAACCTAAGGACATATACAGCGCTGTATCCGGTCTCTACATAAAGGCACATACAAAAATGGCATACAAAAAAGGCACATACAAAAATGGCACAACTGTACAAAGGAAAAAAATAGCACATTTCAACATGGTATATTTAAGATCTAAGTTTTATTTATGCACTTATAATCAGTTGTCAGGTTTGTTTGATGTTGTTTTGTTAATTAGAGGGCATATTAAGATCTTACTATGAATATCCACCATTTGCTAATTGGCCAAACTGACTGGTTGTTGTTTGTATATTTTACAGCTTAATTAAAATAATGCCTCCATTGGTATTGGTAACATCTAAGGTCGTTTTCCTTTTTCAATGGATATGAAAGAAGTGTTTTTGTGGACACAACATGCACGTAACCAGAGATGTTTCATGAGATTAAACTAACACTATAATACACAAACATCAAATTTTTGTCAACATTTATTTCTTTGAGAGTCACATTTTATATTCAAATGTGCCATTTTCATCTTTAATTCAGTTGTGCCATTATAGTATATTTTTGTATGAGTCTTTTTCGTGTATACCGTTTTGGGTCATGCCATTTTCGGATGTGCCTTTATGGTGCAGTATTCAGTCCTTATGACTGTTAAAAACGCCTTACACTTCAATCCCTGGCTAACCTGTTCATCACAATGCCAACTAGACTCCTCTGGGAAGTATTCAGCCACACTGTAAATATGCGTATAGTTACTGTGCCAATGTTATTAGTTCACATGTATCCAACACTATCTCTTGCTGGGACCTCATTTATACAGCCAACTGAACTGAGGCAATGTGGGGTGATTTAAACTGCTGAAGCCTTGAAATGGCAGAAAAATGATTTGAACCCCGGCCCAGTGTTCTCAAATGAAAATCTGAAGTTGTAACTGGAACCAATATGAAGACACATTGTGGGAAGTTGCCTGGATAAAATAGAGAAAGATGTAGGTTGGTTTATTCTTCAAGCTCAGCTGTATTGGCGAAAAAATTACCATTTATTTTATCTAAATCACCCAATCATTATCATCAAAGAATTTATATTTTACAAATACATGTGTAATCCTAGAGCAAACGCACCTTTGCAGTGACCGCCTCTTCTAGCGCATCCAGCACCACCTGGTGGTGTGCGAACACGAGAATCTTGCGGTCTGCCTCCAGCAGGTCCAGGATGTAATCCCTGAAATGCATCAGTCCATGAATAGTTGTTCAGATCACAATGAGCCCATCCGAGCTAGTTAACGATACATATTTTAATATGATTATCAAACTATCTTGTCTTAAACACTACTCATCTTATCTTTACCTAATTTCCTGTGTATTATGTCGATATGAAAATAAGGTCATGTGTAACACAATAAACTGGCATGATGGTAACCATGGTAACCAGATAATCTTAGAAGTGCTGCCTGGGGTGGTTATGCGGGAAGTTGCATGGAAAATTTAATATCATATACTGGGCATATCAATTTTATTTTTGACAAATAATATATCAAGTTGGCACTGAAATAGTTTGGCTGAATAAATGGTAATACTTATGATACAAATGTGATTTTTAACATTACCATACGGTTGTTAATTTTATAAACTAGGGCTAAAATTTATATTTTGTAATCAGAAGTATTACTCTCTATTCAGCCAAACTACTTCATTGGACAACATGTTATATTATTTGTTAGAATAAATAAAAAACATACAAATAGATGCCAAAGATTTTTAACCCATTAGGCACCAGGATTTTATTAAAACATGCCACCATGTTCCCAGGATTTCTGGCAAATTTCGAGCAATTTTACCTCCTTGTGTTCAAAAATCTGTAGAAAAAAACTATTCAATATTGACAATTACAAGTTGTGTTTATTTTGAAGAGTAGTAATTTCTCCACATGCATGTATACATAGAAATAGGATATATTAATAAAATGTTGACATTTGATCACAATTTGCAAAGACAAAATAGTACATTTGTTAAAACATTGAAAGTTGTGACTGACATTTGACAATGATCCCATGCTAAAACCCTATGCAACTCAGCGAAGAAAATGTAGCTATATGTGTTAGCTTTGCACCAATGAAAACATTATCAAATTCTGACGGTTATTTTTCAGGTTACACCATATTTTATCATGACAAATATAGAAATAAAAATTTTAGAAATAGCGTGAACAAAACTGATGAAAATCAAGATTTCCGAAAGGGCAACACATGCATGTAACGAGCTGTTGTTGTTGCAAAATGTATCCGCTAGGATGTGGCCAAATTTGGTAGCATTTAGATCTGTAGTTATTCGCCAGGATTTCTTTGAATAGTGGGTCCTGTATGCGGCCGTCGGTGGCCGTTCCAGGACTGCACAGAGAGGCCGGCCGCGGCCGTTGTGGAGTCTAATGAGTTAAGTAACATAATTTTTTTTGGGGGAATTGTGCCATATTATTTGCAGTATAAACAATGTAACATAGTTTAACCTGACTGCAGCAATCTTTGTATTATTTTCTGCATAAATAATGTAACATGGTCCAACCTGACCGCAGCAATCTTTGCCGTGCCTGTCTCTTGGAAGTATTGTAGGAGGGTTCCCCTTCTCTCGTTGCCCTGGAAGTACAAACACAAATATACTCTTGAGAGTATGAAATATACTTAGCTCAATGAAAACATCACTCTTGTTCAGAAAAAAAAACACATCTAGGTTACATGCCATCCACCCTGCAAGGGATTAAAGGGAAGATTGTTACATGCCATCCACCCTGCAAGGGATTAAAGGAATTTTTTTTACATGCCATCCACCCTGCAAGGGATTAAAGGGAAGATTGTTACATGCCATCCACCCTGCAAGGGATCAAAGGGAAGATTGAATGAGATTTTAAATAAATCCCATTTAAGGGAAAATGAACACATTAATAAAGACATGCCAGTAATCTACACCACAAAAATTAATACAAAAGAACAATACAGAAAAAAACTGCAACAAATTGCAACTCCATATTATAGACATATTACAAACCTTCATCTGATCAACGAGTTTGTGCGTCTGCTTCATGTCCTTGTTGACCTTCACCGACCCAGGATCAAGGACTACCATTTGACGGGTTTTCGTGGGCAACTGATGCATGACGTCTTTCTTCATTCGTCTGTTGATTTAGACAATAACATGTTCATTTAAAATAACAACTTTTCAACAAAATAATTTTAAAAAGTATTTTGATAAAATAATTATAATTAACTGCGTAATATCCACATTGGTGTATAATTTTTAGTATCTGCAAACTGTATGGTTTTTCAGTGACATATCAAGTTGAAAATGTTGCAAAAACAATGATTATTTTGTAAAAATTCTAACATTTCAAACATAGCAAACAAAATAATTGGCATATTCCATGGTCAATGAACAATGAATATTTTCTAATCAAGGATTTTTACTTTATTTTAAATTCTGCCAGCTACTTAAAGTAATTGAGACAGGACATCAGTCTATATAATCATCATTAATCAACAACTTCAAACAGTGTTCTGTTGCAATTCACTATAAATTTCACAATTTTTACACAAGTTAGATTCAAATGCGATTTTTCATCAGATCTGGAAGTATCTTCCAACGTAATTACAAACCGAATCATGACGCATTCCTCGAGGATCAACTGAAGTTCTTCCAGATGTGATGAGCCCGAGAAATCCCAACCCCATGGCAACTACAGAACAAGAGGAACGGTTAAATATTCACATGCATCAATTGAAGAAATGTGAATAAAATCACCCATTTAATTGACTGATTGCAAAATAATAGTACAGATTGTTTTTAGTAAATATCTGCAATTTGCAAATGCCACTGTTGAATTGGCTTGCCATTGAATTTATCACTGCAAGTTAATAAAATTAAATGGCACATTTTACACTGTAATAACAAATTATGAGAAAGATGGCAACATTTAGTTTAAAAAAATCCTGTTCCCAATTTTATGTCTACATCTTACATTTCCTACAAATTTAATCATTCTAGAAGAGATTGGAATTCAGACAAGATTTAAATAAAAAAAAAGAATAGATCATTTCAGTCATGAAACCATGCTCTGTAATTACACTCACCAAAATACTTTGCAAAAGTTCCATGATCTATAATTGTACGTATCTTGCTAATGTTAAAGTTAAATAACTAGCTATGATTACCAACACAATTGATTTTGCATGAGTTTAGCTATGATTACCAACACAATTGATTTTGCATGAGTTTATTTAGTTTTATTTTTCCAAAGTGACATGCATCAAAAAGGGTTAATTAGAAATTAGCACAACTATCAGTGGTGAACAGAACATCACTAGTTGGATATGTCATAAAACATGGTAATAAACCATTTTATAGGAATTTGGTTAGCCTTAAATTTAAAAAAAATGGTTCCTTTTCATCATGTATATGGCAAAACAAAATGTTGAAAGACATCTCTGCAGAGACTACCTGTTGCCCACTGCAGTACCGAAGTCCAAATTCATGAAACCGGGGAAATGCATTGTGGTTAACAGCGTTTATCTGCACAAACAACTCAGATGGTCGTGACAATGCTGGAGTTCCAGTCAGAAGGATTACTCGCTTCGCTTTCTGAAACCATCACAGACATCCACTTGTTATTAAACTAGTTGAATTTGAAGGTCAAATAGATGTGATAATCATACTGGATTCTTGTAAGATTATGTTTGTATTTGGGAGTCCTGGTGCAATCCAACATAACACTTAGGACATCTAAACCACCAAAATCTGACGTTTGTTTCTAAATGACACAGAAAAACAGTACTGTAGATTTAGTTATAAGTAGAACAAAGAATCAATAAAAGCAAAAAAAAATATAAATTATGAGAAAAGTTTAAAATGTTACTGCAAATTATTATTATTATTAAAAACAATGTTTTTTTATATAAACAAATTATTTTAGAAGGAAAAGTCATGACCTTGAGAAGAGGAGCAGCGACCTTGGAGCGTGCCGTCTTTGCATTCTTCAGAAGATGTGATTCATCCTGCAGACAGATTTACACCGAGGTTACATAAAGGCTACTTTACCTTAGAGGTCATCTTTACCTTAGAGGTCATCTTTACCTCAGAGGTCATCTTGGGCTGTCCTAAGATGTCTGTAATGTATTACTGGGGTGACCATAAGATAGTATGATGTACAAAAAGCTTCTCTCAATTGAAAGGGAAACGTTTTAACCACTACGCCCCACATTAAGACAGGCAGGCTTTCACAATGTGCGAAGACGTGTATGAATTTGCTATATAACCGGTTTTGTTATATAACCTATATATTTTGTCCACAGATGGAGCCACTGACCAAACATTACTCCCTACTTTGTGTTGTGTGGTCAAGGACTTGTTCCATCACATAATACAAACTGGTGTTGTAACTGATCCAGAGTCTGACATCACAATCCTAATTATTAACGTGACCTCCGTCAAGCTTCTCCTTCGCAACTGTGTTTACATGTAATATATTACATTAATATGGCAGCATACATCTGCCAGATCAAATATTCTCAACTACTATTCTAGCTGAACCAACGTTGCCCTTTGTTTTTGTCGCAAAGGCAAATATTTGGGCCACAGATGCAATGCAAAAATATGAACGAATGTCCAACAATGCCTGAAATACTTGAAGCCCTTTGCAAAAAACATTAAGCAAAAAGGGGCTTTGATCCAATGGTGAGCCACTATGACACAAGTACACCAACTGTTTTAAACAGGCTAGACACTCCTTAAGACAGCTTCACACTGTCAAATGTTGACGAGACCTACCATAATGATGACGCGGAAATTCTTACGTGTCAATTCGTCGACACTGCGTGCCATCAGGTCATAACTTGTGATGTTTATCAGACCTGAAGTGCTGCTTTGTTTACCGGTTGTCACGACGTTGATTTGCTGCGGGTCTATACTGCCAGACAACCACCGCAACAATTGCTGCAGACACGCGAGGAACGCAACATCAACCATTACTTGTTCATGCAAGAGAGCCTAGACAGTTCCCAGAATTTAAACAAATATTGGAACTACAGCTTTCTTGGTAGCCGCACCAATCCTTTGGAATTCACCCCTGGTGGTGTTAGGTCAGAAGGAAACAAGATAATATTTCGTTGTCATCTGAAAACTGACCTTTCTGTTGACAACTTTAACATTGTACACCTGTTTATCGATTTTGAAATTGACTAAACCTTTTGTTTTGATGAACCGCTGCGCTTGGGTGTGTGATTTTCAGTATTACTATTATTATTATTAAAGGCAGTCTGATTTTTTTTCTTTCTTCATAAATCATGTTATATAGTACACATTATATCTATTCTAACACCTCAACCTATCAAATGTATCTCAACGAACATGTACCAAATTTCAGTAACCCACAAACTTTAATCACTAATAAATGAAAATTGTGTAAAGATATCTTACCTGGTTACTAAGAGTCTAAGATATCACCTACATTTGTATTAACCAACATGTCCCCCGAGTAGTTCCCTTTTATTCACCAGATGGCAGCACACATATTAGGTGGTGTATTGTTAACAGGGATCATGCCTCAGTTTGACTTCCTGGTGTGTTACACACGAATGTAGGGCACAGTAATTTTAGATGTGTAATTTTAAAAAAATCATATCATCTGACATAGCTGCATTTGAGCAGACACATTGGCAAGTTTGCTGGTAGAACATGTTGGCAATGTAACTGTAGATTTTTAGATGATTTCAATAGGCAGAAGGATTTTTGGCAAGTTTTTCGCCACAAGCGCATGTGCGTAGTAATTTGTAAACATTGACGGGTAAGGCACGTTCAGTCATTTTAAGAGTTAGAAATACGTGATTTTTACTAAACTCGACCAGCATGTCAATGAGATAATGACAACAGCAGGTAAGATGATTTTAGATGATTTCAATAGGCGGAAGGATTTTTGGCAATTTTTTTGGCACAAGGCGATTCATGCAGCAATTGGTAAAAATTGATGGGTATGGTATGTTCAGGGATTTTAAATGAGAAGTATAAGATTTTGACTAAACTCGATCAGCATGTCAATGAGATGATGACAACGGCAGGAAAGAAGTTTCAGAATTTTGTATAGTCTCGTTTTCTTATAATCGTGCAAAACATTAACATGGTCACCAATGGGAAACGTAACAGTAGGCTGAACCCAACAGCAACACTAAACAGACCGATGGTGTCATTATAAAATGGTAGATTTATTCCTTATTTTGGAGATCAAATGGAGGACCATAGTAAATGCTGACATAATGTAAAACACTAAACAGACCGATGGTGTCATTATAAAATGTTAGATTTATTCCTTATTTTGGAGATCAAATGGAGGACCATAGTAAATGCTGACATAATGTAAAACACTAAACAGACCGATGGTGTCATTATAAAATGTTAGATTTATTCCTTATTTTGGAGATCAAATGGAGGACCATAGTAAAGGTTGACATATATGTAAAACTATTTTAGAATAGAACAATATAATAAAAATCCCATGCAGAAATCATCAAATTTTCCATTTCCTGACCCACCTCTCGCCATGTGAATCTCACAGAAGATGGTGCCACAATAAGAAGTGGCCACTCGTGTCGGAAGTAGGTCGCAACACAGATGGCTTGCAGCGTCTTACCAAGGCCCATGTCGTCAGCAATTAGTACACGACCTCCTTGCCAGATGGCAAAACTGATGACAGTGAATGTTATTAATTATGATGCAATTATATATATTAATATTAACATTCTAACAAAGGTTCGGCATATAATTTAGGAATATAACAGTCAAAAACGCCTTCCACCTTAATAACACTCAAGTCAAATACATAATTACTAGGTGGCAGCACATAATGTAGTCAGCAGAACAGTCACTAGGAAGCAGCACAAGACAGAGCAGATTTATGAAATAATCTAAATTCTAATTTCTATGGAATTGCTGATTTCATACAATGGCTCAATAAGTGAAAGCAAATATATTAGTAGTAGATGGTCGTGTTATTTGTAAACCAAGAACACTGCAATTGAAAAACAAGATTTGCACTTAGATTTCTTTTAAATATGTCTGGGGTTGCACTTTTAGGGTGTGTAATATCACTCACTTTACCCCTTCTCTCTGGAATGGCATCAGGGTTGACACAAGGGCATCTCCAACTCGTGACAGATCGGCTGATGCAACACGTCTTTCCATCACATTGCCACGGATATGATTTTCGAACGCTGTCAACGCAGCCTTTGACAGTGGCTCCACTTGTAAATTGCTGTCTCCAATATCTTTGATTTTCTTCACTAGAGAGCAACATGAAAGTAAGATAAAGTAGATTTACTGAATTGGACATATTTGATCTTGGTGTAAAGTGGAACATCAATTCTGCAGTTTAAAAAATGAAAATGTTTTTTCTTTGGAAATTTCTTTCTTTTGAAACAAGTTGGAATTGCTAACAACAGTTACACATTTAGAGAGTTATAATCAAAATATGAAGTGTTGCACCTTGCCCTATTCTCTCCTATAATATGAAGTGTTGCACCTTGCCCTATTCTCCCCTATAATATGAAGTGTTGCATCTTGCCCTATTCTCCCCTATAATATGAAGTAGTGACATTAGAAATGTACAATGGTTTTCACTGATTTCAACCCAGCTAGTTGTTGTTTTTGTATAAATGAAATGCCTCATGAAATTCTCTTAACTTTTCCATCACAACAGTTATAATACTAGATCTTTTAATATTTCTTGCAGCTGTATATTTATCTTCAGAAATCACATAAAACAGGAATTTGTGGAGAAAAACTGGCATAAATCACAGGACTTCCCTATTTGCTGATTTAACATCATCTTTATTTTGAGAGGCGGCTATTAATGTGACATTGACATTGAATTTGCTATTATTTAATTTAATTTGTATTTATTATTATTATTACCTTGGATGATTAACAATATCCATACAAAATGTGCTACTATTGTGATCTTTCATCTATTAATATTTGTTCAAAATACACAATTTTGCTGTTTGAAATAAAATAAGCCAGTCTTATGACAATAGAATGATTGCTTTATGGTAGTTATCGATGGATTAATAAATCAATTCCACAAAGAAAATAAAAAACTATTCAATTATTTCACTTACTTAGTTCATTGTATTCCTGCAGTTCAAAGGACCACCGCTTGGCTTGAGGGTCTGAAGTCAAAACAAGATAACTGGTTCCTTGCTGCGTACATAGTTAGCGTGCATAAAATAATCCCAAGAGATAACTTATTAATTACAATAAATGACTTTAATTCCCTTTCTTGATCATTCAAGTACAACATCAACTGCTTGTTGAATGGATCTGTTTTATAATTAATTATATGAACTATAACATCATTCAGTATATGTATCAGCATAATGCATGGCAACTGTAGCTTGATAAATTACAATAAAATGAAATGTCTCTGAAAATAAAGTTACAGGCATTGATAGATAAATCTTCCAATAATTTCATTCCTATTAAAATCTGTTAAATTTATATCATGGATATTTAAGGTAGCTGGGGTGCCTAACATGATTTTTTTCATTTGTTCCTCATGCTATGAAATATTGAACTAAACGTCGACACCACAAATAATCACCTGGCACTATATAGCATTCATATTTTGCCAATCCACCCTTTAACAAATAGTCCTTTTGGAAATCCCCCCAATGTTTCAATAGTATTTAGTATAAATACATAGTTTCCGCAGTGAATGTGGAACATAAAAAAATTATTGTGTGGTTACTGCGGTTCCAGTACACATCAGTACTATATTTACCTAAGTAAATCATGTCCTTAAACCAGCAAATATCAGCGCTAACGTAGTTTATTGTGACCTGGTGACCCCGCAGATAACAGGCCAATCAAAATGATCATAAATACGCTCTGCCACGTGTTTGTCAGATGGCTAACCTGATATCATAGACAACATGTTACAAATACAGATTGAAGAGCCATTGTGGCAGCAAATTAAGGGGACATGTTAATATTATAAATGGCTGTTATGTTTTGTCAAAAATGCCAGTGAAAAACATCACATTTCAAGCACAACACGTGACATTTCTGTTATCACTAAACACCTGATGAAATGATACTTAATTTACATTTTTAGAAAAACTACAACACTTACTAAGTTGCATTTGGCATATGGATATATCTTAAATGTAGGCAAAATTACACAAATTTGAATCATGATTGGTGAAGGGTTTCTGTCAAAAATACACTGCCACTTTAGGCTGTCATTCCACTTTTTGCAAACTTGTTCATGGTGTAGCACACTTAATTCCTTTATGTTAACCATTTCCGTAAAGTTATCAGTGACACTGTCATATTTATATATGTATGTCATTTATTCTTTGGGGATTTTCTCAAATATAATTTTGCATTTTGTGGCTATTTATTCACATTTACAAAAATAAAATTTTGTAACAACCAAATAAAAAAATCTAGATTTTATTAATCTGGAATATTTTATATTTTAACTACAATCTGTGAAGAAATTGTTTATTTATCTTAAAAACTTCTACTGCAAATACTAAATGCAAATCAAGATTAAATTAATTTAAAAAAATTTAGAAAATAAATAATATTATGGCATTACCATAATGTTTTGTAGACAACGACTTCAAAATGTTGATGAGCGGATCGGAATAACTAACGTCTACCATGAATCTGTAGCGGGATGTTAACACACACTTCCCTGTGAGTTTCTGCGTCTTCTCTGGTGAACTCTGTGGTGATGGCCCTGTCCACTTTAAGGGTGAATGTGCTGTTCCCATAGCAACATGTTTCTGTGGCGAATTCGAGGTTTGGAATGGGGATGTCGAAGGGTTTTTTCGATATGCCTCTCTGATGGAAGTTTGTGTCTTGGCTCCAGATAGCTTACTGGATGTGTAGAATTGGTTAGTCCCCTTCTTGACAACACCCCTAACGACAGGGGCTTGGAGAAGTATTGCCCTCGCTGGAGGACGGACAGTACTGTTGTACAATACCCCAAGGGTAGGGACACTCACTCTAGGTATTATTGTGGTCGTCCCACAGGTTTGTGGGCGGATCGGTCTGGGTGAAAACGCTGCTCCTCCTGGTGGCTGGTTTGCGACTGACATGCTTGTGGTGTTCAATTGCCTCGCAGCACGCAGTGCCAGTGCTTTGCGTTTGTTTTCCTCAATGCGATGACGCTGTTCCACAGTAAGCCCGGTTCCGGGGCTTGCCATTGTGTCTACGCACGGTGCTAGTGGATGTCTTGTGCTGCACTTGTGTCAAAGGGGCATTCTTAAGGGTTTATGGCTACATGACTTAGGCTGAGTCGGTCACTGTACCCAGGTGCCAGCTTCTTATAACTTAATCCTACTTTGTTAAGCTATAGCCTATAGCTATGTCAGTGTGACGTGTCAGTGATAGTGGTGACTGTTGTCGACAGTATCAGTGTTGTCCCTGTTAAACTACTGTTTTCATAAACAGTTGCTGAATCTTAATCATGTTCCCTGATAAGTCTGCAATCTGCGACTTATAGATACCAGATCGAATAATGCATAAACGCCATGACAACCATTTAACTATCTTCGTTCAACGGTATCTTATTTCAACGCCAACGTCAGGAACGCGAGCGATAATAGGTATTACATCTAAACTTGCCGCTCAAGGTTCGTGTGTTGCCTCAACACATTGACAACTATTAACATTGATCGTGGCTGTATTACAATTATATCAGAATATGATCTCAGTAGAACATTGTTATCAACTATTATTTAGAACGAAGACGCCAAGCAAAAAATTGACTAGCTCGAATCCGTATTGGATATAAATAGCAGTGCATCCACTATGCCTTTCCATGTTTACATCTAAATAATCCCCCATCCGAGACCATTCTGTCCTATTCTTTTGCGGACATACTTGGTTTAGTGTGTTTTGCAAAGATATAATCTTCTAACATTACAAAAAACTCCTCCGATTTTTGTCTCGAATAAATCCACTTTTGATAAGTCTCTGCTAAAATTACACATCATCTGTATGGCAACAACAGACTTTGTATTGTTTGTTAGTACTACAAATGACTAGTGAGTGGCATGTGTGGGACACTGTGGCACAATGGTCAGAACATCAATTCTCAATAGAGATGACCGAGGTTCAAATCATCTTCCTGTAGTTCAAAGCCTGGGCAATTTTGTTTACTCCACATTGACCCAGTTCATTTGTATAAATGAGCATACAATAAGCAGTCTTCTTCTTCTCGTGTCACTGCAGCACGCAGGAGTTGCAAACTGTCTGGACTGGAAGGCTCTGGTAGGAGAGGATGTTCTAGTAGACATTGCATCGTTTGGATCCTTTTCAGTCACATTGGGATGGCCATCTTGGTTGTACCCCACTAAACTATCGACAGTGGTGAAATTATATGAACGAATGCCTTTTGTGTTGTGTAGAAATTGAAATTGTGCATGAAGGGATATTTATGCCCGTATAAAGCACTTTGAGCAGTCCCAAGGACCAGATACTGCACTATATATGAACATATCTTTTTACCTTTACCATGTTTATTTACTGGATGATGTGTAGCTTTTAGTATTCTTTTTTCAAAAAAAGTCTCCTTCCAACAAGTCACAAATACCCCTATAGTCAGATTTGTTGACTCAAGTTGTAGGGACTGGCCCCAGTCGCACATTTTTAGGACTTGCAACTTGACTTGGAATTCAGAGAGATGACTCAAGACTTGCGACTTGACAGCTTGTCTGGTAGCTCGAAACATACACAAAACGAGAGCATGTTTGGTGTGACAAGCCACACTGAATACAATAATCATTCCGATTGGCTAATCTTGTGGCTGGGCAGCATCCGCCTAAATTTCCAGCTAAAAATTGCCGTAGATAAACAACAACCATTGCGATTGGTGAACCTTATATTTTGTTTTTTACTCACGAGCATCTTTTTTTAAATTCATACAACAGGGGCTTTGTAAATATTAAAAAATTGGATCGGATGGATTCCTTGTATAGGTACTGTACACGCATTGCAAAACCAGTGAATGGAAAGCCAATCATTACAAAATATCATCTAGGAAAAAACTCCCTGAAATAAAATATACCTATCCAATTTTTTTATAATCCAAATGGACCATTGAACCATCCATTTACTTTGAACTTTTTGGGTTACTGGAATTTTTTACATTTACAAAGCCCCTTATACCAGGCGTACATTACTAAACTTTTGTTGCAAATAGTGTTTATTCGACTTGAAGTTGTAAAAATTTTTTTAATTTTACACAGCCGTAATTTTGCACTTCTGTTCTCTCACATGCATGAACAAGGACCCGGAATGTCGGAATATCTTCCCGCACGAGAAACATGTGAACGGTGCACTGCTGCATTGTGTCCCCTCGTGGTCTATGAGGGAATTAAGTCGCGGGAAAGACTTTCCGCATTTACTACATTCATAGAGTTTCTCAGCGGAATGCATCCTCATGTGAATTTTCATGTATGACTGTATGAACACCTTGTTACACAAGCTACATTTGTATGGTTTCTCACCGCTGTGTTGGCGTTCATGAAACTTCAACATGTTTGTGCTTGTGAACAATATTCCACACTGTTTACACTGGCAGGGTTTCTCTCTAGTGTGAGCTCGTTTGTGCACCATTAGGCAACTCACATTAGTAAAAGATTTACCGCACTCATCGCAGACATACGGTCTGACGCCAGTGTGTATTCTATCGTGAACCCGTAAGTTCCCCAAGTGTCGAAAGGTTTTCCCGCATGTGCTGCATTTGTGGTTTTTCTTGCCACTGTCCTTTTTATCATCTTCTATCACATCCTCAGCCTCTGAAGCTGTGTCCTCTTCTTTTGGTGCCTGAACTGTCTCTTTTGATGACTCCCCACCGTCTTCCTCCTTAGCAATGTCCTCCTTTCCAGCCATGTCAACAGAACATTCTTCTGTCTCAGTTTTCCTTGTCCAGTCTGGTTTCTCTACCTTGATGACCACCTCAGATTCGTACACACTCACTGCCTCCAGCACGCCGTGGTCATCCACAGTCCAGCGTCTTGGCGCTATAGTCTGCAAAGTTTTTTCTTCAGACATCGTGTAGCCACTATCCAGAGAATTGTCCATCGGAGTCTTGGCCGAGTCTGTTCCTGTGAGGGTCTTGAAGCCAGCACTAGTGCACTGAATGTGCAGCGTTGTCCCCTCCTGGTGGTCGGCGCCCACTGTGTGAACAGCTCTGATGGGCAGCAACTGAAAACACAATATTGTAACTGTTCAATGTCTAATAACACCTCAATGTCATAGTAAGTGACCTTGAAAAAGTAGACACAGTGTAATTTCTGACCATAAATAAACTGGGGCATTGCCTTGGATGGTAATCTTGTTAAATCTAACAAGCATTAGCCAATTCAAGTGCAAGCAAAACACTTCGAAAGAATTATCACAGATTCCAATATATATGTAATACCAATGTTGCAATATCTATAAATGATTGTAAATCTCAAAATACCTGGTGCAAAACCTACCTTAACTAAACAACATCGATTTTAATATATCAGGAATTAAATCATTAAATATATATGACTGAAACAAAACAAAATATATTAATTCATAGATAATTTATAAATTGCCAATTCAAGCAAACATTTTGTTAAACACTTTGAAAGAGTTATCTCAGATTGTACGTTATCACCTATAAAAATATGTGTCATTGTATGTGCTATTTAGCTGCACAATCTACTGAATACGTTGTGTTTGCTGATGATGCCAAAATATTTAGAACATTAAAAGGCAAATCTGACTGTGAAATCTTACACGCTGATTTACATAATTTAAGTGAGTGGAGTAATAAATGGTGCCTAACGTTCAACACAAGTAAATGTAAAATGATGTAAAAGGATATATCGAATGAGACAATTCCATTACACCATGATAACAGAAAATAATGATATGGTTTTAAGAGAAACAGTTCAAGAGAAGGATCTAGACGTCTGGATTTCAAATAATTTGAAACAAGTTGTCGCATGCATCCCAACAAGCTATGGTGGTTCAGTAGAGAGCGTTTATTCACTTTGACAAAGAAACATTCAACATTGTTTATAATACATATTATATTAGACCTCATTTAGAATATTGCGTACAAGCGTGGTCACTTTATTATACAAAAGATATTTTAATGCTTGAGAAACTGCAGTGCAGGGCTACAAAATTGGTAATAGGATTCAAGGAATTTACACACGAGGAAAGATTAACACAACAAAAACTTGATAGACTTGAAGGTATACCAACTAGAAGAACAGAGATTACAAGGAGATTTAATTGACTTTTAAGTTGTTAACTGGGAATGAGAACATAAACCCAGATAAGTTGTTTAACATTAATCTAAATAACCTCAGAGACAGAGGACACAGAACAAAAATAAACAAACAACAATGACAATGTATGAGCCGATTTTTCAGTCAACGTGACGAGTGGTGGAATTCATATATCTGTATCCTCTACTAACATTTAAAACAATATTCATCTTTTTACCCGATAAGTCTGCGATTTGCGACTGGTAGTTAAAGATATTGAATAATGCATACTGCATAAACGATGTAACTATCTCGACTCAGTTCAATGACAATGCCAATGCCATGGCAATGGTGTGCAGTTCATCGCCCACTTCAGAAACGCGTGCGATAATAGGTGTTATATCTAACCTTGCCGCTCAAGATTCTGCTGCCTCAGCACGTTTAAAAAAATTATTGTCACTGTTTTACAATTATATCAGAATAGGATTTCGGTAGAACTTCGAAGAAACGCTTAACAAAGTACCGGTTAACTGGTCGACTGGTTCGAACTCGTATTGCACTAGCCTCGATTATCCAGGCTTCGCGACGTGGCGCCACCGTTTGTCGCACACATGTAGTGCCACCGTTTGTCTGCACACATGTGTGCGACAAACGGTGGCGTCACAGCGCGGATCTCGGATAATCGAGGCCATAGCGCATCATATCAGTATGACATAATTCTATATTTAGCACACGCGCCGCAACCCAGGATGCCCGGGCAATAAAGTGACGTCATGTACTATATTTAGCGCGACAGGCTAATGCTGACAAGTGCAATAATTTGTCTCGCTTATCCAACTCTTGTTCCCTGTGGGGCGCGGTGGTCGCGTGGTAGAGCGTCGGACTTTCAGTCGAATGGACCGGGGTTCAAAACCACGTGTGGTAGGGCGTCGGACTTTTCAGTCGAAGGGACCGGGGTTCAAAACCGCCTGCTGCCGTTTCGAAATTTGGGCAATTTCGTTCACCCCACTTTGCCCGTGTCTTTCGGAACAGAAACTAAAAGATGTTGGTCCCTTGTAGGCAAAGTCAATCGCCCTACAATGTTTTTCTATCTGGCTTTTGCTACTATAGGGCGAAGAGCTCGCTCGGCCGAAACGTAAGTATTTTCATGAAATGTGAAACCTTACAAAAACGCCATAAACAGAGCAATAAACACGTCTTTCGTGTCTGTATGCATTCTTATATGTATATCACTAAAGTTACCTGACAATAACCATGTAAAAGTGTGAAATTATTACCTTTTTGTCAGAACGCATGTGCTTGTCAAGGTTTGTATATAACCGGATGTTGTTGTGAGCGAGAAAGGCATGCGGGATTTCCATATAAGGTCACGCTAAGAATTGCCGTCTGCTGGCCATAGAGTTACATCATTAATAATGCCCCTATAAACTATTAACTTACTAACGGGTGTTTTATTTATTTCTGTGCTGCTGGCCCATTCTGGCCTCATTCTACACGAAATCGCGTTTGATCATGTGACCCAAAGGCAACATCACGTGCACAGTATGGCGGCTAATTGTGAAATGTTTTCTATGTCACCGATAAAAGTACTCATAAGTAATTATTTGGAGCACATTTCTTCAGTTTCTTGACGCCCAATTGTCGGTTGTATGTCACAGAATACACATGTGAAACGGTTAGTGCGTATCGGTTTTAAAACTTAAGTTATTAGTTCCGTAGCCAAATGGCTAGTTAGCAAATGCCGCACGGGACTTTCGCCCCTGAGACGAAGAGCGGGGCGAATTTTTTTGCCTAGGTCCCTTGTATCTAAGAAGCCTTCGTGAATTCGGCTAGCCTCGATTATCCAGGCTCCGGGCTGTGGCGCCACCGTTTGTGACGCACATCGTCTCTTCTCGGCGATCGAATTCACGAAGGCTAGCGAGAGTCGGATAAGCGAGATTGGAATTCGCCGAGAAGAGATGACGTGTGCCACAAACGGTGGAGCCACGGAGCCTGGTGAGGCTAAATTCGTATAGAGAACGTAATTAAGTCTCGCGCCTCGCTTTTATTCTGGAGTTTGCTGGCGGCAAAACTCTTAACTGTGTCAAGATAGACTCAAAAACATCCGCACTCGGTCCTTGGGCCAGTTATGTTCACTCTATACACCACCCCATTGCAGCGGATATTCAAAAAGACATGGCATAAAATACCATAAGTATGCCGACGACATTCAACTATATGCGTCGTACAATCCAAGTGAAAACTGCGAGGCGACTCGCAAACTGTATTGGGGAAGCCAGACGATGGATGGCGCTGCGCATGCTGAAACTAAACGACGAAAAAGCAAAGATGATCTTTACATCAAAACATAATCTCAGGATGTACGGAGGCTGCTCTTTGACAATCGGAGACGATACGGTTTCACCATCAGATCGCATAAGGAATTTGGGAGTTCACATGGATCAACATCTGACGATGACAGATCATGTGACTGCTGTGTGTGCCGCGTGTAACTACCATCTGTACAGACTGTCATCAATACGGCACTATTTAACAACTGAAGCCGCGAAAAGTGCTGTCAATGCACTCGTCACCTCTCGCCTGGACTACTGTAACTCCCTGTTGCATAACATACCGTTATCACAGACAGCCAGGTTGCAGCGTGTCCAGAACAATGCAGCCAGGCTAATAACACGCACCAGTAAACACGACCACATCACACCAGTGTTGAAGGAGCTGCATTGGCTGCCGGTTGAGAGCCGAATCGCCTTCAAGATGTTGGTAATGACTTATACATGCATCAATGGTTTGGCGCCGTCTTATCTTGCAGAACTTGTTCAACCACGAAAACGTAACGGACGCCTACGCCAGAACTATGCGCCAACACTGCACCAAGGCATAACAAAGAAGTGTATTGGCGATTCGGCATTTGGCGCAGCAGCACCACGACTATGGAATGAATTACCTGTGAACATTCTTGCATCGGGGACACTTTCTGTGTTTAGAAAGTGTTTAAAGACATATCTTTTTATTAGACATTTTAATTAATTCAAATTGTTTTGATATGATGGGCATTGCTTTATAATTTCTTTTTAGTGTTATATACATTTTAATTAGTGTTTAGTTTTTATATTAACTTATATAGTTTACATAAAAAATTAGTACAGTATTAGTTTAGTTTAGTTTATATAATTTACATACACATTTTTGGTACAGTATTTATTTATTTATTTTTATATTAGTTTACATAATTTACATAGTACTGTGCGTCTTTAAACCAATGTTTAATTTATTTAAAATTAATTTATATAATTTACATACAAAGGTTTAGCATTGTAAGTCTTAAAACCAAAGTTTAATAATTTTATTTATATAATTTACATTCCTCTTTTTAGTATTGTACGTCTTAAAACCAGTGTTCATATATAGATATTTTTAATAAGTTACAGTTTATCTATTTATATTTATTAATATACATTTATTATATTTCTTGTACAGGGCATCGATCCGCCATGCGGGAATTAGCGCTATAGAAAAATAGTATTATTATTATTAATTTAGGTTTGTGCCTCTATGACCTATGCGCGCGCAACACCAGTAATTTCCTTCCGGTTACGCCTTCATGTTGGCGACGGCATTTAACAAATATCGGAATTAGGATTGACGACGATCAATCGATCATCGTAACATTTATTGATTAAAGGTTCGCTTTATTATTGTTTTAGTTAATAGGCAGTGTTTACTTCCAGAAATATAATAGTTGTGACGAGTATAGCTAAGGAACTAAAATAAGTGTAAACAATTGAAGGATATATATATATATATATATATATATATATATATATATATATATATATATATATATGGAAATGTATATTAGTTAATAGGCAGCGTTTAATTTCATAAATATAATGGTGGTGATGAGTATTATGACGAGTATAGTTAAGGAACCAAAATAAGTGTATAAAATTTAAGGATATATATGGAAATATATATTTATAATATAAATTATTATAATAATAATAATAATATATATATATATATATATATATTATTTGGTATAGTGTCAGATCCAAAATTGTTCGTGGCGTTTCACAACATATTAAAATACATAAAATAGTGTAAAACTGCAAATGTGCGGACATGCCTCAGTGTGCGGACATGCCTCAGTGTATGGACATGCCTCAATTTATCACACACAAACATTATTTGGTTGAGACGTTCCAGTGAATGTCAGCTGAGATCGTGGGCGATTGATTTTTTATAAGGTATCCTAGTGGGGGAATTCCCTGAGACGACATGGAGTATTATTCCACCGTCTGCCAGTTGGCGTTATTCCAGCGACGACAGGCAACAGAGCCGTTGGTGTCAATAGTAGGCGTATATCCAGGCACCAGACGAAGGCTATTGTTTGGTGACGCATCAAGGCTGGACGCGACGACACCACACTGGCGAACAGTACTCGGCTGGAACGAGGGCTGCTGTTTCTGAAGAACGTTTGCTATCCATTGTGAGCCTGCCAGTCGTTGGAGTAAGTTACAACGTGCATTTACCTTCTTCGATATTTCGGGCAGGTGGGACAGTTAACGAGCCTCTGATCTTTCTCCAGCGTAGAACAACAATTACTGTTTTATTATTTATTATAATAAAATTGCAACTCGCCATGTGTCGGTGTTAAAAAAAAAACCTACTCAAACGCGCTAACAAGATAAAACTAAGTTAATTTAAAATAAGTTTAAAAGTAATAATACAAAATTCTTAAAAAAACAAGTAAACATAAGTTAAATAAATAAGCTAAATAAACAATACAATTAAGTTGATGCATTATATAAACACACAAGTTAAGCAGATGAGTTAAATAAAACAAGTATGTTTGTCTATTTCCTTTTCTGAGGCTTCGTGAGTAGTGGTCTGGCCTAAAGTAATAAATATTTCTAGCATTACAGTGTATTCATACGTCACGGGGTGGGGGTGGAAGTCCTTCTCTGACTATAATTATTAATACACTCATGACCCGGGGGTGGGGGGTACTCAGTACGTCGCCAGTATACCATCCTTGAGACATATTCCACGTTTTATGGGAATGTGCACATTTTTATTAACTACTTCTACTTCTTCCCGGGCGGGAATATTCTGCCACTTAACCATTTGGTCAGTCCCGCACTTAGTCAGCCTCAGTCTCCATTACTGGCACCTGTCAGTGCTAACTCAGCAACTACTATATCTTTATTTGCCCATGATTCTGTGATACCTATTACATGAGGGTCAATATCTGCTACCATAATGTCTAACTAGCTGTTTTATTTACTATGCTCCTGGCATTTAAGTATACACATTTAAGTTCATTTTCCGAAATTATTGGTGAACATTTCTTTGGATGTGTACTTGTACTTCTTTAAGTTTTCTCTGTCAGTTCCCCCTGCACATCTAGTTTAAATAATTTATGGTATCCATGCCCTCGTCGACAACCCTGACAAACTCACACCCAAGAACTGCAGCACCCTTCCTAGTCAGATGAGGTCCATCTCTCATGAAAAAGTAATATCTTCCCACACAGTTTCACCACATGTCTACGAAGTCTACTCCCTCCTCCATACATACCTGTACTTGTGTGTTGATTGCCATCATCCTACAGTTCCTATACTCCTCACCCCGCCTCCCAATACTGGTAATATCCACAACTTTTTCCATCTTTCTTGTTACCAGCTTTCTCCCTCACACTGCCTCTGCTCTCCTCGTTCTCACCATCTCTGCTCTCTTCTTTCTCACCCTGGCCTGTCATCATCAAAATCACCTGTCTTAACTCATTTACCTGCTCCTGCAGACATTTCACTGTCTTACACCCCCTACACATGAATTTCATTGACGAGTCTTCTAAACATTTCTTCATGAACATCTGGTATGCTTCTTCTCCTACTTGATGAGCTCCCAGAAGATCTTTGACAACATCTGAGCAGTGTGGTATTGCAGCTTCAAAGGGTAATCAAATTCTTGGATTGATTAGAAGAAACATAACATACAAGGGATAAAAGTTAATTATACCTCTTTATAAAGCAATAGTTAGACCTCATTTAGAATACTGTATACAAGCATGGAGACCATATCGTAAGAAGGATATAGATATGCTTGAACGCATACAAAGGAGAGCAACTAAAATGATTCCAGAACTGAGAGACCTTAGTTATGGAGAACGCCTGAAAGAATGTGGTTTAACAACTCTAGAGACAAGGAGGTTAAGAGGAGATCAGATTGAAGTTTTTAAGATATTGAATGGGTATGAAAATATTGATAGAAATATGTTTTTCTCACTCAAGAAGGATAGCAGAAATAGAGGACATGAGGTAAAATTAGTAAAGGATCAATGTAGATTGGACATCAGGAAGCACTCATTCTCACAGAGGACCATAAATGAATGGAACAAATTGTCTACAGATTGTGTAACTGCTAGCAGCATGAATATGTTTAAAAACAAGGTTGACACATATCTCAGGAGGGCGGGCTATAAGTAGATGAACATTGTTGGACTCTCGATAAGCCAATGGCTTCCTTGTCCACTTGCCATCTGGGCCTTTGGCTTGGATGGCAAATCTTGTTAAATCTGTCAGGGCCACAGTACCAGTGGATAGGCTGACAAGTTTAGTGTATTTAGGACACATTGGATTCAGCTGTTCTCCATCATCCATCTCCAAAAACTGTTTGGGATTCCTACCTGTGATGTCAATATAGATATATAATCACACAATACCAAATACGAGTTATAGATGTTATTCATATGGAGAATCTGCTTGTAATATGTGACAAAGCTCACTTACCATTTTTATGGCAAATGTGACTTTGGTGTTGTTGTCTGTGCCTTTGAAGCATGTCCCAAACGTGCCTCTATCCAACTGTTCGCCCTTTGTCCACTCGGAGCACTTTTAACCCTGCTCCAGTTGGTACGTATCTACCTCCGTGAGTTCTTGCACTTGGTAACAACTATCAACAATTAGCATTTCCTGTCAAAAATTACATCATTAATATAACAAATTACATACTTTTTTCAAATACCATGATTATTGGTTTTATGTATACTATATGTGAGGCATCCCCACAATATCAGTCACATGTCGCCAGAAAACAAAAACGAAATAACGAAACCATCGGAAAACCAAGACATTTATCTTTTATTCGGCTCATCCACAATGTGTTGAAAAGCGTGCCACACAGTGAAAAATTTACATGTTCAATAAAATCAAGGCAAATGTGTTATTTTTGGAAAAGACATGACTGCATTTAAAAAAAAATTTACACTTAAGGAATATCTTACCAGGGGGTAAGACCACAGTTACACTTGAGGATGTGTTTCACACAAATGTACATTGTGCCAAAAAATATGCAAGTTAACCGATTTCAGTGATAAAATTGGTCAAGAACTATCAGCATCAAGCCAGCAATTAAGGTTGGAGCATTTCAAATGTTGTACCTTTGGCAATGAGGTGTTGCAGAATAAAGCGGATTTGAAGACACGGAGGTATTTTGGTTGGTGTTAACATTTCCAAGACAACAACTGGAGGTTTGTGATTTTGACAAAACATATCCATCACTTTGGTAACATATAGTGGCAGTGGATATCATGAAGTCTATATGCAATTTTTGAATGTCACATTTTCTTACAATCATGTGAAATGGTAAGATGGCCACCAATGTGAAATTCAACTGTGGTCTGAGCCCACTAGATGGTGTTCCTTTCAGTCAGGAGTCAACCCAGCATGGTCATCATAACAGAGGACAATAGTCAACTGTAAGACGTCTTCATATCCACTGCCACTGTATGTTACCAAACTGCTGGACACGTTTTTGTAATCAAGTTACAAACATGCTTACCATCAAAATTGACTATCAATTTGCCTACCATTATTTTGGAAATGTTACAGGTGATGAGTGGCACTATATGTTAACTGGTGTTAGAGTAACAGGTGCTGAGTGGCACTATCTGTTAACTGACGTTAGAGTAACAGGCCAGCGGTTGACAACTAGTGTTGTTTCAATTAATACATTTTGTCAGTGATTGATTGGTTCATGTTTCTGATCAATTAATCGATCACAATCTTGTGTAATAGATTAGTTTTTATTAAATAAAAAACATTCATGCTGAATGTTTCCCCATTCCATATAGACTCTCCAGGAGTGTTGTGACAAACGGTGGCGCCATATCACGGAGCTTGCATAATCGAGGCTAGTCATAATGGCATAGCCATGTTTTAGTCTGGCCCCAGGGAGATCATAGCCATGTTTTACCCTGGCCCCAGGGAGACCACAGCCATGTTTTAGGCTGCCCCCAAGGAGATCATAGCCATGTTTTACTCAAGTCCCAGAGTGACCACAGCTATGTTTTAGTCTGGCCCCAGGGAGATCATAGCTATGTTTTACCCTGGCCCCAGCGAGACCACAGCCATCTTTTAGTCTGCCCCCAAGGAGATCATAGCCATGTTTTACTCAAGTCCCAGAATGACCACAGCTATGTTTTAATCTGGCCCCAGGGAGATCATAGCCATGTTTTACTCTGGCCCTAGGGAGACCACAGCCATGTTTTAGTCTGCCCCCAAGGAGATCATAGCCATGTTTTACTCAAGTCCCAGAATGACCACAGCTATGTTTTAGTCTGGCCCCAGGGAGATCATAGCCATGTTTTACTCTGGCCCTAGGGAGACCACAGCCATGTTTTAGTCTGCCCCCCAAGGAGATCATAGCCATGTTTCACTCTGGCCCCAGGGTAACCACAGCTATGTTTTAATCTGGCCCCAGGGAGATCATAGCCATGTTTTACTCTGGCCCCAGGGAGACCAGTTTTGAGGAGCCCTTGGGTGCGGCAGAGATGTCAATCCACCTGCTTTGTGGGTCAACCTCCCACTTACTACCACACCATGTTGGTTTGTACACTGAACAAATTTGTGCGACAGGGTGACAATAAATTGTGGTGTCACAAATGTTTACTGCAAAAACATCATGATGACTGTAAGCTAAATGCTTTTATATGTGGCACCATATACAAGTTTATGAAGAGTTTCTTCAATACTTCGCAGTATTAAATTCTGCTGAAGAAACAAATTAAGCTGAATTAGAAGATAATGTAAATGAAACCCAGAGGTCGAGCTGTGTAACTAGTGAATACTCTGAAAGGCTAAATTCACCAAACTCTGTAGCAGAAGTAAACAAAAGCTGTAAAACAATTGAAAATAGGAAGGCATGTGGGAAAGATAATATACTTAATCAAATTATTAAAACTTTGTCAGAAAATCACTTGCACATATGTTATTACAAATCTTTAATATTGTACTAATGAGTGGTCATAATTACACCACACGAGTGGGTCATTGGTGTAATAAAACCAATATATAAAAATAAAGGCTACATCAATGACCCAGATAATTACATAGGGAGAATTCTTCTTAGCTGCTTAGGATAATTATTTGCTTCAATTATAAATGAGAGATTGACAGTCTTTATAACCTGAAACCAAATAATGAGTGAAGTCCAAATAATGAGTGAAGTCCAAGCTGGCTTTAAAAAGGGATATTCGTCAACCAACCAAATCTTCACACTCAAATGTATTGTCAAATTATGTTATGTCAAGGTAGAAAGCTGTTCTGCACCTTTGTAGATTATAGTAAAGCAGTTGACTCGAACAACGGAGCCACACAATGAAAAAAGTTAATATCATATGGTATATCTGGAAAGGTCCTTAATGTAATATGTACAAATCAAACAAATCACGTGTTATGAATCATGGCATTGCAGTCGGAATTATTCAAATCACATGTAGGATTGAGACAAAAAGAGAGAACTGATAACCACTCTTGTTTGCACTATTTCTTAATGATATGGAAAAGTTCTTCACAACACATGAATGGAATACACTAACTTTTATAGATAAACTATTATAATGACAGTAACATTGGTGTTAATGGAATGTTAAGCCTATTTGTTCTCTTCTATGCAGATGACACTGTGATAATGGCTGAAATGACTCCAAATGAATAGTGTAACTGTAATGGACCGAGGGTTGACATAAGTCAAACAAAGCCAATGGTCTTAGCCAGGTCTAACACAAGGTTCCATAATTTACCTACATTAAAATTTGGCAACTTGGATCTTGAACTAGTTGAGGATTATATTTATGTGGGTATTCATTTTAACTGGAATGGCTCATTTCTTAAAAGCAAAAAACTGCTGCATCATAAAGCTTCAAAGGCTATGTATTCACTTATACAAAAAGGCAGGTGATTGAGTCTACCAACTTACATTATGCTGAAATTATTTGACAGCTGCATAACACCTATTTTATTCTAGGGATGTGAAGTGTGGGGCTAGAGAATGTTGACATTCTGGAGACAGTACAAACATAATTTTGTAAATTCATCTTTGGAGTGTCCAAGTTCTCTCATAATAAATCAGTATTTGGAGAGCTAGGACGCTACCCACTATCAGTCATTATAAAACAGAGAAAAGTTTGTTATTGGACAAAACTATTGAAAAGTAATGAAGATAAACTTAATAATGTCATGTACATAATCTTGTATAACCTTCACTGTAAAACATTTCACTCACCTTGGATTAAATGTTTATCAATTTAAGCAGCTTTAGCACAGTAACATTATTAAGGATATTAATGATAATAATGTCATGTATACGTTTTTTAAAATACTCACATGGAAAATAATGGTACATTGAAACTCTATATGAGCACTTAAAAAAGCATTATTCCAACTTAGAATAGGGGCATTCGAATTGCCTGTTAACAACCGAAGAAACTTCAATATATTTACAAAAAAGAAAATTTGTAAAAGTTGTGATAAAGCTGTTATAGGCGATGACATTCCCTTTTTATATGAATGTACTAGGTTAAATGATGTGAGAGTTAAATATATGTCTTCGGATATTGGACTGATACCTGCTGTACCTAAGTTTGTAAACATGCTACAGTCCAGTGATTCAGAGAAAATCTAGTGTATGTTATTTAGGAACCTCAGTGGACAGGTAACTTGTTTACACTTAGCATAGTAGAATACTTGTTTTATTACTTTGTCTACATGTAAATATCTCTATTTTGTATAATACATGTATTATATTTGTTTTTGGAAAATTATGATCCTCTATATACCACAGCAAGTGGTTAGAGTGAATTAACATTTATCTATCTATGGTTTCTATGCTGTGTGGGAGCTGGACACATTAAAGTTCCATTGTCAATGTTTAGTGGAGATTACCACACCAAACATAGACATTATAGCTCAGTTCCCTTTGTACACTTTGTGTAATTAACATTACTTAAATCCAGCCACATTTGCACAGTGATTTCATTGTTATTCCAATGTCTGCGTTTAGCCAGCTACCTCTGTTGTGTCCATAATTGGCTTCCACCTCGCTCTCTGACATCCGTACTCATAAGTATATAACTGGCTTCCACCTCCCTCTCTGCCATCCATACTGTTGTGTCTATAATTGGCTTCCACCTCGCCATCTGCACAGTTGTGTCCATAATTGGCTTCCACCTTGCTCTCTGCCATATGTACTGTTATGTCCACAACTGGGTTCTACATCGCTCTCTGCCATCCGTACTGTTGTATCAATAACTGGCTTCCACCTCGCCATCCGCACAGTTGTGTCCATAATTGGCTTCCTCCTCGTTTTCTACCATATGTACTGTTGTGTCCACAACTGGCTTCCACCTCGCTCTCTGCCATCTGTACTGTTGTGTCCATAACTGGCTTCCACCTCCTATCTGCCATCAGCACTGTTGTGTCCATAACAGGCTTCCACCTCGCTCTCTGCCATCCGTACTGTTGTATCTATAATTGGCTTCCACCTCGCCATCCATACAGTTGTGTCCATAATTGGCTTCCTCCTCGTTTTCTACCATATGTACTGTTGTGTCCACAACTGGCTTCCACCTCGCTCTCTGCCATCTGTACTGTTGTGTCCATAACTGGCTTCCACCTCGCTCTGTGCCATCCATACTGTTGTGTCCACAGCTTGTTTCCACCCCCCCCCTCTCTCTCTCTCTGTCTCTGTCCTCCCTCTCTCCCTCCCTCTCTCTCTCTCTGTCACTGCCATCCATACTGTTGTATCCACGACTGGCTTCCACCTCGCTCTATGCCATCCATACTGTTGTGTCCAGAGCTGGTTTCCACCCCCCCCTCTCTTTCTCTCTCTGTCTCTCTCCCTCCCTCTCTCTCTTTCTCTCCTTGTCTCTCTCTCTCTCTCTCTCTATCCTCTCTCTCTCTCTCTCTCTCTCTCTCTCTCTCTCTCTCTCTCTCTCTCTCTCTCTCTCTCTCTCTCCCTTCCTCTCTCTCTCTCTCTCTCTCTCTCTCTCTCTCTCCCTCTCTCTCTTTCTCTCTTTGTCTCCTTGTCCCCCTCTCTCTCTCTCTCTCTCTCTCTCCCTCCCTCCCTCTCTCTCTCTCCCTCCCTCCCTCCCTCCCTCCCTCCCTCCCTCCCTCCCTCCCTCCCTCCCTCCCTCCCTCCCTCCCTCCCTCTCTCCGTCTCCCTCCCTCCCTCCCTCCCTCCCTCTCTCTGTCTCCCTCTCCCTCTCCCTCTCTCTCTGATGTGCTGTCACGTGTGTGCGTACGTGCACACAGCGCACGTACGCACACACGTGACAGCACATCAGGCTCACCTTTAATATTTCAAAGCATGCCTTTAAATAATAAAAGGCATGCCTTTAAATAATTAAGCATGTGGTTGTGAAGTTAAAGACGTCATTGTAACAGTAAAGTCATGCCTTTAAATAATTACAACCTTGCCTTTAATTGTAACCAATCGAAACCAGGGAAACAACATTTTGAAATGACAAGTGGCCCGGAGGCCCGGGACCACGGAGCATGCAACAATAACATTTATGTAAAATAACAACACAAGTGCACTATAGATGGAATTAGGTTAAAGAATGAAATTTTATTTATTAATGAGCCGGAAATTATAATCATCAAAACAATTTACATCACAAAATCACAGCAAGCAAGCCGGCCCCTAAAAGGTGTTGTTTATACATAATTATTAAATTATGCGTAGCAGCTACCGTTTTAGCATATCATCTATTCATTTCAATCACTGTACTCTGTAATACTACACCCATATAAAAGATAGGCTGGACTAAAATTATAGACTACTAACAGTGGGTAATCCCCGTGACACAAACATGTGACACCCGACGTCAATACTAAGCCAAGACTAAGGGGCAAACAAAATTAGTTGTTAACACTGTCAGAAGCAGCTATTTCTTAGTTTTGACAAATACTTCAGTTTCTAGATTCACTGCGCAACAATCTGGATACATCACTGTGTACCACACAGAGTCTTCTAAGTGACTCTGACGTATGGTTCCACCATAACAGACAAGTTTATAGACTGTAGTCATATATAGACATCTAGTTCAAGTGTATAGCCATAGGTGCAACATGATCTGAACAGAGTAGTTTTTACATATTCAGTACACATAGGATGATCACAACTATAATAATAATTGACTTCTACGGCGCCTATATCCTCAGGAACCTGAGCTCAGAGGCGCGACAAAACAGAATCAGTAAGCGTAATCGTAAACAGGGACGCGCAAAAGTCAACTATGAAACTGAACCTTTGTCTCACACAATGTTTATTGTTGTATTCCTCTATCCAGTACGTGTGACTGTTACACACATCTATAGATTATGGAAACAATAGACATTCTAATGAACTATCAAAATAAAACATTATAATGAACCACGGATTTAGGTAATGTCATTATTTTTTACCTTTGACAATATAAATATAATATATTTTGTAAAGACATTTATGTTATATTAACACTTGTATTCATTAAAAAAGTACAACTTGTCGTGTTTCCAGAAGTTCTAGTTACCACGCCGTAAATGAACGTGGCAAACATAATTACTTAGGCTGCCGAATCGCTAAGTTGGGGCATAGTCTTAGTCTGGCTGCGAGGTATTACTTTTTGCTATTTTTTTTTATTTTTAGAGAGTTATCTTGTGAGTCGTCTCGTTATGTCTGTTAAATCGTTCACTGCATGTATGCTCGACTTTCCACACACCGTGTGATATTGGTGATGGGTTGATTTTTCTACGGCGCTTTTTCCCGCAAAAGAGACGTTTGCAGCCGAAATTCTTCGTCCACCACTGACACTGTTTATATGCGGAAGTATCTTAGTTATCTTTTTCAAAAAGAAAGTTCCATTTGGCCGCTTGTGCATTTGAAAAAACCGCGTCGTTTCGTACTCAGCTGAGTACGTACTCAAGACGTTTTATAACCTCGGTTGAGCACGAAAACTCTGACTTGAGCACAGACTTGAGCTTGACTCCTTGAGTTTGAGTACGGTTTATAACATTGGGCCCAGGTAAGATCAACCAACAATAAACTGAACAACAAAACTGGTGTTCCATTAAAACCAACAATTCAGCAACGATTAACAAGTAACAATACAAATTATTTGCAGAGCAAAAGTCTCACAACTACACAATCTAGCTTAGTCTTAGACATCGAGAGAGGCTTGCTCTAGGTCACGCGGATGCTTATATAGCCCAGTGTGCGAGTAATTAGTCTAATACCCTCGCTACCAAGTTGGCCTCGAACCACTTTCATTGCCTTGTTATCCCGCATAAAATCCTTTATGCGCCTCTGTTATCAAATTATAATTGATCGCTAAAGGACCACAGAGCGTGCAGCCATAATATAACTGATCTCTACAGCGATATGAAATTACCCAGTATGCAGCAGTGACGTCATAATTAGTTATTGAAGTAAAAAATCATTCGCGCTGATTCATCGAATACCACAGGAAGTTCCAGATTGTTCCTAAGCAAACTAATTATTGCCGAGTGCCAGTTTCTTCTTTATAGTAAAAGAATACGTTCGTGTTTAGTTGACGACACCAACGATGCAGTTCATCATGTTGTTTATGTTATTTTCGAGAGCCTTCGGCGCTCCTCTGCGAGGTATTTATGTTCACTACTTAATCGTGTTGTTATATTGCAATAGTTACAGGATGTTGAAATGATTTCGTGGACGTTTGTACTAATATATTTGTGTGTTAACGGCTTACGCCCTGTTACAGTTATTAAGTAACTAATTAGCGTCTCATTGGCTCAATGGTGACTTGTTACTCTGCACCAAATCTGCATTGATGGATTGCCACCGTATCATTTCTATCTTCACGATCCAATTTAGTGATACTGCGTATACGGCGAGGAAAATTGTTGAAACGCTTCATCGCATGTTTGGCTCGCCAGCTCTCCATACACAGAACACATGCGATCGCCCTGACCAGGCGTAGATCTGCAGAATAGTTGTAAGAGAAAGCATCAACTGCAGAAGTTACATATTATGTGGTAAATCGCGTCACGGGCGTCCTCAGAATTGTTTTCAAAGGGCGTGCGTGCGTGCGTGCGTGCGTGCGTGTGTGTGATTTGATTTGATTTGACTAAATTTTCGCGGGCGTTCTCCGCTTTAATATGAATTATCGCGCTTAGATTTAGTCGCTGTATGTGATTTATTACGTAATAACACCCACCATCTAATTTCTAACAAACACCCTCAGTGGACAGTAATGCTATAATAGTTCGTAATTACTAAGCACATACACTAGATGCCAACAATCAACATAGATATGGAATGCAAGTTCCCCCCCCCCAGATAAGCGCAGTCAAATGTCGAGATCAAGTGTGATCAATCCCAGAAATTATGCAAGCCTTTCTGCAGAGTAAAAGGGAGATTCAGGGGCATATAATGCTACCTTAGCTGTGAATAAAAAACAGATCATTGTACAAGTTTAGACCAGTATCAATTAAAGAAAGCTAGCAGTACAAAATGCTGCTTTCATGTCTGGCTGTTTACACACACCTTGGTCTGAACTATGCTTTGCAATTAACTTGAAAAGTTAATTAATATTAAGTTACAATTAACTAATAAATTCTCAAATAAAATAAAATTAACCTCAGACAGTTCTCAGGTCAGTTCAATTAAATTAACCTCACACATTTCTCGGGACAATTACATTAACAATTAATTTTATTCAATTAAATATTAAACCATGTGTTGGTAGAAATGCTTACACTTTTAAAACAGTTCTAAAAGCACAAGACTTATAACAGAACAGTGTTTAGTAACTTTATTGGAAATATATTTGCTCATACAATATTTAGATGTCAAGATGTTACTTTATGGGGCATTTGATCACATTTTAAAAGTTGTAGATACTTATAAAAAAATTCTGAAAGGGTTGAAAAGTTGTGGCTGAAGATTTGCAAATGTGGGGTTTCCTCCTATATTCATCCACCAAACTAACAAAATGAGGCAACTATATACATAATTTCCATGCACCAAGTTGCTATTTATGCAGTGTTTTATATTAATCATTAGATTTCATCTTTACACACTAGCATTTAAATATGTATACATTATTTGTTATGCATTACTAGAATTGGCATGCTTTTGATTTAAGTTGGCACTGTAAAAAGATCTCAAATTGAAGTTATATTACCTTACCTAATTAAATTGGCCTTTCTGGAAAAGTTAATTAATTAAATTAACTTGAGATAATTAAATTGACAATTGAAATTAACCCATGCTTGATGCTTTGTGTGCGTGCGTGCGTGCGTGCGTGCGTGCGTGCGTGCGTGCGTGCGTGCGTGTGTTGTGAATGTGTGGACGCCATCAACATGAACCCCACCCCCTTCTCAAAAGCGTGAACCCGCAATGACATGAAGATAATATTATTTTCATAAAAATTAACACAATTTTCCAAAAATGTGAACCACCATCTCAAAAGCATGAACACCCAAATAATATGTAGATAATATTATTTTTAATAAATGTGAACCCCCCTCTTTTTGAGAAATGTGAACCCTCCTTCTCAAAAGCATTATACCTCCTCTCTACAGAATGAACCCCCCTCCTGAAATGCATAAACTCACCAATACTATGAAAATAGTATTATTATTTTCATATTATTATGAAAATAATATTATTATTTTCATATTATTGAGGGTTCACGCTTTTGAGAGGGGAGGGTTCACTCCCTGGTTTTACATGTTCACATTTTTTAAAAAGGGGATTTATATTTTTTAATAAGGGGGTTCACAAAAAGGAACTTCCCCCCCCCCCCCCCCCCCCCGGTTATGGGCCTGCTTGTCGTCGTTCTTTGGTGCATTGATACTGGCTTCGACTTTGGTTGCAATGAATCGTCTTGTAAACCCCGTTTCACTAAGGTAGGGTGGGGTGGGATAAGGAACCCCCTAATGGTACATCGAATGGTGTGTGTGTGTGTGTGCGTGCGTGCGTGCGTGCGTGCGTGCGTGCGTGCGTGCGTGCGTGCGTGCGTGCGTGCGTGCGTGTATCAGAGTTAGGGTTTTGTACGTTTTCAGGTCTAGTTCTTTCAACTTTCCAGCTGCGGATCTAATTTGATAGGAGAACGATACCACTCGACTGTGACATTGCATAGCTAATTTTAATACTTACGTCCATGCTAAATAACTTAAACACGTCTTTTGAGTACCGTCACCCTTGCGTCGCATAGATTCGACCATTGACGATCTCCCCGTCATCCTTGACGACACCAACACTCAAGATGAGCAGATCACGACAAACGTCAAGTCTGTCACCAATGTTGATGTACCGGTCACCCGTGGCCGATCTGGCCCGTTTCAACGTGCCGTGCGAATGGGTAAGAATTACAGCTTTATTTGTTACTAACTCTCCGTCTTGGGCAATATCCCCGTGTAAACTTATCGTTGAGTTAAAACCATTGCCTTAATTCGCGGGGTTACTTGTGAGTGCTGCCCTCTTGATGGTGCACAATTGACGCCATCGTTGAAACCGTGTCTCTCACGATTATTCCTCAATGCAGTTAGTTTACACTAGATGGCGCTGTCTTCTGTAGGCACAGATCTACAACACCACACTGGTGATTGTTGTTGTTGTTGAGTCTTCTGTAGGCACAGATCTACAACACCACACTGGTGATTGTTGTTGTTGTTGTTGTTGAGTCTTCTGTAGGCACAGATCTACAACACCACACTAGTGATTGTTGTTGTTGTTGAGTGTTCTGTAGGCACAGATCTACAACACCACACTGGTGATTGTTGTTGTTGTTGTTGTTGAGTGTTCTGTAGGCACAGATCTACAACACCACACTGGTGATTGTTTTTGTTGTTGAGTCTTCTGTAGGCACATATTTACAACACCACACTGGTGATTGTTGTTGTTGTTGAGTCTTCTGTAGGCACAGATCTACAACACCACACTGGTGATTGTTGTTGTTGTTGAGTCTTCTGTAGGCACAGATCTACAACACCACACTGGTGATTGTTGTTGTTGTTAAGTCTTCTGTAGGCACATATCTACAACACCACACTGGTGATTGTTGTCGTTGTTGTTGTTGAGTGTTCTGTAGGCACATATCTTCAACACCACACTGGTGATTGTTGTTGTTGTTGAGTCTTCTGTAGGCACAGATCAACAACACCACACTGGTGATTGTTGTTGTTGTTGAGTCTTCTGTAGGCACAGATCAACAACACCACACTGGTGATTGTTGTTGAGTCTTCTGTAGGCACAGATCTACAACACCACACTGCTGATTGTTGTTGTTGTTGAGTCTTCTGTAGGCACAGATCAACAACACCACAATGGTGATTGTTGTCGTTGTTGAGTCTTCTGTAGGCACAGATCTACAACACCACACTGGTGATTGTTGTTGTTGTTGTTGTTGAGTCTTCTGTAGGCACAGATTTACAACACCACACTGGTGATTGTTGTTGTTGTTGCTGTTGTTGAGTCTTCTGTAGGCACTTATCTACAACACCACACTGGTGATTGTTGTTGTTGTTGAGTCCTCTGTAGGCACAGATCTACAACATCACATTGGTGATTGTTGTTGTTGTTGAGTCTTCTGTAGGCACAGATCTACAACACCACACTGGTGATTGTTGTCGTTGTTGTTGTTGAGTCTTCTGTAGGCACAGATCTTCAACACCACACTGGTGATTGTTGTTGTTGTTGAGTCTTCTGTAGGCACAGATCAATAACACCACACTGGTGAGTGTTGTCGTTGCAGTAACTGGGTGGATTTCGTCAAGTCTGGGTGCGAGAAGTCCTGGGCTGAGGTACAGGCAGATAGTTTTAGTTTTGAGTGTAGGGGATGCGCAAGGATGAAGGAACTAGAGGTGGAGTTGGAAGAGCTGAGGCTGCTCGTTGTGGCAATGGTGGGAAGGGAACAGGGGAGTTGTGCCAGTAGTTCCGGTGGGGGAACTGTAGACGATAAAGTGGGGAAAGACACAAGAGATGCTAGGGAGAGCTCACCTCAGCCTGGGAGGAAGCTGAGGGGAGGGAAGGTGACAGGTCATAGGGAGACAGGACGTAAGGAGACGGGAAGGAAAGGAACGGGAGGGAAGACAACCAGAGTGAAGGAGAGGGGAGTAGGGGAGACCGGAGGGAAGGAGAAGGGAGTGGGGGAGACGGGAGGGAAGACAACCGGAGTGAAGGAGAGGGGAGTAGCGGAGACAGGAGGGAAGGAGAAGGGAGTGGGGGAGACGGGAGGGAAAACAACCGGAGTGAAGGAGAGGGGAGTAGGGGAGACAGGAGGGAAGGAGAAGGGAGTGGGGGAGACGGAAGGGAAAACAACCGGAGTGAAGGAGAGGGGAGTGGGAGAGACAAGAGCAAAGGAGTGGGAAGTGGGGGAGACAGGAGGGAAGGGGTCAGGACAGAATGTGATGGAGGGGATCGAAAGGAAGAGTTATTCTGCAGCAGTGATAGAGGGGGTGAGGAAGAGAACGAGGGTGTTTGTGGGGGATTCGATAGTTAGGAAGACCGACAGAGTCTTAAACAAGGGAGATGATGTGGTGGTCTGCTTGCCTGGAGCCAAAATAGAGGCGACAACTGAGAGGGTAAAAAACATTGTAAGCTCGGGTAAGGGTGGATCTGTTTTAGTACACGTAGGGACAAATAACGTAGAGAGGGAGGGTACAACTGCCATAGTTAGGAAATATAGGCAGTTGGTCAGAACACTAAAACAGACGCGGGTTGAGCAGGTAATACTGTCAGGGACTTTACCTGTAATGGGCAGTAGGGGTCACAAATATCGAAATTGTCGGGGGATGGCAATTAACATGTTAGTCCAGAGGCTGTGTAGGGAAGAGGAAGGTGGATTTATGGGGAAGTTTTGTTGGGAGGGCAGATATGTACATGAAGGATGGGCTTCATTTAAGTGGAAAGGGGGCGGCAGTATTCGCGGACAAACTTTCAGCAGCAGTAGATAGCGACTTGGGTACAATGACAAATATTTTTGGAAGTAAACATTCTTTAAACTAGAAGTGCAGGGGGGGTTTCCTAGAGGTGTCTCAAGCAGAACAAGAGGCCACTAGCACAGATAAACCAATATCAAATCATCCGAAAAACATCTCTGAAAAAGGTTATAGATGCGTATGTTTAAATGCAAGGAGCATAGTAAATAAGAAAAACGAATTAAACATTATGGTAGAAGATATTGACCTTCACATAATTGGTATAACTGAATCATGGGCCAACATAGATATAACAGATGCTGAATTAGGACTGACAGGATACGTAATGTTTAGGAAAGATCGAATAGGAAGAAGGGGCGGGGGAGTTATTTTATATGTTAAAGAATCTATTCAGGCTTATGAAATAAAACTAGAAAGGGAAGCAGATTGCGATGAAGCTGTTTGGTGCAAAATTATTTCAGGAAATTCAAAATTAACTATTGGATTAGTTTACCGAAGTCCAAACATAAACGAAGAGGACAACACAAAAATAAAAAACGCTATAAAGGAAGTTAGTAAAGGTGAATGTATCATAATGGGAGATTTTAACCATGGACACATACAATGGAATTCTCTAGAGAGCACAGGGATTGAGGATCAACAATTTCTATATTTAATCCAGGATAGCTTTCTTACTCAGCACGTACTAGAACCAACCAGGGGAGAAAATGTATTAGATATAGTTTTGTCATCACAAAAAGAATTAGTGGACAATGTAAAAATATTTGAACCATTGGGTAATAGTGACCATAATCAAATACATTTTGACATCAATGTAAAATCACAAGGTAAAAATAAGAAAACGTACAAGAGAAACTTCCACAAAGGTAACTACAAAGATATGAGAAAATACTTAGCACAGCTAGATTGGAATAACATGCTGATGAATAAGACCGCAATTGAATGTTGGAATATTCTAAGATATGAAATTGAGAGTATCATCGATAAATTTGTTCCCTTCCGAAAACAAGGAAAACGGTGTAGAAAGAAACACTTGTCAAAAGAGGCTATTAGAAAAATAATGCTAAAACAAACTATGTGGAGGGTTTATAGGCGTACCAGAAAGGAAGAAGACTATGCAAAATACAAAGAGGCACTTAATGCAGCTACAACTGATATCAGACAATCTAAAAGAAGCTATGAGCAAAAACTGGCATGTAACATAAAAAATGACAGCAAGAGTTTTTATGCATATGTCAGGAGTAAACAAAACGTACAAGACAAGGTTGGACCTCTAGAAGACAGTGCTGGAAATATAATATCACAGGGGTTTTTAATGGCAGAAGACCTAAATGGTTACTTCAGTTCAGTGTTTACCAAAGAAGACATTAGTTCATTACCAGTTGCTGATGCTAAATTTCAGGGGGCTAAATCTGAATATTTAGGACCGTTAGTTGTAACTCCAGAATTGGTAGCTAAGAAAATAAACGCAATGAAGGATAACAAATCACGGGGAGTGGATGGGATTCCTCCAAAATTACTAATGGAAACAGTAGATCAAATCAGTATACCACTTGCAAGAGTATTCAACTTGTCATTAAAAGAGGGAGTTGTTCCGTTTAAATGGAATGAAGCAAACATCATACCATTATTTAAAAAGGGTTCGAGAAATAAGTCAGATAATTACAGACCAGTGAGTTTAACGTCAGTGATTTGTAAATTATTAGAAAGGTTAATTAAAGACCATATGGTGGACTTTCTCGTTAAGCATAAATTATTAAATTCATCTCAACATGGATTCCTTAAAGCGAGGTCATGCTTAACAAATATGTTATGTTTTTTGGAAGAAATCACTAAGTGGATAGACGTGGGATCGCCAGTAGATATTATCTACTTAGATTTTCAGAAAGCTTTTGACAAAGTGCCACATCAAAGATTGCTACTTAAATTAAAAGCCCATGGTATCGGGGATAGCATAACTGACTGGATAGAACAATGGCTGACTGACAGAAGACAACGAGTTGTAGTAGATGGAGAAGTTTCAAATTGGAAATCGGTTTTGAGTGGGGTACCTCAAGGATCAGTATTAGGACCTATATTATTCTTAATTTATATCAATGACTTGGACGACAGTATAACAAGTAACGTACTGAAATTTGCGGATGACACAAAACTGTTTAGAAAGTTTAATACTGATGGTGATAAACAACATTTACAAAACGATCTAGACAGATTAGTGAAATGGTCTGAGAAATGGCAGATGCTGTTCAATTTTGGGAAATGTAAATGCCTACATACAGGACATGGGAACTTGAATGTTAACTATAAAATGGGAGATACTGTTCTGGGTACTACTGTAAAAGAAAAGGACTTAGGAGTTAAAATAAGCGCTGATATGAAAGTTTCAGAGCAGTGTGGTATTGCAGCTTCAAATGGTAATCAAATTCTTGGATTGATTAGAAGAAACATAACATACAAGGGAAAAAAGTTAATTATACCTCTTTATAAAGCAATAGTTAGACCTCATTTAGAATACTGTATACAAGCATGGAGACCATATCGTAAGAAGGATATAGATACGCTTGAACGCATACAAAGGAGAGCAACTAAAATGATTCCAGAACTTAGAGACCTTAGTTATGAAGAACGCCTGAAAGAATGTGGTTTAACAACTCTAGAGACAAGGAGGTTAAGAGGAGATCAGATTGAAGTTTTTAAGATATTGAATGGGTATAAAAATATTGATAGAAATATGTTTTTCTCACTCAAGAAGGATAGCAGAACTAGAGGACATGAGGTAAAATTAGTAAAGGATCAATGTAGATTGGACATCAGGAAGCACTCGTTCTCACAGAGGACAATAAATGAATGGAACAAATTGTCTACAGATTGTGTAACTGCTAGCAGCGTGAATATGTTTAAAAACAAGGTTGACACATATATCAGGAGGGGGGTTATAAGTAGGTGAACATTGTTGGAATCTCGATAAGCCAATGGCTTCCTTGTCCACTTGCCATCTGGGCCTTTGGCTTGGATGGCAAATCTTGTTAAATCTTGTTAAATCTTGTTGTTGAGTCTTCTGTAGGCACAGATCAACAACACCACACTGGTGATTGTTGTCGTTGTTGAGTCTTCTGTAGGCACAGATCTACAACACCACACTGGTGATTGTTGTTGTTGTTGTTGTTGAGTCTTCTGTAGGCACAGATCTACAACACCACACTGGTGATTGTTGTCGTTGTTGAGTCTTCTGTAGGCACAGATCAATAACACCACACTGGTGATTGTTGTCGTTGTTGAGTCTTCTGTAGGCACAGATCAACAACACCACACTGGTGATTGTTGTCGTTGTTGAGTCTTCTGTAGGCACAGATCTACAACACCACACTGGTGATTGTTGTTGTTGTTGTTGTTGAGTCTTCTGTAGGCACAGATTTACAACACTACACTGGTGATTGTTGTTGTTGTTGCTGTTGTTGAGTCTTCTGTAGGCACATATCTACAACACCACACTGGTGATTGTTGTTGTTGTTGAGTCCTCTGTAGGCACAGATCTACAACATCACATTGGTGATTGTTGTTGTTGTTGAGTCTTCTATAGGCACAGATCTACAACACCACATTGGTGATTGTTGTTGTTGAGTCTTCTGTAGGCACAGATCTACAACACCACACTGGTGATCGTTGTTGTTGTTGAGTCTTCTGTATGCACAGATCTACAACACCACACTGGTGATTGTTGTTGTTGTTGAGTCTTCTGTAGGCAGAGATCAACAACACCACACTGGTGATTGTTGTCGTTGTTGTTCAGGTCAGCGATTTGTTGTTTCGATGTTGATAATCCATCTTCGTTAAAGGACATGATGGTCAGAGCCGGCCCTGAGTAGGACCCGTGTTTGTAACTGAGGCTGTTGACGTGCAGATTGGTAGAATTATATTACGCAGGTGCATGATTTTCATATAGGCCAAACCCTTGTGCTTAATTGGATAAAACTAAAACACAATGAACAATGTACAAATATGCCACCTAGGAATGTCTGTCATGGCAGATAGATGTACCTGTTTTACAAAATTGCACAAGTGGCAACTTGTCCCTCCCTACCGCCGCCCCCACAAACAACAAAAGTATCAGACTCACGGTTCATTGACTCATGGACTAATAATTGTCAATTGATCAGAAACAATTTCGCTGTTTCATCCATTGCAGATCCCATATGCTGCCTCCACCAGGCTTTCACCTGGCGTCATACGTTGTCGCTGTGTTTTTATTCCTTTTTGTCGTGGCGCTGGGCGTAGTCTGGTGCTACGCCACAGCGCCACGGAAGCCGTCCCTTGAGGAGTCCCAGACCCAAAGGAACAGCGATCACGACCACCTAATATCCGTCAGCAGCTACGCTACCCATCTCAACACCACGGTTTGTCAAATGAAAGACCGACCGAAGCGGCGATCGGCGGTCATAAGATTTTTACGATACATTACCCTTCGCAGAGAACAGATATTCCCCCATGGCATAAGTTCCAGCAGCCTACAGATAGAGAGGAGCGAGTTGTTGTCGTCGGGTTGGTTGAGGTCGCTGGAACACCCATCCCGAGCCAGATGTGTGGATGTATGTAACTGGGAGGAAGGAGAGGCTAGTAGTGGAGATTTTTAGAGAACAAGAATTAAGGTTTTAAAATAAGGGTGAACTTTTATAAATTTCGAAGCCGAAAGTTGATTGAAAACGTAGCCATTTGAAACGAAAAACGTATCACAAAAATCTAGTTAGTTTTATTATGCACACGTTTTATGCCTATTGGGAAATTTGTTCAAAAAGAAGGTTATTTGAAATAAACGATAGAAAAGCGGGATATTTTACTAAATTGACAAAAAGGAAATATTCCTCCCAAATACTTAAACAGACACATCTGCGCGACTCCGGGGTGCTCATATACCACCAATGTGCCCTCGCCGACCCGGGGTGACAGTCGGCTTTCCATCAGCAGTGACTTCATCCTTCCAACATCTGTTGTCTGGGGCTCCTCAAAACAACATCTGGGGACGGCCTACCATAAATCTTAATAACAATAATAACGTTATTAAATAAAAAAAAATTACGGCCAACCTATTATCTTAATAATAGTAATTTAATTCAATTTTCAAAAACAACAATTGGTACATCAATGCGTTTCTTTAAAAAAGCCTTCAAAATATGCGATCTTTTTCTTTGAATAGTAATCATTTTTAAACATTAAAGTCCCATCAACGGCGACAACGTACAATGCCGGAAGTGAACGCGACGCGACGCGACGGGTCGACGCCAGTTAGTCACCGGTCCTGCGATGTCAGAAGAGCACGAAGTAGCGTCACGAACAAAGATGGCTCGATGTTGAGCCGTGCCTGAGTGCCGACGATACCGTTTCCACCAATCGTATCGTCCCTGTCGGCTGCCAGTTGCGACATATGTAGCTTCCTCTCCACGCTCATCAAGGTAGACAACACCCAGTTGCGACATGTAGCTTCCTCTCCACGCTCATCAAGGTAGACAACACCCAGTTGCGACATGTAGCTTCCTCTCCACGCTCATCAAGGTAGACAACACCCAGTTGCGACATGTAGCTTCATCTCCACGCTCATCAAGGTAGACAACACCCAGTTGCGACATGTAGCTTCCTCTCCACGCTCATCAAGGTAGACAACACCCAGTTGGTGGTCCGCGGCCTACGGATGACTACAATGAGAGAAGAGCTGACAACGATGAACCTCCTTGGTCCAGTTCTGGTCAAGGTCAGTGTGAACAATCACTGCTGTGTGTTGACGTCTGCTAACAATAACAACATTTATAAGTTTGCTGCCATTATAACATAATTTCTAGAAGTGTTGCACAGCGGTCTCTAGATCATGGCCTGATCTTGACACAGAATGAAGTATGTAGTTAAAAGGGTGTTGCGTTAAATGTGCTTTGTCTTAGGAGTGCCTGTGCCTGTTCAGAAAAAACTGGTTCATAACAGCTCAGGCAGGTGGCAGCACTGTGTAAATACTGTATCATTGAATATATTGATATTTTAATTTTATCATACCATGTTTCATTACAGTGATAATAACTTACATAAAATGATGTTTACCGAGCTCAATATAACATTGTGGATTTGTGGATTTAATAAATTAATACTTGAACCATCTATTAACCTCTTCTGTTTTCCACGCTCACTTATCCTCCGTATGTGTCCTGTCCATCGCAGTCTGCTCCTCGCTACCTTCATCCTCATCTGTTTCTTCATTCGGATCTCTTCTCTTAATTCCCCCATCTTCCTTCCGTCTTCTCATTTCAGTTTACGTATTCTCTGAACCCAGTTGTTCTCTGCTGCCCGTAGCTTCTCCTGTATATCTGGCAGTGGAAGTGTTCCCAACCCACATACACAAGCTGGCAGCACGCAGGCTTCCAACACTATCCCTTTAACAATTTCTTCAACTTTTCTGCCTGCAACCTTCTCTGTGCCTCCTTGCTACTTCCTCCATCCTCACACACTGTACCGCCCAAATACACATGGTTTCTTCCATTCGATTTATTCAGCTGTATGCCTTTGTCATCACCAATAGCACAAGAACACAGTGATCTGGTTCAACTAAAGCGGTTTGTGCCTGGAATTCTGAAACCAGCACCGGCATATATACACCAGCTAAAAGAACATGATTATTTTAATGCAGCCAACTACTGCTGCCACCTGTCGGGTGAGAAGCAGATCGTCTATGCAATGCCTTAGCAGACGTCCGACGAACAAACGGGAGGGGCAGTAAACTATGATGTACTCCATCGTTTGAGAATTATGACCACGGCATCTTCCCAGTTTTGACCTCGTACCTCATCTTAACAGGGTTTGTCCACATCACCCTGTGGTATTCTAGTGTGATTTCAGGGTGCATCCGTCCAATAGGGTATTTAGAGTTTCGCAAAATGGGAGTCCGGTTTGAACAGGTTTAGTTACCCATTAATCCACTTGCTGCAGTTTCGAAGCTTTGGCAATTTCGGTCGCTCCATATTGCCATAGTTCATTCAACTGTATAAATGAATGTATGGCTGCAGACAGGTCGATATGTGAACGAATATTCTTCACCCAATAATTGCAGCATGGTTGAATGCTTCCCACATAGGTCCAGATGATGTTGGAATGAACAGGTCTGCCAGAATGTAGAGCGTCTTGAACCGTCCCAATACCTTTTTACAAACATTTCGCTTCCCTGTGTTCTGCAGTTATGAGTTTCGCAGGACGCTATTACACACTAAACCAGGGATAGTGAGAGACTCTTTATGGAACTGGTCATGTGTTATCACGTGAATCTGGTTGAAACATAGTCGCGGGCTTTATCGCGTGTAATCTTTCGGAGGCACTGGTGTACGCTCATATTTTTCATAATGTTGGCTGAGAAACACATGTTTTACTAGCCCAGGGCACCACACAAAACATTTAAATACAACGGGGGATATTCTTACGTGTGCATTTAATGGCAATTGTCCCACACAGTGATTATTACTATCTGCGTTTTATGAACATGATTGATAATTTGGCGTTCAATGTAAATAGCCAAGATAGCACATGTGTGCAAGGAAGCTGTTGCACCGATGGTGTCATATATAAAAACAGGCAACACTTTGGCAAGAGTCCAGCGTGTGACTGAATTGACGAGTCTTTGAACTTCTTCCAGCATAGAACGACATTCGTATAACAGTTACTGCAATTACGGTGTCTCTATAGAATTTCACAACGCGTCCGCACAAAGCCACACGAGAGATCAGTCTGACCAAGATACTGCAGTTACAATAGCCGAATGTTAAAAAGTGAAAAATTTTATGATCTCGATAATTGGACTTTAACGGGATCGTCTGTGTACATTCAAACTACACAGCGAAGCCTCGACAGAGGCATATTGTATTCATTGACTAATTTGTTGTGTGAAACTTTGCCAATCAGCAGTGTCAAAACACTGGTACAGCGGCCATTCACTGTTGACGTCATGTGCGGTCTGCCTTTCAGCGTTGTTCTCACCCGATGCTGCTGGCGCCAGCCCGTTTTAGTCGTGTTATGCTGAACGACGAAAGGAACCCGTTGTTGAAAGGACACAATGAATGAATTAATTAATGAATGAATTAATTAATTAATTAACGCAGCATGACACGGCTAGATGTGATGCATCGAACACGTTGGGAAAACTCGTGCACGTCGCACGTGCACGATCCAGCTTGGTTTGGTTGGAGACCGCGTGTGCACGTGGAATGAAAGTGAAATTTGAGGGGTGGTATTTGTTCATTCAATCAATAAGAGGAACCCCGAACACAAGTGCTGCCAGTGTCATCCTTGAAATAGTAGCCACTGGAGTCACAGATGATTGACCACGAACTGAACGATCTTGGGTGAAGACAGCGAGACAAGGCCGCCATATTCATCGCATCCAACTGACGGCTAAGATACACAACGCCAGTGACACCGCGCGGAACAACACCGGGAACCAGCAGATGTCAGGAGTGTAACACTTCACCTTGCTAATCTGTATATTTAGCAGTTTATCATTACCGATTCTCAGACTTCAATTCCACTAAGAAAAACGTATACTATTATGTTAACAATATGTATTGATCACTGGTGTACAGATATGCCCCAGGAATCTGGGGCATAACCACACAAGTATGTGTTAACACACCGCACACATTTCAGTCATTTACTATATAAAAGAATGCGAACTGCTATGGTAAATTTCAGGCTGCAGAACATCATTACATCATTATATTTCTTGCCACCAGGTGGAGATGGTGGCGAGAAATGGGTTAGCAGTGGCTAGCTCTTTCTTCCAGAAGCGAGAGAGCCACAAGATCACATGGGTTCAGCCTACTGTTACGTTTCCCATTGGTGATCATATTAACATTTTGCACGTTTATAAGGAAATAAAAAATTCTGAAACTTCTTTTCTGCCGTTGCCATCATCTCATTGACATGCTGGTCGAGTTTTAAAACGGCTGAACGTGCCATACCCGTCAATATTTACCAATTTCTGCATAAATTATTACGCACACGTGTCTTGTGGCGAAAAAATTGCCAAAAATCCTTCCGCCTATTGAAATCATCTAAACCTCCACGGTTACACTGCTAACATGTTCTACCAGCAAACTTGCCAATGTGTCTTCTCAAATGCAGTTATGTCAGATAATATGATTTTTTGAAAATTACACATATCTAAAATTGCTGTGCGCAACATTCTGTAACACACCAGGAAGTCTAACTGAGGCATTATCCCAAATAGGGAAGCTTTTTTCTGTGGAAGTGTCCAATTTTATGTCATGTTGCAGCACAATGTATATGTAAATCCATTATGGAACACTCCTGCTTGTCACGTCATTATTATTTGTTTCACAGCCAAATCAAAACAATGCCCTGGCCATAATAATAGCTGAAAACCAGTCACATAATTGAATTATAGGTCAATGTTGACACTTGATAAATCATAGACCATGTACACTAGATTTCTAGAGCATTCCGAACTAATGAAACGTGCTTACTCTTTCTTTAAATATACCAACTACTTATTTTTATATTAATATTTATATAATTGCTTGATTTTTTTAGCACACGAAAAATATAAAAATTGTGTTTATTGACAATTAAATATTTTATTAACCATCAAATAGCTTAACATGTCAGCTGATGCATATCAAACGTTATAGCACAACATTAAAATGTACATTTATTTGAATGTTGGTATATATAGTAGATCAGTTATAGGATACCTCCTAAAGGAGACAGTTACAAAGTTTAAACAATAGCAGCACTTAACAAGTAATGCTCTTGTTGACTATATGGAATTAATAAGATTTTTATGATAATATAATATTAACTAGCCTGACATAGACAATGTTCTAAGCCAAACGCATGCAACATGAGGCAAGTTAGCAGCCGTTTTGATTTATTCGTGTGATTCTATGCTGGAGCATGTAACTGAGCCGATACACTGTCAATACACGACTGTAGCCACATCTGAGTTGGCAATTAATAGCTACATAGTGACTATTTGGGTTCAGCCTACTGTTACGTTTCCCATTGGTGACCATGTTAACGTTTTACACGATTATAAGGAAACAGGGCATTCAAAAATTCTGAAATTTCTTTCTTCCGTTGTCATCATCTCATTGATTGCTGATCGAGTTTAGTCAAAGTCTTGAACTTCTAACTCATTTAAAATCCCTGAACATGCCGTACCCATAAATTTTTACCAATTTCTGCATGAATCGCCTTGTGGCGAAAAAATTGCCAAAAATCCTTCCACCTATTGAAATCATCTAAAATCATCTTACCTGCTGTTGTCATTATCTCATTGACATGCTGGTCGAGTTTTGTCAAAATCACATATTTCTAACTCTTTTAAAATGGCTGAACGTGCCATACCCGTCAATATTTACCAATTTCTGCATAAATACTACGCACACGTGCCTTGTGGCGAAAAAAATGCCAATAACCCTTCCGCCTATTGAAATCATCTAAAAATCCACGGTTACACTGCTAACATGTTCTACCAGCAAACTTGCCAATGTGTCTGCTCAAATGCAGTTATGTCAGATGATATGATTTGTTTGACAATTACACATCTAAAATTACTGTGCCCTACATTCGATAGTAACACACCAGGAAGTCTAACTGAGGCATGATCCCACACAAAGGTATGGACAGCACAAGACATAATTAGATTTGCTGATAGTCCGGAAGCAGCAGCTATGGAAGATTAAAGATTGTAAAGCTGTGGTTGGAGCGCATGTCACGACACAGCACAAGCCAGTGGTGTTCGTTGTGTGTATGCAGAAGAAGAAACAAACTAAGACCGCATGACTATTAAGTCGTGGAAGATGAAGTTGCTGTTGAATACAAGGATCGGGTGACGGTTAAGCGTGGTGGTTTGGAGGAAGAATGGAAAAGTACAAAGAAGCATTTGTGGGAGGTACAGAGGAGCTATGTGGAAGAACATCGGGAAAGGGCGGAGTGTCAAGGAGTAATAACCAAGGATGGTGGAAAAGCTAAATTGCAGAGGTAGTTTGCGAAAAGAAGGAAGCCTGGAAAGAAACAGAGAAGACCAAGGAGAGAGGAAATCAACCGGGTGCAAGGATGATACACACATACGGGCAAAAGAAGAAAGCGGCAAAGAAAGCTGTTGATAAGGCGAGGGGAGATGTGGAAGCAGACGTATATAGCAAGCTAGATTAGGATGATGGAAAGAAGATGATATACAAAATGGCCCGAGACAGGGATGAGAATTATAAGGACGTGAAGGGTGGGACGGTGATCAATTATATAAATGGGAAGTTAGAGACAGAACAAGAGGCAGTGCTTAAGGTCTGGGAAAGCTACTTCAAGTAGTTACTGAACCAGGAAGGAAATAACAACAATCTGGAATTACCATCGTATGTAGAGGGGAAAGTGGAGTTAACTGATATTACGGATATAGATGCAAAAAAAATCCGAAAGAGAATATAGCAAGAATTGGGTGAAGAACAATAGGGATTCGGAAAGGGCAGAGGGACGATTGATTGGATGTTTGCATTAAGACAGCTGGTAGAGAAGAGGTTGGAGACGCAAGGGAGAATGGCAGTGGGCTTTGTGGACCCGGAGAAGGCCTATGACACAGTCCCAAGAGAGATGGTGACAGCAACAGTGAGATGGATGGGAGTGCCAGAAACAGAAGCCAGGATGGTGGAAGCAATGTGTGAGAGAACAAAAGGATGAGCTGTGATTGGATCTAGGTTGTCGGAAGAGTTTCCAGATAACATCGGTTTGAGGCAAGGAAGTGCCCTTAGCCCTTTACTGTTTATCATGGTGAGAAGATAGAACTAATCAGCAGGAAGATCAGCACGAAGGATGTTCCCAGGAAGATGATGTATGCAGACGATCTGGCCATAATAGCAGAAAGCAAACAAGAAATACAGGAAGTGTAGAGGAATGGAAGGGGGTGTTCTAGAAGCACGGACTGAGAATGAGCCTGGAGAAGACAGAAGTGACATGCGTTGGACACCAGAGAGAGGAGTTCAACATGCGGTCGGATGGTAAGGAGATCAAACAAGTGGATGGCTTTGTGTACCTTGGAGGAATGGTTACTGAACCGCATTCACAGGTAGAAGTCGAGGGTGTATTAATCTCCTTGCTTGCTTGTGTGACCGAGCTATTTCCAACTTTTTAAGTTTGAAGGCCAAAATTTTGGCATTTTCTGAAGCTACCTCACTTATAATCAGTGCCCGTTTTTTGTGTGGAATTTTAACCTGAGACTAGTATGGATCACCCATGTTAAACGCTGGAAATTTCAACTCATAATTACTATTTTTGATAACTATGAGCTCCCCTTCTGTATGAAACCTAAATTATGAGGATGTTTTTTAGGTAATCTACCAGGGAAGACCGTCGGTGCAGCTGGTTTCTGAGGATCATGTAAGAGTTTAAATAACTCACCCTTTTTAGCCTGAAGTTCTTGTAATTTAGTTGCTTGGTGGGACCTTTGTAATAATGACTCTATACCACTAAAATCATTACCTAGACCACCTGTATTACAGATTGTGAGGAAAAGTGTAGACAATCCAGGCGGATTTTTTTATACAGTTGCAAAATACAGTTGCAAAATTTCAAGCGATCATGACATTTGTTTGTAGTTGCTAACACTGCATGTAAATGCTTACAACAATATGGCTGCCTCTTATGTATGAAACAAGTGCATATTGTAAGGGATATATTAACAATGTAAACCTCTTCATCTGGTGCCGGAATTGGCAGGTACTGGGAAACAACATAAAGGAAAGTTTTGGCTGCACGCATGTTCAAATGTTCTAACAAATTTGTACTGGCTGCATTTAGTGCATAGTCCACATTGTTTTTATCTTCTGAAGTGACAAATGCCCACCCATGTCGTTCCCAATTTGGAACGAGATTGAGTTTTTGCCTTAGCCAGATTGAGTCCTTTTGCAATACACTTCAGTAATTTACCCTTGGAAGTGTTTACCTGGTTTTGAAATTTGACTAGTTTAGTTGCACCATGCACTGTGTCGTGTGCATGTCTGGGTAGAGTTCTATCAATCAAAGTTCGAACTTGTAATGTGATAGATTTATTCAATTGATTTGCATTTTCCCCTTGGACAATCAACCGGAACTGATTTTCTGTTATATTATCTGTTAACAAAAGTGCATTTTGACTATCTTGTTCCAGCACCAAAAATGCTGTCTCTGCAGTAAATGTTGTTTGCCATGCACTACGAAACCAGCAAGATTTAAATTTATTTTAGGTACTATTCGAAACTATTTTTTGTTTGTGCACTAACAATTGGAATATCATTAGATAGATAGGTATAAAATGACTGCACCATACTGGCCCGGACAGTTTTATGCCAACTACGCATTACACTTTTCAATGCAGTTAAGATTGGGTTGACGAATATTTTAGGTCTGTATAACTCATTGTGTTTTTTAGAGCCTTTAGAGCTTGAAAGCTGCATAAATCTGACTGTATAGCTAATTCACTGCATGCTGTTTTGATGTCCCATGTTGCATTACTGGTTGGAATGTAGAACCATTTTGTAATGTGCATGGTCTAAGATGGAAAAAAACCAGTGTTATGCCGCTGATATTTTATTTTATTTTGATATTTTACTATTATACTTTATGTATATACACATGATTGTACGTATGTTAATATTGTAATAATAATTAGTTTTTTTTTCTTTAAAACAATTATTTATAGTCTTTAATTAATAATAATAATCTTATTTTACTTTTCATTCTGTTCGCAATTGTGCAAATATTGATGCTATTTTTAACGTTTTTACATGTAATTAGATTATATGCAATTACTTTTTATATGCATTAGTTTTTTATGTAATTTTACTATATTACATTGTATATACAATTATATTCCTTTGCAACAATTTGAGCTTTTTTTAATTGCGCTTTATAAAAAAATATTATTGTTATCAAAAATGTATAAATGATTTTCATGTGCACAGTTGGAGTCACAATGCATGTTCGCCATCGTAATTTCTAAGTGCATTGTGTGTACCTCTGTAATCTCACAATAACTAATAGCTGCCATACATATCCTGCCCTTATTTGTGGAGTCACAATAAATTAAAATACTAGTTTTGAAACGTGCCGCATTCAAATCATGTTTTACGACATACCCACAAACAACACCAAACTTTTCCAAACATTTTAGAATTTCATCATTTACGAGAACAGTATGATACTTCCTGTTAAGGTTGACATCACCCCGCTGAAACCGAGTCTAAATTTTTTTTCACAAATTATTTCTGTATTCCTCCAATCAGAGTTTGTGATTTTATCATTACATCTTGAAAGACACGTTCCTAAATAATGACGGCCAATCAAATGACACCTGTTCATAATTTGTTGTAAACTGACAGATTTTATTTTATCAATTTAAATCCGACTTGATGCTGTTTTCCCAGTCATTCTAGCCCGGTCAATATTATCTTTAATTGTCTGTGACTTATGCCTATCCCTCTGATTAGGCTCCTGTCGTTGAACGGAAGCATTTACTTTTCATTAGACCGCATTTCTGCAAACAAATGAGACGCAGATATTTTCGACCAAAAACGTTATACGTGCAGACACCAAACATTTAAGCCAATCAAAGCACGTCATCATACCTGATATAGATTGTTTTTTCCTGATAACATTTTCAGAATATGTATAGCTATTCAACCAGACAATTGCCTCAGCAGACCGCACATAAGATTGCATGTTTGTTACACCATGAACATCACGTCTACCTGCCTGGGAGCATGGAAACTGTTTACAAACTATGTTTCCACTGTGAACAATTACAGATAGCCTGAAGAACTTCGACTTAACAACTGGAACGATTGGCTTATTAATTATGAGATCTGTTATGTTTCCATAATCAAGCGATTCAGTATTTTCTAATTGTACATCTTCTGATTACTCAAAGGTTATTAAATTAATAGCTAATCTGGTTCCCGGATCGTTCCCTTGAGGCGCTCCGCACACTAAGCTTATGAAAGGATCCGGTATTGGCCAATCCAAGATGGCGCGCTACACAGCTGTTCTGTGCTTAATAGCAACTGAAACCAACCAAATTACTAAATATAATCAGTAAATGTGAATTTTTGACATGACAACATTTCGGCAATGAATTGGGCGGCTCTAATTGCCAATTTTGCATTGAATTGGTATATTTGTATGGTATAAAATTCGCATATTTCAATAATTAGCCACTCTTCCAACATGATTCATTTTACAAGCACAATGCAGCACACTGCATTGTTAAACTACACTTATATAAATAACTCTTGACCAAGGAATTTGTCGTTTATTGATCCAAATATTGATTAGTGAAAATAGTTATTTTTAGCCTTTTTAACATAAATGCACAATTTTAGTGTCGATATTGAGCATCTACTGAAACCCCAGTTTTATGAATAAAGGTATACACAATAACAAGTGTGCTTCAAGTTACAAAGATTGTTTTGGTACTTCTGGTACAACATGGGGTTTGTTCGAAACTGTTTTTGATAAATCACAAATTTAATATAAATATCATCGTTTATTGTTTTGTACCCTCAAATTTGCTTTTTAAAAAAATTTCTGACCTGGCAGTAGAGTATGACAACTGCATTGTCAAATAAATGACACTTATCTAAAGAACTCTCGGGAAAGGGATTTTCATTGATTTATCCAAATATTAAATTATAAATATTTTATATATACCAATGTAACACATTTATAATTAAATATTATTTATTTATATTTTATTGTATACACATAAATAAAACCCATTGTACATACACACACAAACGCACGCACGCACGAACGCACACACACTTTCAGCAGTCCCTATGAACATATACTGCGCTGTTTCAGAACACTTACCTTTACTGTGTTTAGTTAACAGATGATGTGTAGCGTTTAATATTTGACAATTTATTCCAACCAGAATTAGATATAGTATATTGTATGCATTCGCTTATGGACTTTACAAACAGAAACAAATTTAAAGCTCAAATAAAATATACCTTTTCAATTTATTTTGATAATCCAAATGGATCCCTGATTAACCCATATCCAATTTTTGTGGTGATTGGAATTTTTATATTTCTAAAGCCCCTTGGCAGAATTCAGAATGCGCAAATGATTTCACAACTACAGGAGTTGTAGAATTATAGATGTGAATCGTAAGATTTTTTACACAGTCGTGACTTTGCACTTCTGTTCTCTCGAATGCATGAACAGGGACCCGGAATGTCAGAATACCTTCCCGCACGAGAAACACGTGACCGGCCCATTGCAACATTGTGGTTCCTCATGGTCTCTGAGGTAACTATGTCGCGTGAACGACTTTCCGCATTTACTACATTCGTAGATTTTCTCACCGGAATGCATCCTCGTGTGATTTTCAGTCCATACGATTGTATGAATGCCTTTTCACACATGCTACATTTGTACGGTTTCTCACCACTGTGTTGGTATTCATGAACCTTCAACGTTGTGAAGAGTTTCCATTTGTGCACCGTCAAGGCCACTCACATTAATACAAAATTTACCGCACTAATTGCAGACATACGGTCTGACGCCAGTGTGTATTCTATCGTTCTATCTTCTGCTGCCTCAACTCTCTCTTCTGAAGAATCCTCAATTTCTTCCTTTTTAGCAGTGTCTTCTTCTCCAACGATGTCAGGAATGCAATCTACTGTCTCAGTTTCCGTTGTCCAGTCTGGTTTCTCTACCTTGATAATCACTTCAGATCCTTCCGCACTGACCGCCTGCAGCACGCCGTGGTCATCCACAGTCCAGCATCTTGGCGCAACGGTCTGTAATGTTTCTACTTCGGACATGTCTGGTGTTTCCGTCTTCACGCATATAGTGTAGCCACTGTCCAGAAATTTGTCCATCAGAATTTTGGCCAAGTCTGATCTTGTCTTGAAGCCTGCCCTCTGAATGTGCAGTGTTGTCCCCTCCTGATGGTCGACACCCACCGTGTGAACAACTCTGACGGGCAGCAGCTGAAAACACATAACATCATGACAGGTCAGTGTCCAACATTGAGAGACCAGACACAGCCGTGTTTCTAACCATTAATAAACAATCCTTTCACATGCATGCACGCACACACAAGACACACCATGTGTGTCAAAACAAGGCTGGTGATAACCAGAACGAGGCTGGTAATAATCAGAACGAGGTTGGTAATAACCAGAACGAGGCTGGTAATAATCAGAACGAGGCTGGTGATGACATGGTAGGTGATTGGATAGCTGACAGTGAGGGATTGTTTGGTGATGACGATGATCATCCAGATGTGCTATCACTGCTATGGCCACCGAAAAGACAGAAAACATGACACCAATGTGTCAGTGTGTGTCAATGTCATGGTTCCACACTTGCATGTTTGTGAACTGTCACGTGTTGTTAATAAACAACTGCCTAGCTAGGTCATATTTTAAAATCCAGATTTACTGTCTTGCAATCTCCTGCATGTATTTTAGCATTATTTGTATCTTCGTGCTTCTGCCTTTTACCAAATAAAACCAAATGCTACCAGAGAATTACTGAACGTCGTCTAGTAATTACATACACATTTCTCAATTTCTTATTTTCTTTCAGCATCAAAGTTTAAAAAGTTGCCGCTAATTACTACTAAATATATCTGCAATAATCTTATTGATAAGACACAGTTGGGTGTCTCTGTCATGTTGTAAAATTATAATAAAACTCAGAACACCAGTTAATTAAATTATATTCAAGCAAGTCGTGGAGAGTATTGTGCCACAATGTGAGGGCAAATTATTGCTATGTGTACAATTGTTTTATCACATTTCTACCAAGTGTTGTTGTTTATTTGTTGCTATTTAATTATGGAAATGTTGTTGAAATATGTCTTTTGATTATTTTAAGGATAAAATGTGGCATTGCTGATTACAATTAATGTTAGGAGTTTGTTATGCCCTGCTCATTTGAAAAACAGTTTGATAAGGTTAATGTTCAATTAAATGTATTTCCAAAAATGTGGATTTTGCAGGCATTCCCAGCATTAACATGCCCTATTTAAATATTATACCTGTCATTCTGCGCAAGTATTAATTGGATTCTTAACTTTGCGTATAGCACTCATTGGGATAGGAAAAAAAATTGGTCATCAATATTTGACACAGCTCCCCTCATTACTGTGAAAATGCCCATAACATTATTTTATCATTAATTAAAAAGCCATCCAATTGTGTACCTTTATTATCGATAAATAATTACCTGTGTTCCAGCCATGGATGTCTTGACCATGTAGCTATGGCAATACGCCGATGACAGTGTCGCTGACGCAGACAGGGATGTGTCATCTATCGTGTCACCTTGAGCATGCACCTGCCTAATGTCGGCTAGACGTTTAACTGTCAAACTGGAGCCTTTCCTAAAACAATAATGTCAATGGTTAGTGACAACAGCGTCATTGTTCAATGACAACAATGCTATCATTAGTGATAATAATGTTATTATGAACTGCAACCATAGAGGTCGAATATTACACATACCAGGAATGTATGTTAACAAATGTAAAGACAACCCATCACCGCTCGTTCGTTGCCTGACATTCCTCACCTAATGTTTATTGAGAATTGTCACAGCAAGTCTAAGTCCCGGTAGGTTTGATAAACACGAGGAGTGCATCACGCAAAACAAAACAAGTTATTAATTAGACCAGTGAATTGATCGTAGCGTAGGCACACGAAGCCCCCGAAAGACCGAGCCATTTTGGCATTCCCCTGGCGGCAGATGATCGGGGTCCACGACCGACCGCCTTATATCCGAATACGTGCTATGATGGGGCAAGTATCGTTATTGCGCCCCATTATATATATATATATATATATATATAAGCACTGATACAAAATAGTATATATATATATATATATATATATATATATATATATATATATCAAAGTCGACCTAATAAGCGTACAGTATGCTTGAAAAAAATTGGGCCATGAGAAAATGTCAAGGAATCCATTCTTACAAGTGTACACCAACATTTTTTTCTGTAGACAATAAGGTAACTGTTTAACACTAATGGTGTCATTTGGTGATCTGAACTGAAAATTAGTGCCAACAGGTTAACACCAGATGGCGAGACTTGTCAGTTGTTCCACATTAGTCAAAGTACAATAATTATGGATCCAGGGATTGATCTGGGCAGCGGCCTTGCGTCATTGACGCATCATATTTTAAAATGCTGCATTGTTTTTTGCAGCATGTGCCCTAGTGACGCATATATATATATATATATATATATATATATATATATATATATATATATATATATATATATATATATATATATATATATATATATATCGCTGCTACGTAAACTTTTTATTGCGTCGATCTGTGTGCAATTTCGACAACTGCATATTCGTCTGTTGGCACTTCAGCCGCCATAACGTACAACTGCCTGCATATACTGAAGTCAGCGCCTTTGATTGAAAAATAAATGCTGATGTTTTGGAGAAAGTACGACTTTCAGTACATGCCAGTCCAGCTCATAAGACTCGACCTCAGTAGCATCGTCACTACGGCTATGGTCTCCAGTCGGAAAGGTGATTAAACATTTTACTTACTTAATCACTTACATAGATTCAAATTAACTGATGGATGTATAACTAATTAAAATACAATTAACTCATAAATCTCCCAATTAAATTAACATAACCCATATAGATCCGCTGCTGCTTGGTGGACAGTTAATTATTAGCTCAAGGATAGATGTTTTTCACACTTGGTCAATAGTATGCAAGCTAGCTATCAACTGAGAAAAACTCAGAAAAGTTGGTATAAGCCCTTGGATTTTGTTCAAACATTACCCATCATGGCAGGCTGGCAGCTAGGGTTGGGAGATGGCAATGATGGATTGATTAATTCATATGTTAAAGACGCCTGGAAGCCTGGAACCATTATCCTGCTTTAGTGAATGGATGAGTAGGCTTGTGTGAAAAGGATAGATGGCTGGTGGACCTGGCTTCAAATGACCAATTAGCCATGCAGCAGTCACACTGTCACAGTGTCTGCTGCCAATAGTGCTAAAGTTCATTGACTGTCATGATTCGGATACTAAACCATTTTATTACCACTGTTGAAAAATAAATAAATAGAACTGCATGTGAACTGAACATAATGCTTGTCCAAGTCCCATTATGTCAAAATACAGAATTGTTTTATTATTATTTTCAATGAAATTGAATTTTGGTGTGATTCAAATGTTCAATTGTAATTGCAAAGTAATAGCTCAATTACTATTACTTTGCTTTCTATTACTATTACATTGTATTCTGTTCCATCTGTTACTATTACTTGAACAATTGTAATCGTTACTATTACATATTACTACTACCCAAGGCCTGTTCAACTCCCCCCTAATCACTAAGCAATTCATCCAGCACAGTTTCTTACCCCGCACAATAGCCAACTGGAACTACCAGCCAGCCAACGCAGCTACAGCGCCAAGTTTGGAGATCTTCAGACAGAGGATCTCCAGTTTGCTACATTAATTCATATTGCATCTTTCACGCTAACAACTTTCCTCTCCTTAACTTGTAGTTCTACGTGCAGACAATCATCTTTTCTCTTTCTTCCAAATATGTTATTACTTTCTCTTACAGCACTTTAGCATGTGCATACACGCCGAGTATATAAGCCTTGGAGAGGGTTGACTCATGTAGGGTAGAAGAAGAACACTACCAACCATAGTTCGAGAAGACGACTCTACTGTTCAGCGCAGCATGTTGTGTGAAATTGACCCTGACTACGATCAAACACAATGAACAGACTAGCAAAGCCGCCAGACTCCTCACCTTGCTATAACGGTAATTGTGTAATGACAATGGTACCCCATAAAAAACACCAAACCAACAGTTAACCAGGGGCTTTTATAGTAATATACTGCAACCAGCGAATACTTTTCCTGATTTTGTATTAGAATGCACACACAATAAAATCATACATTAAAACAAATATTATTTTATAATATTTTTGGAATGATTTAAATCAGCGATTGGCGGTTTAAATCAACCCTGATCTTCAATGAACGAGATCCAGGCCCTTAGCCATGGACCCGTTTGCCCGTCTTGAAGAGGGGTAAATGTTCGACGACGACGGGTAAAACGAAAGACGGGTTTTTCTTTTTACAATATGAGATTTTTTCATAATAATATTGTTTGAACTGTCTTATTGACTCTTAGCGCACGCGGTCGTGATTCGACGAATGTTGTCGACGGCAGAATAGCGAGTACCGCCGATCTATCAGGCTATATATTTTTAACCTTGACATCGTTGGAAAATAATGCTACTGAGGCTGATCTCTATTTATTGTAATCGTGAACGTAATTTGTTGGGAAACGCGTTTCTATGGCCTTTCTCCATTTGCGTTCTCATTTGAAGAAACAATCCCGTGACCCGGATGTCGTAGGGTGGGTTCAAAATGGCACCTGCCAAGCGAGAGTGAGTGAAAAGATGCGATACGTCAACGTCAAAGTTCACGAAAATCAATGCCTTTTTCGTAAACATGAATAAAAGCAGCATTCGTGCAATTGTCCCTGAACAGTCCGAGTCAGCATCCTTTGTTACGTTGGTGGAGATCCACAATGTTGATGTGCCTGCCACTAGTAACCGAAACGTATTGACTATTGTCGCCCACCGCTGACACTCTGCAGTGGCCAATCGCGATCGCCGTTGACTTCGAAATTGAGTCTGATTCGGGCTCCGATTTGCATACATAATCGGCGTGTAGGCCCTACTATCGACAGCAGTTTCCCGGATGCTGAAAGAAAACTCAAATGGGAGGCAAACCACGAACGATTAGGTTGGGCTCAGTCTAATAAATTCATATCGTTTTTTGTCTGATAGGAAATACGGAATCTGGATGATTGCTGTTTTATCAATGAAGTAATGTTTCAATGTATTCATTTCAAATTCGGTTGTATTATTCAGTGCTATATCTCCTATTTCATTTCTAGTATTGCTTTACTTTTAGTGTCAAGCAGTTGATTTTAAGTGTGATTGTAATCATATTTGTTCATATTAGACGTATTTGCATGCATGTACTTCAATTCTTAAGATGATTCAAACATCACTTCCGTGTTTATATATTTAAAATAAAGTTTGAAGTTACTTTATTATGAACCTTCGTGTGTTGGCTCTTCTATTATTATTACTATTCAGGTGATAACGCCAACCTCGCTGCACAGCTACCAAGACTCGATTGGACCAATAATGGTTAAACTGGACTTGGCCTGCCATTGAACAAACCTAATTCGGCCAATAATGGCTGCCATTCCTCATTCTACCTATAAATATACTTCCTGGATAAATATTGTCTATATACCGGTAGTTTAGCTGTTCTGATAGCCGTAGCAACCAGACCTATGATGTATTCAACCATCAGCTAATACGACCTTCTGTATGACAAATTCCCCCTCAATACGTTGATTAGGTTGTTAGTGAAAGAGCTTACTGGAAACTTACCTTTCAGAAACAGTTAACCATTTTTCAACTGCCTGTCACTGGTTGGCCACCTAAAAAACTTGCAAGTTTCCCGGAGACTTCGGTAATTACATTCAACCTCAAAACACCGTCTTCAATAGAATTTCAATAAAACATAACTTGATGTCATGCCTATTAATGTGTCAAAAACACCAACAGATAAGACTAACTTGAACCGCTTGTCTGGTTTTGAGCCAAAATGGCGCATTTGAGTTCAACTGTTACGTTTCCCATAGCCATAGGCGACCATGTTAATGTTTAGCATGATTATATCAGAAAACGGGACCATCAAACATTCTGAAACTTCTTACCTGCCGCTGTCATCATCTCATTGACATGCTGATCGAGTTAAGTCAAAGTACTTCTAACTCATATAAAATGCCTGAACGTGGCATACCCGTAAATTTTTATAAATTTCTACATGAATTAATACGCACACGTGCCTTGTGGCGAAAAAATTGCCAAAAATCCTTCCGCCTATTGAAATCATCTAAAAATCCAGTTACATTGCCAACATGTTCTACCAGCAAACTTGCCAATGTGCCTGGCTCAAATGCAGCTATGTCAGATAATTATGATTTTTTTTTAATTACACGTATCTAAAATTACTGTGCCCTACATTCATGTGTATAACACACCAGAATACACACCAAATATCATTACAATTGCATAACAATATGTCAACTCGTACCCAGGTGAACTTGTACTCAAACCAGGTCGAGCTACTGGAAAATCCGGCGTGTGCCGCGATTACGTCGATCATTTCTGATGTATTGTTGTGTCACGTGGTGGCAACGCCTCTAGGAGGGCTTACACACAAGTTCAGCACGATGGCGCCGATCAATTATTTCAGCATTGGGTCCATCTTTTCCGAGTGTACTAGATTGAGGTATGTTGTGGGGAATCTACATACGAGGTCAACAATTGTATGCTACAATTATTGGAAAAGGCGGCACCTACCTCTCTGACACGATACGCCATTTTTTCAACAGTGCCGCGTTGCCATGGCCTGGCCACCTAAAGAACCTGCATGATTCTCGCAGGCTTTGGTGATTGCATTCTGCTTCAAAACACTGCACCATCTTCTTGAACCATTCGTGGATCTGTTGATCGGTAGTACAGTTCGAATGAAAGTCGATTTCCAGATATGACAGAATGGTTGATTCTCACGTTAGATTGTTTATAGCCAATATGGCGCATCTCCCGGGACAACAACAAGCCGTGACGTCAAATTGGCCTTTACACTTAACTACGTCAACTCGCACCAACACCAACTCTTACTTAAGGCCACTCGAGCCAATGTAATATTGAAAATTAATATATTAACATTTAGTATAAATCTAAACTAACTATTGCAGCAATTATTATTTTAAATCCCTGACACTTACCTATGCGTTTGGATTCAACAGAGGCTTTGCTAAAATTGCTACTTACTACTACTTAGTCCTCTTCATGCCCACTGGCACATAAGGCAGAAACAAGGGTCCTCCACCTCATTCTGTCTGAAGCCTGCTTTACAGCCTGGCCCTAGCTTAGGTGTATTTCTTTGAGTTCTTCTTCCGCAGTTTTCCTCCAGGATTTTGGGGCCGTCCTAGTTTTCTTTTACCTTCAGGTGTCTATCTTACTGCAATCTTTGAGATCTTGTCGTCCACCTTTCTCAGGACACGGCCGTTCCATCTCCATCTTCTTGTGGCGAGTATATTGTTATGTTGTTCATATTGTTTTGTCCAATTATTCTTTGCAGTTGGTTGTTTGAGATTTTTTGAAACCAGAATATTCTCATGATATTTCGAAGGCATTTTGTGTGGAAGGTAGAAAGGTATCTGAGGTCTAGTTTTTTTTTCATATGTCAGCATTATGAGCCATGTAGTAGTGTGGAGAGGACTCAGCTTTGGGATAATCTCAGCTTTATCCTATTAAAATATATCATTGATCTCCAAACAGGATTCAGTCTGAAGAAAACACCTCTGGCCTTGTTCATGCAATTCTTGATGTCAACATCGATCCCTCCATCTTTGCAAACTATGCTTCCCAGATAGATTAAGTTGTCTGTGGTTTGCAGTTCTTCATGCTCCAGATAACGGATTTCTCTGATTTAGCCCCATCACTTTGGATTTCTTTTTGTTTATCTTTAGTCCTAATTTTTGGCTGATGTTCTTGAGTGTGTTTGTTTTTTTTCCTGCATGTCATGTCACGTACAAAACTGGAGAGCTAGATCATCGACGAAGTCTACGTCCTCTAGAAAAAAAACAATGTCCATCTTATTCCTATTTTTGTCCTTCTGTTGTTTTCTTTATAACCCAGTCTATGACAAGGTTGAATAAGACTACTGACAGCACGCATCTTTGCCCGACTCCTGTCTTTACCTTGAATGCAATATCTAAATGTCCTATGGTGCATGTATAGTTTTCGTAAAAAAGCTTCATGAGATCTACAATATTTGGGGGAACTCCATATGTACATAGTATCCTCCAGAGGCTGCCTCTATGTATGCTATCAAAGGCTTTTTCAAAGTCTTCAAAGTTTATACACAGTGATAGAAACAAAATATGCATTAATATATTCACACGGAAAAATGCAAACACAGTGTAACTTAACAATGGGTCGGTAACTCCTACAAAGGCTACAGTCGCTCTCATGGGAGCAACTAATGAAATATAATTAACTAACTCATTTATATAAAAGGTTATGACAGTGCGTGTGTGCAGGAGAAAGACTGTGCATGAATATTCGAATGTATATATTGAAATATGTGTGATAATATGTAATATAAATTTTAATAGATAGTAGTTTAACATTCATAATATGTATTGCTTATTTAGTCGATTTTGATAGCAACTATAGCAGTTTAGCATTGAACATGTATCTTTGTATTTTGTAACAAATAATTTTTTGCATAATTTGCAAAACCTCACAAATTGTGAGTTTTTATCTTCTCTTTAACTATTTTGTGAGTATTATTAATAATATGTGTCAAGTTATATCTACGACACTTTTTTGGCAAATTCATGTTTATTTCTGAATGAGTATATATCAGTTGTGCACCTTGTGTTATAATTGTGTACATTTGAGGTTATTTTCTAGTTTAATAAGTACAGTGTAGGCAGGTGTGTCTTCGTGCATGTATTTAAAATATAATGTAACTTTAATAAATCATGGTACATCATGTTTATCCATTTGTGTAATTATTCTATCTACTAGTTCAAGTGATACATATTCAGTTGAGTGTTTTTTTTCTGAAACGATATTGATTACCAAAACAAAGTTTGGAATCATTGAAGTATGCAAATAATTCACTATAATTGTCTTCTCTAACGCTTTTGAAATAGTAGAGAAATGGGTCTATAATTTTAAAATGGTGATGGATCATCTTTCTTGAAAATTGGAATAACTTTAGCAATTTTGAGTTTGCCAGGAAATATGCCTGTGTTTATAACTTGGTTGATTAATAGGGCTAATGATTTAATGATGGCAGGTTCTATTATTTTCAACAGTTTTGAAGAAATACCATCATAACCACAACTGTTTTTTGTTGGAAGGCATTCTATTGTTTTCTTTACAGTTTCTTTATCTATATTTTTTATCTGAAAACAGGGTCAACTTGTTTTTTTAAGTAATAACTATAATCCTTATTGCCATCATATCAAATCCCTAGTGCAATAGTTTGACCTATACTTGTAAAATAGTTATTAGATTTATTTGCAATATATGTTTTATCGGTTATATTAATGCATTTATCTTTAAAATAAAATATCTAGTTTGCTTTGTTTTTACAAAGAATTTCATTTATGATTTTCCAAGTACTTGTAACATCAGTTTAGGAATGGTTAAGGCATAACTGAAAACAATGGTTTTTGGCTGCACAAATATTTTTTTTATATTGAGTTAAACGTTTTAAAATTTGTCATAATGACCTCATAGTTGAGTTAGACATTTTGATTTGCTTATAAAATGAATCTCCATATTTGATAGATTTTAGAAGACCCTGTGCGATCCAAGTAGAATGTTTATGCTTATATTGATTGAATTTCATGATTTTGATTGGCATATGCTTATCCTTTTCTTGCATAATTTCTTCATATATTATGTTGTAATTTAAATTTCGACCAGCCTTGGGGCATTTATATAGTTTGTTGTAGATTTCCTCAGAATTTATTTCATTGTTAATGCTATGCGTCGCTACTTTATTTTGTAAATCTACTCTTACAAATTTAGGAGGAAGTTTAGTTTTTAGATTCATATCCATTAATTGGAAGTGTGGTTGATGATCAGAAAAAGCTATCTGCCAGTGCAGATAAAATTCTAAACTCATCTGTGAAATTTTTAGTATTCTTGTTACATTATCTTGCTGGCCTATATAATTATGTTCCCAATAGTTAGTCTTTGATACATTACTTCCAGTTATTTTAATTATCACCCCCTCCCAATGTTCTTAAATATAGATATTAATTTTCACTGCATAGTTATATATTTTTATATACATATATTATTAGCCCACTTTTATTACTTAAGTTTTTCCCATTCAACTATTAATTTGAATTCCTGTAAACTGAATTGAGATAAATCATCATGTTTCGTGCGAACATATAATGCTAAATTTAAATTTTATAGTATTGAGGGTTAAGGGGCTCAACAAATATTTCAATTCATCGAATTTAGCATTTATGCATTGTATATTTAGGAAACTAAATTTATCAGTATTACTGTTTGCCAACAAGTGAAACTATCGATATCATAATATGATGAGTGGCGTATCAATTAGGGTTTTAACAAGATTTAACAAGCCAAAAGCCCAGATGGCAAGTGGACAAGGAAGCCATTGGCTTATCGAGAGTCCAACAATGTTCACCTACTTATAACCCGCCCTCCTGATATATGTGTCAACCTTGTTTTTAAACATATTCACGCTGCTAGCAGTTACACAATCTGTAGACAGTTTGTTCCATTCATTTATTGTCCTCTGTGAGAACGAGTGCTTCCTGATGTCCAATCTACATTGATCCTTTACTAATTTTACCTCATGTCCTCTAGTTCTGCTATCCTTCTTGAGTGAGAAAAACATATTTCTATCAATATTTTCATACCCATTCAATATCTTAAAAACTTCAATCTGATCTCCTCTTAACCTCCTTGTCTCTAGAGTTGTTAAACCACATTCTTTCAGGCGTTCTTCATAACTAAGGTCTCTAAGTTCTGGAATCATTTTAGTTGCTCTCCTTTGTATGCGTTCAAGCGTATCTATATCCTTCTTCCGATATGGTCTCCATGCTTGTATACAGTATTCTAAATGAGGTCTAACTATTGCTTTATAAAGAGGTATAATTAACTTTTTTCCCTTGTATGTTATGTTTCTTCTAATCAATCCAAGAATTTGATTACCCTTTGAAGCTGCAATACCACACTGCTCTGAAACTTTCATATCAGCGCTTATTGTAACTCCTAAGTCCTTTTCTTTTACAGTAGTACCAAGAACAGTAGCTCCCATTTTATAGTTTACATTCAAGTTCCCATGTCCTGTATGTAGGCATTTACATTTCCCAAAATTGAACAGCATCTGCCATTTCTCAGACCATTTCACTAATCTGTCTAGATCGTTTTGTAAATGTTGTTTATCACCATCAGTATTAACCTTTCTAAACAGTTTTGTGTCGTCCGCAAATTTCAGTACGTTACTTGTTATACTCTCGTCCAAGTCATTGATATAAATTAAGAATAATATAGGTCCTAATACTGATCCTTGAGGTACCCCACTCAAAACCGATTTCCAATTTGAAACTTCGCCATCTACTACAACTCGTTGTCTTCTGTCAGTCAGCCATTGTTCTATCCAGTCAGTTATGCTATCCCCGATACCATGGGCTTTTAATTTAAGTAGTAATCTTTGATGTGGCACTTTGTCAAAAGCTTTCTGAAAATCTAAGTAGATAATATCTACTGGCGATCCCTCGTCTATCCACTTAGTGATTTCTTCCAAAAAACATAACATATTTGTTAAGCATGACCTCGCTTTAAGGAATCCATGTTGAGATGAATTTAATAATTTATGCTTAACGAGGAAGTCCACCATATGGTCTTTAATTAACCTTTCTAATAATTTACAAATCACTGACGTTAAACTCACTGGTCTGTAATTCTCTGACTTATTTCTCGAACCCTTTTTAAATAATGGTATGATGTTTGCTTCTTTCCATTCAAACGGAACAACTCCCTCTTTTAATGACAAGTTGAATACTCTTGCAAGTGGTATACTGATTTGATCTACTGTTTCCATTAGTAATTTTGGAGGAATCCCATCCACTCCCGGTGATTTGTTATCCTTCATTGCCTTTATTTTCCTAGCTACCAATTCTGGAGTTACAACTAACGGTCGTAAATAGTCAGATTTAGCCCCCTGAAATTTAGCATCAGCAACTGGTAATGAACTAATATCTTCTTTTGTAAACACTGAACTGAAGTAACCATTTAGGTCTTCCGCCATTAAAAACCCCTGTGATATTATATTTCCAGCACCGTCTTCTAGAGGTCCAACCTTGTCTTGTACGTTTTGTTTACTCCTGACATATGCATAAAAACTCTTGCTGTCAGTTTTTATGTTACATGCCAGTTTTTGCTCATAGCTTCTTTTAGATTGTCTGATTTCAGTTGTAGCTGCTTTAAGTGCCTCTTTGTATTTTGCGTAGTCTTCTTCCTTTCTGGTACGCCTATAAACCCTCCACATAGTTTGTTTTAGCATTATTTTTCTAATTGCCTCTTTTGACAAGTGTTTCTTTCTACACCGTTTTCCTTGTTTTCGGAAGGGAACAAATTTATCAATGATACTCTCAATTTCATATTTTAGAATATTCCAACATTCAATTGCAGTCTTATTCATCAGCATGTTATTCCAATCTAGCTGTGCTAAGTATTTTCTCATATCTTTGTAGTTACCTTTGTGGAAGTTTCTCTTGTACGTTTTCTTATTTTTACTTTCTGATTTTACATTGATGTCAAAATGTATTTGATTATGGTCACTATTACCCAATGGTTCAAATATTTTTACATTGTCCACTAATTCTTTTTGTGATGACAACACTATATCTAATACATTTTCTCCCCTGGTTGGTTCTAGTACGTGCTGAGTAAGAAAGCTATCCTGGATTAAACATAGAAATTGTTGATCCTCAATCCCTGTGCTCTCTAGAGAATTCCATTGTATGTGTCCATGGTTAAAATCTCCCATTATGATACATTCCCCTTTACTAACTTCCTTTATAGCGTTTTTTATTTTTGTGTTGTCCTCTTCGTTTATGTTTGGACTTCGGTAAACTAATCCAATAGTTAATTTTGAATTTCCTGAAACAATTTTGCACCAAACAGCTTCATCGCAATCTGCTTCCCTTTCTAGTTTTATTTCATAAGCCTGAATAGATTCTTTAACATATAAAATAACTCCCCCGCCCCTTCTTCCTATTCGATCTTTCCTAAACATTACGTATCCTGTCAGTCCTAATTCAGCATCTGTTATATCTATGTTGGCCCATGATTCAGTTATACCAATTATGTGAGGGTCAATATCTTCTACCATAATGTTTAATTCGTTTTTCTTATTTACTATGCTCCTTGCATTTAAACATACGCATCTATAACCTTTTTCAGAGATGTTTTTCGGATGATTTGATATTGGTTTATCTGTGCTAGTGGCCTCTTGTTCTGCTTGAGACACCTCTAGGTAACCCCCCTGCACTTCTAGTTTAAAGAATGTTTACTTCCAAAAATATTTGTCATTGTACCCAAGTCGCTATCTACTGCTGCTTAAAGTTTGTCCGCGAATACTTCCGCCCCCTTTCCACTTAAATGAAGCCCATCCTTCATGTACATATCAGCCCTCCCAACAAAACTTCCCCATAAATCCACAAATCCAACTTCCTCTTCCCTACACAGCCTCTGGACTAACATGTTAATTGCCATCCCCCGACAATTTCGATATTTGTGACCCCTCCTGCCCATTACAGGTCAAATCCCTGACAGTATTACCTGCTCAACCCGCGTCTGTTTTAGTGTTCTGACCAACTGCCTATATTTCCTAACTATGGCAGTTGTACCCTCCCTCTCTACGTTATTTGTCCCTACATGTACTAAAACAGATCCACCCTTACCCGAGCCTACGATGTTTTTTACCCTCTCAGTTATCGCCTCTATTTTGGCTCCAGGCAAGCAGACCACCACATCATCTCCCTTGTTTAAGACTCTGTCGGTCTTCCTAACTATCGAATCCCCCACAAACACCCTCGCTCTCTTCCTCACCCCCTCTATCACTGCTGCAGAATAACTCTTCCTTTCGATCCCCTCCATCACATTCTGTCCTGACCCCTTCCCTTCCGTCTCCCCCACTCCCTTCTCCTTCCCTCCTGTCTCCCCTACTCCCCTCTCCTTCACTCCGGTTGTTTTCCCTCCCGTCTCCCCCACTCCCTTCTCCTTCCCTCCTGTCTCCGCTACTCCCCTCTCCTTCACTCCGGTTGTCTTCCCTCCCGTCTCCCCCACTCCCTTCTCCTTCCCTCCTGTCTCCGCTACTCCCCTCTCCTTCACCCCGGTTGTCTTCCCTCCCGTCTCCCCCACTCCCTTCTCCTTCCCTCCTGTCTCCCCTACTCCCCTGTCCTTCACACCGGTTGTCTTCCCTCCCGTTCCTTTCCTTCCAGTCTCCTTACGTCCTGTCTCCCTATGACCTGTCACCTTCCCTCCTCTCAGCTTCCTCCCAGGCTGAGGTGAGCTCTCCCTAGCATCTCTTGTGTCTTTCCCCACTTTATCGTCTACTGTTCCCTCACCGGAACTACTGGCACAACTCCCCTGTTCCCTTCCCACCATTGCCACAACGAGCAGCCTCAGCTCTTCCAACTCCACCTCTATTTCCTTCATCCTTGCGCATCCCCTACACTCAAAACTAAAACTATCTGCCTGGACCTCAGCCCAGGACTTCTCGCACCCAGACTTGACGAAATCTACCCAGTTACTACAACTGCTACAAATTAAGTGCCTTGTGGCCTTTAACTGCCGTTTACACGGGGCCATCATACAATTTAGTTTTAATTAGTTTGCTACGTTAGCCTTGAATAAGGCTGTTTTTGTGATCAAAAGAACACTTTAGGCTAAAAATCCTGCCACCTAGCGAATACGGAGAACACTGTGTAACAAAACAACGAAGTGAGTGTGTATTAATTTACGCTAAAATCCTGCTGTTAATTCCTTTTTACCGAAAACGTTGACTACCACTATGTCAGATATTACCTTATGTATGTAATTTAAGTAAATAAATCACTTTATCTTATATATATATTAGCTAATGTAAACGATAGCTCGATGCACGGGTTGAATGACCTGTAAACAAACTCCCTTTTATCACTCGTTGAGTTTGAATCCGGGAAAAAAATACTACCTCTGTTAACAACAACGGTTTCTTAATATATGTCTACAAGAAGTTGGTGAACAATATATGTATAATACTAATAGTTATTCTAACCAATATTCACTGTTATTGACTATTCACTATGTTATCTAAATTTTCGAATTGTAAACACCCCTATTAACGCTCGCTGAATTCCCTGACAGAATCCGAAACTAACTTACTCTAAAATACTCCCTCTGACTAATAATTAACAAAACCTGTTTCCTAATATATGTCTAAAATACGTTTGTGTATAATATATATGCAATAGTAATACTTATTCTATTTGATATTCCACGTATTTCTGTAAATGATCTACACCAAATTCAAGTCGCTGCACCAAGTCCAAGTAGCCGGAAGTTGGGTTAATTAATTTCAGTATTGTTTTCGTTTATATCAGAATTGTTTTAGCTCCTAAGTAGGAGAGAAATGCTTCATCAAGTCATTCGTTAAGGTCGAAAGTACAAATTAAGGTAGATTCGCTCGATCGGGAGCGAGTTGGTCCGACGTGGTCACGACGTCTACAGCGTGTTGCCCGAGGGTTTCCCGGGAATCGAGCGGGTCGTACCGCCGGGCATCAAGGAGTTGACGTACCAACGACGAGACAACGAAGAAGGCTGTCTTGTTGACTTGACTCGCGATTTAGCAGAACGTATATTTAACAGAAGCTTGGATACGCCGTCGACCATGGGGCGAGCCGTAATGAACCAGCGCGCCGCCATCATCAACGACCAGCGACTCTTGTCTTGGCCGAGATGACGGATGTCGGCTTCGACATCGCCGTCATCGACGGGTTTCCTCTGATGCCGTGCGGCTTCGTCATCCCGCACAACCTCTCCGTCCCGTTCGTGTCCTCCAGCGCCGGATCCTTCGGTTGGGAGACGCGCATCCTTAACATCCCGTCGCCGTTCATACCTTTCACTCGCCGGATGTCGTTCTGGCAGAGGGCGCTGAACGTCCTCCATGCATGCGATCCTAGCAATCGAGTCACTTCCGCCTTGCTGGGACAACGCGCTGCTGCACGAGTTCGCGCCAGATGTGATGTCATGGGCAGCACTCAGACGCAAGGCGGCGTTCTTCATCGTATCACATGTTAGAGTGGCCGCAGCCGTCGCTACCCAACATGGTGTTCACCCCGGGGATAACTGCCCGAGAGCCGCGCCCCCTGCTGGCCGAATTGTAACTACTCGTAAAGTTTAAGAGTTATTCTAGTGTCGTTTGGCTCAACCGTCGGAAATCTGCCAAAGACAGTGACACAGAAATTTATGGACGCCTTCCGGAGAACGAAGGCGACGATCTTGTGGAAGGTCGGTGACACGGACTGGCCAGCGGATGTGCGCAACAGTGTCAAGCTGCTGACGTGGATGCCGCAGAATGACGTATCGGGTCACGTGTCCGGGAAGTTGTTCGTCACGCACTGTGGAAACAACGGCCAGTACAAGGCTCTGTATCACGGAGTCCCGATGATTGCGGACCAGCACCAAACGCATGAGCACGGGTACGGCGTGGCCATGGACGTGTTCACCTTCGCCGTCGACGACCTGGTGCGGAACATACAGCACGTGATGGCGGACGACAGTGCCCAACGTCAAACAGTAGTGACTAGCAAGGACTTAGCAGAATGTTATTCAGTAATAATTGCCACCTGTGGATAAGTTAAGGTTAACAACGCAAATCATCAAGTCTTGTTCTTGTGTTAGGCCTAAGCCATGTGAATTCTTAGCAGACAACTGAATGTTGTAGTTTACTTGGCAATAACATGACGTTACTCTATGACAACCAGGCAGAACCCAACACTGGGCTGACGGGACAGAAAATTCACGTTTATTCATCAAAATACAAGACCTAGTATAAACGTCTTTTGGCATATGCAGTCTTAGTAAAAGTATGTAAAATATCTCGCAGCGTTTGTACATAGTGACGAGTAGTTCTTTGTGAAATGGTTCACTAACAATATGTTGAGTGGTGAAGTGCTCACTGCTGCACGCGAGACAACGACGTTGTCTGGTCACGCTCCACAGGTGTCAGTCTCTACGATACATGAGTAGTACTAATGATGCGACAGTTGGTTGTCAGTGGTGACGAGCAACAAACAACAACAACAACAACAACGGCAACAACAGATATGAGCAAACCTGGCTGCACAACTAGGCTACAATAAATAATGCTCTTCCTGTCATTCGCTCTTGCACTCGCTCAATCTCTCGCTCATTCTCATCCACCGTCACGTGTCATCACGTGACAACCAGGTTACAAAATGTCGACTGTTGCTAGTCGAAGGCGTCGTCACTCGGGCTCATCAACGAACAGTCAAAACAGGATGCATTCACATAACTATATCAAAACAAGTTATTATACATCTATATATTGGAAAAATAATCTTTTTAACAAAAATTTAAACAGTGCCAGCAACGTCTCAGCGTCCAGGAGTCACTTGTGTTAGTATGTGCCCGATATTACCCTGGATATAAAAATATATGATGCCATCATTAGTTTTGCTGGCATGATAGAACTACGTTTCTCCAGTAGCACAATACCAGCAGTTGTACGTATGTGCGCTGGTGTATACCAGTTTTCTTGGTATTACCCCATCAATGGACGGTGGTCGACATTGAATGGCACACTAAGAAAACGTCCAGTAGGGCTAAGGCAATTTCCCCAATGTTACGCTGCACTTTGTCCAGCGAAGATGTCACACGGGCACGCCACCACTGTCATGTGGCGATCACAATGGCGGTCAGTCGGCTTAAATATAAGAAATATGTCGCTTTGTCAGCTGACTTGTGATCCATGTAGAGCCCATGTCACAGTGTCGCAAAAATCTCGATGAACATCTCAGTATAAAATTGTTGCCATCTTGTGGCCGTGATCTAAGCTACTCAGATTCATATTTATACAACGTTAGATCAGCCTGTGATACTTCGATAATCGATGCTACAAACTCGAGCACTTGTGAAGCGTCTCAACATTAAGTGGCATCAAGCTGATGACAGGCAAGGTTCGCATATCAGCAGTGAGCTGTTACGCCTTGTGCTGCATTCATGTCATATCTCCTCGCACTAATCACAACGTGCAAAGACGTGAACAGTTCATTGTGGGCCTCCTGTCGATGGCCATCTTTCTGTCATTTCCGTCAATTTATTAAATAGTAGTTCAGGTGGTACTGGTTGTTGACGCTAGGCGGCGTTCGTTGGTTGACGCCATGTCTGCTGCCCGGTGTTTCCTGCTCCACCTCAAAATCGATCGAATTAATGCTCTGTCGACCCATGCTGTGTCTAAGTCGACCACGCACAGACTGGCCTTGCCCCAGTGGCCGTCAACGATCTATGCGTCAGTTTCCGACGTGCACATTGACCGAGACGAATCACTTGTTGTTGATCGTCAGATTGTTCATGTTGTAGGTCGGAGAGTGAATACGGGACTCGAGTCGTGCATGGCTGCTCAGCTGGTCAAGGTCGTTCATGGAGTAGTGACATCGCAGTTGCTCCCGCAGCAGACGAGACGTGTTCGCAAGGTCACGTGACTGAAAACATACATGCTTCTAGTCATGGATCTTACTTCACAAATTCAAAGTAATTTGCAGGGTCAACAAGCTATTTTCAAGGTTAAATTTTTTTCTTTTTCAAGGTCACTGACATACTACATACTGCTAATATACAATTAAGGTAATGACTAAAACTTGGATTACTGAATATACAACAACAAACGTCATAATGTAAAACTAAGCACTATACGCGGCGGAAAAGACGAATAGCTTATGCGTTTGAGTCCTGACCTGTGCAATGCGTTCGTCCTTCTCCATCTGTAGCGTCTTCATGCGAGACTCCTTCATGGCGATGTCTGCCTCCACTTCCGCCTTCCACTCCTCCTCCTGCTCTATCAGTCTGACAACAGGGGCAGCACAGTCAGGTCAGCACACACATCACACAGAATGCAAACTCGCACACACAGTGATGCTCAATTCTTATGAACCTACCAGATAACATATTATTCGACAGGGACGGTGACAAGTGCCAAGTTTCTTGGGTTGTAAACGTCAACATACAACGTTAATTAGGAAGGTCTAGCACGGTGCTTGGGTAGATATTGTTGAAAAGTTCATAACAAACATGGCATTTGTCTGTTGTATTTGACATTGTTGTGGATGAAAAAAATTTGTTCGGCTAATACCACTCCGGGATGGATGCAATATTTGGAGTATTGTATACTGCAGTATGAATTTTGAGTATTGCGAAGTATTTGCAATAGTTTTTGAAATTTGCAATACATTATTACTTTTGAACGTATGATACCATTAAGACAACGAATGAGGCCAGATGCTAGCTGCAATCATAGCTATTTACTATTTTACTCTGGATAAATATTGAATGTTGACCCCACATGTACATTTGTATGGAATCAACGTATCATTGTGTAATGTGTAATGGAGATGATAGAAACATAGAAGGTATGACAAAGTCTCACTTCTCGAGGTTCCTGCGCTGTAGAGCTGTCTTCTCAATGGATCCCTCGTGCACCTTCATCTTTTTCTTGAGCACCGCCTCCCGGGCTAGTTCCTCCGCTCGCTTCTCTTGCTGCATAGGGTGGAGGCACATGGGGAGAGATTAGTGACTGTCGCACACATGCAAACTCTCACTCTCTCTTATGCTAGGCGTACATTGGTGCTTCTGTTGCTTTATGTGACTAGGTCAGCGAAAATTACACATTTGTTGCAGTGATTAAATTTTTGATTCATGCCGGCCAAATCAACATGTGACTTAAGTTTTGTTGAGTTGCAGACCAGCGTACAGTGCATAACTGATCCGTCTGATGTCAAATAAACGCACAACTCACAACAAAACTGTAGCTGTGTGCGCGAGCTTAGACAGCCTGTAAATGCTGGGGTTGCACTGTATATTAGCATATTATATTTTAGGTGAGCTGTCGCTCTTGCTCCTTACTGCTCGAACTAATGAACTGGCACCTGTCACTGTGCATGGTGCGTGTGTGCACTCAGTGAACTCAGGGCACTCAGTGAACTCAGTGCACTCACCATCTGGAGGTATGTCTGTAGTTCAGTCCGGTAGACCTCCATCTCCATCTCCTGCTGCTCCTTCTTCTGCTTCGTCTTGTCCAGGCGGTCGTGGAGGTCGAAGCTGCGGCACGCACAAGAAAACATGTCTGGTCACCATGACACCCAAGTTTCGAAACTCTTATAGTTTACCTAATTTTCAGGGATCCCAGGAAACTGGTCTTCTGTAAAGGCAATTGTTTTAGGAGCATAAATTTAATGATTCTTACCCATGAACAATTATCATCATCAACAAAATATCTGTCTAAATGTGCAGTCTAATATGTAATCTAAAGATGGTACAATGACAATAATAGCTATTTAAAAAAAAAATTATAGTAGATTATAGTAGATTTCATAGAATCTTTTCAAACATCTATATTGTTGCTGTTTTAAGTCATACTATATTTGTTGAGAATCTAGTGATGTCAGACTAGCTTTTATTGCACCAAAGCTACCAATACAGTTCCTTTAAAAACGAAAAAAATTCAACCGGCTGGCCAGTGCTGAAAAGTTGTGGAATGCATTCTGGGCCGGTTACTGCATAGATGGCGCTGTGCACTCACTTATTGCGTCGGTGCTCCCTCTCACGCTGCTGCCTGACGGCCGCTCTCTTTTTCTCCGCCTGCTCCAGTCGCTCTGCCATCGCCACCTTCATCAACTCCTTCTCCTCACTGTAACAGTCAGGTCATCATCCACAGCATCAGTCACGGCAATGTATTAACATTGTCACCGTCATGATGGAGTACTGATAACGGAAGAGTATTGAAAACCTGCCACAATGGTCATGATAATGAACTCCCATAGTGATCTTTATGACGTTATAAATTGTCATTACAACAAAACATATTTAGCGATTTATTTCTAATGAAGGAATTGGAATCATTGTTTCCACCCGGATTCTTGATATGCTATTTTGTCAAAAAAGTGACATGTCAAGATTATAGCTTTTCGTACATCTTGCTAAATCTCATTAAGTGTTAGACAGTTTTCTAAATTGGCATTAAAGAATAATTTCTGATACTTCGTATAATGGTAACAATAGCAACGCATTAAGATATGCATAATGATAATGAAAACTGTGCAATGAATGCGTGCATGGTTACCATCCAGCTCAGTGCGAGACAGAGAAAGACAGGGAATATTCGTGCAAGTCTTAGGTAATTGATCAAGCAGACCAAGTGATGTTGTTAATATAATATGTTATTTAGTAAGAGTGTGCTGCTACACCAGTCCTCACCTCTCCTGTATCAGCTTCTTACTGATCGCCTCCTCCTGACGCTTCTTCGTCACAAAGTTACGGAACTTTGTTTTCTGTCAAAGACAACCAACACGACAGTCACTATCAGTGGACAAATGATGCTCAAGGTTCATAATCACCTATCAGATTATCATGCTATGTGCTTAATTTTTACTTTCGTTTCTACTGTATTATATACAAACGTCAACAGCTTGTATTATGTTTCCCTGATGTTTCAAGAAATGGACGGGGGTTTCTTCTGAGACAAGTTAAATATCACCATAGACACTGAGGCCATACTTTCCTAGCGTTTTAAAGTTAATGGCACTTTCACTTTGCACTTTTCTTCCCACCACTCACCAGCTGCTGTTCCTGGGCGCGGACGTCCTTGGCCGACCCAGCCCGCTTCAACTCTCGCTGCTGCTCTTCTTGCAGCAGTCGCCGGTACTCATCCTTGTTCTTCCGCTGCTGCTGCAAGCGCTCCTCCTAGCACAGCAAGCACAATGACATCAGTGGGACGAGATACGGTGGGGAGACAGTGGCTAAATAGAATCAATGGGCCAGAGAACTGTATCAAGATACATACCATATTCAAACTATTAAGCATACATGCCCTAACTACAGTACAAGTGTACACGCCTTTTTTAATCAGTAGGATACATAATTGTAATTTGACTAGTGTGGAACAACTGAAAAGTGTCGTCATCTGGTGTTAAACAGTTGGCACCACTTTTCAGTTGTTCTACACTAGTCACAATATGACACCACTAGTGTTAAACAGTTACCTTATTGTCTAGAGAAAAACATGTTGGTGTACACTTATAAGAACAGATTCCTTGAAATTTCTCCATGGCCCAATTTTTTTCCAAGCATACTGTTGGCTTATTAGATCAAATACGATACATTGTAATATATTATTAATAATCCCAATATATGACACTAAAAATTATGATTATTCTAATTATTACGAGAACAAGAGGTGTGAGTTACCTGTCTCTTCTTGCGTTCTGTCTCACGCTGTTTCTTCTCCTCACTCAACTGCTTCTGTCAACAATAAACAACTCAACTCCTCACTCAATATTCAATGTGGTGCAACAAATGCTGATTTACTATAAATAAAACTGTGTGTGTGCAAGTGTGTCTGTGTGTACTGTATATATTTTACATATTGTATTATAATATATATATATATATATATACGCACACACATATATTATTTATATTGTATATAAATGATATGTATATAAATAATTCTTGTGCCACATTCCTCAGAAACAACGATAAGTAAATTGCACGTGTCGCAGTGCTGTCACCTACATGCAGGATGGCTTGGTTGCGGACAGGCGTGCGACAGCGTGTGCAGGATGCATTGTTCTCGGCACAGCTGCAGGGCATACACGTAGTGGTGGCGCTGCTAGACCCACTCAAATGTCTACCCCGCGGGGTGTCTGTCTTACTGACGTCAGTCTGTGAGAGAGACAGGCAGGGTTGACATGTAATGAATTAAAAGTACTTCGTTACAATACTTCAGTAGTTATTTCAAGTAATTGGCATGTAACGAAGTAGAAATTTGACTAAATACTTTTATTTGTAGCAAAGTAGTTTTATCTAAAGTAACGCGACTTTTTACTTTGTTACTTTTATTTACTTTGCAATATATTTTAATAAAATTTTTTCTGTCAAAACCACTGCTGCCAGGGGCGCTCCCCCATCGACGACATTTCATAAACTGTGCCTAGTCAGCAGGCCAAAAGCTACTAATATCATCCAATCGCAGGCCAGTTCACGATCATATTTGCATACAAACCTCTCTTTGGGAAATCGACCCAACCACTGTTTGATATATAGGTCAGTGATCAAAGTCTACCAAATATTGGCATATGTCAAGTCAAGGCCGTTGACATAAAATGTCACTTCGAGAGCACAACGCTTAAACACCATCTTAAACCATGATGCAAATGTCTCCGTTGCACCATATAAACTATTAATCAGTTAAGTTTGACACAATTCTGATATTCGCGAGCGAACGCGCATCATAGATCGAACACTTCACCTACTTTTGCCCATTGTCAGCAACAGCTTTACTGGTTTAAGTTAGCATTAAACGGCATTTTACTTTCATGAATAAAATTCATATTGAGATGTTTAATAAATTCATAATAATAATTATTTTACAGAACTAAAGAGTACAGAATTGATACTCTGGCACTTGAGCCATCAATGGTTTATTCAAGCTGAAGAATAATATCAGGGACAGAGACAGGGGCCCTGACAGGGCACTTAAATCTTAATTACAATTACAGCAGTCCTCTGTTGCACTGGTCTGTCTTCTGATCAATTTTAACCCCAGCTGGTACCAGGCAACCAACCTAGCTAGCTGCTAAAATGTGTTGTTTCAATGTTTGTGTGAGCTGGGAAGCCATGAGAAGGTGGGGGTTCACAAGCCAGGTGGCTTCATCAGCTAGGCATCAAATGTCTTTGTTGATTTTACTATGGGCAGTGCTAGGTGGTATTACCTCTGACCAGAGAGGCTACTACTACTACTGGACTGACCCTCTACCTACTCAGATACAATCACACCTGCTTGTACTTATCCTGTTATACAATCTAGCTCCTCCCATACCCCAGTGGAATAGGTCGTTAAAAAGACAGGTTGTGCCTCATCTTTAATTTAGTTCTGTATTTAACTGACATTATTTGATGTTGTGAGCTCTCATTAATGATAATATAATTTTCCAACCATCCAAGTGAGCACTATGTTCAAGGGTGGCAGACCGATTGACCAACTAAGGCTGGCTGGGAACACTTTGTTATAGGCAGAGTGGTTGCAAAACAGTTGTCACATGCAAGCTGGGTAATTTATATAATATTACTCATGATTTTGTTATTATTTCTAAGTGTTGTACTTTTACTTCTACTTTTACTTCAAGTACTTTTGAAAAGTAGTTTTATTTTTACTCAAGTACTTTTACTCAAGTAATTTTTTACAAAGTGCTTTTACTCAAGTAATTTTTAGGTGAATTACTTTTACACAAGTACAAAATTTAAGTAATTCAGTCAACCGTGGAGACAGGTATAGCAGACATAGGGCTATGTTTGTGCAGCAGTGGTATCAGTGCTGGACAGACACATCATCCTGCACTGATACTACTGATACACTGGTACAGTTAGTCACATTGGTGCTTCAATAACAGAGACAGACATTCCACATTGGTCACACATCAATATGACGGACACACTGGAGTAACATCTTCAGGTGGATAGTACAGTATTCTGTCAGTGCAGTCGTGTAATTGTTCCCGACGAAAAAAGGCGCTGTGGAAGTTGATTAGTACAGTTATTATATGTCCAGGCTTGCTGTCACAAACACGGCCCTGGGAGTTGGGAAATCAGAAAATCATGTCTGAATTTTGCACGTTTCTACGTTATTAACACATACATTAGTAGAATAGTTAAAAGTAATTATACACTAACATTGCTTGCCCATTGAATGGCGATTCAATCAATTTCCACAACCAATATCTGTGCTTTCAATCACTGTGTGGCTGTTTCTGAATTACTAACAAACCACGTACATGCTACAATGCAGATAGGTAGTATGAAATTTGGCAGATGGTGCTACTGAATAACAAAACACTAATGCTTCCTTGAGTTTTCAAAATAAAAAATTTTTTTAATAAAAAAAGTGAGCCATTGGGGTAGATACCTAATTCTGCTGGATGTTCTGCCCTATTGGCCACGACAAGGCTACTGGGCTGTTACATAACATAACGGGGGGGGGGGGCGCATTTGTTTCCCAACATCCGCACCAGATTAGTGAAGTCACAGCGATTGGTAAATATTACGGTGATGCACACAGCACCATCTGTTGACAAATGAACCCAGATGTGTCAGCTTACAATAAAATGGCCACCGAGTACAGCCTCCTTTCAAAAACTACTCAGATAGTGTCTGTTGTTATTAGTCTACGCTGGTCACAGTTGGTTAAGCCTAGTCTACGTGTGTCCAGCCTACGTCCACACTAATGCTTACACGGCTGTGTCGATGGTCTATACTGGTCGGCCTCTGTCGGCTGGGCGTGGTGGCATTCTGAGGGCGAACGGAACATCACAGATTACACACCTATCAACACACTACCTGCTACACGACTACAGCTCTGCTACAACAATACAACACATCACAGATTACACACTTATCAACACACTACCAGCTACATGACTACAGCTCCACTACAACAATACAACACATCACAGATTACACACCTATCAACACACTAACAGCTACATGACTACAGCTCCACTACAACAATACAACACATCACAGAGTACACACCTATCAACACACTACCAGCTACATGACTACAGCTCCACTACAACAATACAACACATCACAGATTACACACCTATCAACACACTAACAGCTACATGACTACAGCTCCACTACAACAATACAACACATCACAGAGTACACACCTATCAACACACTACCAGCTACATGACTACAGCTCCGCCACAACAATACAACACATCACAGATTACACACCTATCAACACATTACCAGCTACACGACTATAGCTCCACTACAATACAACACATCACAGATTACAAACCTATCAACACACTAACAGCTACACAACTACAGCTCCACTACAACAATACAACACATCACAGAGTACACAGCTATCAACACACTACCAGCTACATGACTACAGCTCCGCCACAACAATACAACACATCACATATTACACACTTATCAACACACTAACAGCTACACAACTACAGCTCTGCTACAACAATACAACACACCACAAATTACACACCTATCAACACACTACCTGCTACACAACTACAGCTCCACTACAACAATACAACACATCACAGATTACACACCTATCAACACACTAACAGCTACACAACTACAGCTCTGCTATGACAATACAACACACTTCAACAGAATTTACATAATTACATTAATTAAAGCAAGCAATTAAGATAAAACATGGGTAATGACAAATTAATGAGCAGGTGCTTCATTAGCTGTGCAAGCTCCTAATTAATTATGTGTGCTTGTGCACTCCTGGGTGACAAGTTGCTTAGCCCCAACACTGAGTTCAAGTGTAATCATAAGTGAAGTATATTGTAAATGATTACACTGAAACATGTTATACATGTAACTGAAAATGTGTAATAATTGTGCAGTCAATCAATTTCATTGATTATGATCAAAGAAATAGTGCATTTCAGTTGAGAACATTCTTATGGTAGTTTGAGATTATTCATGGTAAGTTCCCAGATATATTATCAAATCTGTATTATTATCTAAAACTGTTTTGTAAGATGTCAAACGTTTCTAAAAAGAATTACACACAAAAATTATGGAATTGACTCTCATGGCACACTAAGAAAAGAGAGGAACATTAAAGTAAAAGGTGGCAAAATTTCACAATATAAAACCTGCAAGCCAAGCATAATCTAGTAAGACAATTCAATATTTATGTACGTAACATAGCATGTGATACTGTCAACATAATTCATAGGCAATAATACAACAATTGAAAGGAAGAAATGTGGATAAGTCTTGGAGAAGTTCTTATGTAACCAAAAAATCCCCAGCTAAGGAGTGTTTATACAGTTAGGTTATTATTAAATTTGGATTGGTAAACAATGGATGGTATTCAACAACTTGAGACCCATCATGTCATGTTTTATGGTGAGGTCCGCCATAGTGACCACAGTGCCCAAGTTGTGCTCTTGTTGCTATGACAACAGTGGTGCAGCCAGTACTATGGTGACTGTGGAGCACTTGTTGCTATGGCAACTGTGGTGCAACAACTGTTATAATGACCACAGTGCAACCATTGCTATGGCGACCACAGTGCACTAGTTGCTATGGTGATGTGATGTCAACAGGAGCACACTCACCTGGTCTCTCTTGCGATCGGCACTAACGCCTGAGCGACGTTTGCTGACAGACATCGAGCGTTCCCGCTCTGACTCCCACTTGCGGTGGGCTAGATCCCTGCGATGGTTCTCCATCATCTGTTCTTCCCTCTTGGCCAGCATCAGCTCAAGGATCTTCTGATCCTGTCACACACAGATGTCATACAATGCCACGTGTTGTTGTTGTTACGCAACATCATCTAGTCCTGTCACACACACAGACGTCATAAAATGCAATGCATTGTTGCTACACAACAACATCATCTGGTCATGTCACACACACAGACGTCATACAATGCAGTGCGTTGTTGCTACACAACAACATCATCTGGTCCTGTCGCACAAACAGACGTCATACAATGCAATGCGTTGTTGTTACGCAACAACATCATCTGGTCCTGTCGCACAAACAGACGTCATACAATGCAGTGCATTGTTGTTACGCAACAACATCATCTGGTCCTTTCGCACACACAGACGTCATACAATGCAATGCGTTGTTGCTACATAACAACATCATCTGGTCCTGTCACACAAACAGATGTCATACAGTGCTATGTCTTGCCATACATATGCGTACATGATTCACATTGCCATCTGGTGACAAACAGTAGCTTCAGACCTCCTTCTAGAGCTGTCACACACACACACACATGCATGGATGCACACAAACACACACATGCATGGATGCACACAAACACACACATGCATGGATGCACACAAACACATACACACCAAAACAGCAATGCATACCAATGAACCAGACCCGAGCGTATTCACTGTCTGAACCCAAAAATAAAACCAGGTTATGCACCTACCTACCCCATCCATGACCTCAAAAAACACTGAATCCCAGCCCAGCCATACTCACGCGTAACAAATCACCACCTGTTGAATATACCTCCTAAAATCCTCATCTTAAAGCAAACTTAGAATGAGTGACGCCGACATTGCACGACTCGACGTCAACAGTGCGAGAGACTCGTTAGCAATGAGCCAGACGCTGACAATGTATGGCAGATCACTTGCATGGAATGAGCAGAATGCAGCGAATTGGGGGGAGAACAAACACATAGGGTGCTGATTGTAGGGTACACGCCGCACTAAACGGACCGTTTATCCTCGTCTGATCATATGTCTGAGTACAGGTTCACAGATAACAAGTCTCTCGAGTCACAGCCTTACAAGCAGCAGCTATTATCTGATGACACGGATATTGTCAGACAACCTGACATCAACATGCACGCACGCACGCACGCACGCACGCACGCACGCACGCACGCACGCACGCACGCACGCACTGACAATAATTTAGTTTTGGTAACGTAAGACAATGTCACACATATGCGACCGTCGGGTGCTGATGTGGTTAACGTCTGCTGCGTTGTGGGGTTGTGGATATTGTTAGAAAGCACACTATAACATATGAAGTGATCTGTAATAAGTATACTACAATGTAAAGTATTAAAATATAAATCTTAAAAGTTGATAACTATGATTATATATATATATATATATATATATATATATATATATATATATATATATATATATATATATATATATATATATTCACCCACCTCTAATGTGGGTGGTACACCTGTATTTTAATTGTTAAAAATGTGGATATTCATCTTCATGCTTAATTCATCCATGTTGCCTAAATAACTCGCATGCCAAGATAATAACTAGGAGAATATACTTCCCAATGCTGAAATAACATTCGCAGTTAGCCAGTCTATAGCTGACATAAGGTGTTTAAAAAATTGCATTTAACCATTTGTTACATATTTGATAACTATTTCTGCTTAAACACTATGCATAAACTAGTATTCTATGACAGTGCAATACAGCCATTAGAATTTATGGCAGTTGCAATTAGTTATTACCCAATAAAAAATAACCATTATTAATAACATTTAGTATCCAGCATGATTTCTTGTTGAACTTAAAAACCACTGAACTTTGAACCAAAATGTCGAATGTATACCATCAACGGCTAAATGTAGCTCGTCAAATTTTACCCACATTTTGGGCCCATGATGGTGGTTTGTTGCTAGTGATATATATTTTACGTACATCACGTGCTTACAAACTCGCCATCAGTGCCTGTTGGTTAGAAAGCAGTTAGATACCTTTGTGTGATTCTTCCAATGTACTTTCACTGGCTGATATTAGGTGCTGCTATGACACAACGTACGAGAGTTCACGTTGTCCCCAGATAAGATGTTATCATTAAGAAGCGCCTATTTTAGTCCACGTCTGTTAGACCATCTCCATCACGCATTGCACAATGGCTACTGTTCGCAGTGATGTGCACAGGGTCTACACGGCGACTGTCCTCACTGTTACTAGATTACTGGGGCGTCCACAACCCATTTAGAATCGGATTCATCGTTGCGCAAATAGTTTAACTAGTATGCATAGTCGACAAAAAAGTGCACACTTCTATTAAAATCTTTGAAAGAACTTAGAGAAGTATGATACCCTTATGTTACAGTATATACAGGAGGGCTATATAGATCCAATTTTGCATTTATTTTGCATTACTTTACTTGCGATAGACAATTTAATTTTTCCCCGATAGGAAAACCAAAATCAGATCAGTCAGAGACAGTCTGTGGGAGTCGCCATGCAGAAATTCTGTGCACCCTCTCTGGTTGCCATGGTGACAGAGAATGGCGATACGACGAGACAGTACTCACGGATGATCGAACGACTGGTGCCGAGTGTCGTCCAGTAAAAGTGGCTGACCGCTAGATGGACAGGCAACCAGCACACATGGGATACGGCTACAGTTGACACAGTAATCTACTCCAATATTTTTCCCAGACCAAATTTAATTTTTCCCTGATAAAACTTGCATCGCACAGGCCAAACTCATTTTTAACAGCCTTCCAAAGCACGCAAAGCCTCCTTAACTTCCCTCGCTATTTAATGTGGCTATAAAAATGTGCAGCTGAAACACAAATTACTTGATTACTTTCGCAACAGAATACAATAAAAGTCTAATGCTAATCCATACACACAAAATTGTTTGCCCATTCATTAAATTGCAGAATGTTTATTTCAAAATGTGTCAGTCATTATGAAGAATTGAAGCATTGTTGATCTTTCAAGAAACCTACTTGCATTGCAAGATGGCCTTCAATCATGCTAAATGAAATACCGTTTTTGACCCAATAAGTGTACAGTATACTTAAAAATACTGTATTTGACCCAATAAGCGTACAGTATACTTAAAAATACCGTATTTGACCCAATAAGCGTACAGTATACTTAAAAATACCGTATTTGACCCAATAAGCGTACAGTATACTTAAAAATACCGTATTTGACCCAATAAGTGTACAGTATACTTAAAAATACCGTATTTGACCCAATAAGTGTACAGTATACTTAAAAATACCGTATTTGACCCAATAAGTGTACAGTATACTTAAAAATACCGTATTTGACCCAATAAGCGTACAGTATACTTAAAAATACCGTATTTGACCCAATAAGCGTACAGTATACTTAAAAATACCGTATTTGACCCAATAAGGGTACAGTATACTTAAAAATACCGTATTTGACCCAATAAGTGTACAGTATACTTAAAAATACCGTATTTGACCCAATAAGTGTACAGTATACTTAAAAATACTGTATTTGACCCAATAAGTGTACAGTATACTTAAAAATACCGTATTTGACCCAATAAGCGTACAGTATACTTAAAAAAAGTTGGGCCATGGAAAAATGTCAAGGAATCTGCTCTTACAAGCATACACCAAAATTTGTTTCTCTAGACAATAAGGTAACTGTTTAACACTAGTGGTGTCATTTGGTGACTAGTGTAGTACTGAAAAGTGGTGCCCACTGTTTAACATCAGATGGCGACACTTTTCAGTTGAACCACGCTAGTCAAATTACAATACTTATGGATCCTGCTGATTAAAAAAGTGGGTGTATGCTAATTAGGGCATGTACGCTTAATAGGTCGAATACAGAAGCTACTAATCCCCTCCCCATGAAACAATTTTGAGTAGTCATACATCTGTGTTTTGAGAACACCCGTAAGAGAGTCAACAAATGACATCCACTTTTTATGAAATGAACGGATGTACATATGTGTGGGGTACTAGAAAAGTACACCCTTTACGGGGTGTACTTTGTACTTATCTCATTGGCCACCACACATACCCGTAAAAGCTACATAAAAAGACCACAGGCGCTGTCACCTTGAGGAAAATGTTTAACTGCAAACGAGTCAACAGAGAAGGAAATGAGTGACTCACTTGAGGTCTGAGTCTCGTGCTGCTTGAGTTAGTCAGACGTAGTTGTCGTCGCAGCTCCGGGTTTGTGATGGGCTTGGCATCACCCATTGGCGACGGACGCCGCATCGACGTGCATGACGAGATTGAGGAGACATCTGTGTAGCTCTGGTAGTTGCTGTCTGCCTGGCCATTACTCTGTTTCTTCCTACAACACCAAAACCATATGCCATGTATTTCCAAAAATAAAATATAAAAAACCATAACATGGAAGAAGGATTTTTCGAGGCCCTGCAGTCACCATGCGGTTGCTGTAAAAGATGTTTTTTTTTTATTTTGTAACTGATGATATTTCCCTTGCAACAATCTCTGTCAAGTGTTCAATGAAAACATCCAGAATAATCTTTTGAAAATACTACCTATGAAAAACTACGGAAATAGTCCATAAATTCACCAATATTGAGGTTTTTGGTTAATTAATCTTGATACATTGATTCTGTTCAAACTACAAACCAGTTTCATTTTGAACTTATTTACACTTTCTGGTGCACAGATTTTCCTTTTCACTACAGACAAATCCAGCAGATGGCGCTAGTGACTGGTGGGAACTGAAAGAATTTTGTACAACAAAAACAGGAGCCTGTGGGATATTTTCAGAGACGTGAAAGGAACAGCCGGGGTGGTATGAGTCACTCACCCTGATCTACTGTTACACCCCCCCCCCCCCCGCAGTCACTAATTCATTGTCTATCTGCAGGGTGACAAGATACCCCATATGAATCAGTCACCAGTAAACAGACATGGCAAACTCTTCCCAAGAGAGCGGGAGGGGGGAGGGAGGGATAAAGGAATAGGTAAAAGAGGGCGGGAGAACACAGATGCTGTCAGGCAAACAGTACATCCTAGCCAGTAATATAGTTAAGAGACAGTTGCATGGCTTCCCATTGTTCTCAGCAAAGTTGGCAAGCTCCCATCAGTGTGAAACATTTAACATGATACGCCTTCTGTCAAAATTCTGCCATACACTACAAGCAACAAAATGGCAGATGAATAGGTATGTCTGCCAGGGCGTCATGAAACCTGACGCCTGATCATTCACAAAGGGTAATGTTGCATAACAGGCATTTATGGTGTAACACAACTTTACATTTTCTGGTGCACAGTTAAACACTACTTAATTCACCAAGGCATACATGAACGTTCACATCATCATAAATATCTGTGGGTAGAAATATATACTCTACATGTGTAAATACATTATGTGGTCATCATGCATAGATTACATCACAGCTGTTGTTTATGAATGTACACTATATATATATATATATATATATATATATATATATATATATATATATATATATATAGAGAGAGAGAGAGAGAGAGAGAGAGAGAGAGAGAGAGAGAGAGAGACAGAGAGAGAGAGAGAGACAGAGAGAGAGAGAGAGACAGAGACTCTTACTGTGTGGAATATAATACAAATGGTATATTTAAAAATGTGGCCTGTTTTCCTCTCGATCGTGGGAGTCAGCTAGCAGATGTGGGCATATGTTATCTCAAGTAAACCTTAAGCTACATTTATTAACTGACTAACTGATTACAGACAACATGCCATGCTGTGTAATCAAAAAGCCAACTTTAAAATGTTTAAAATATATGGGAAGCCGGTCTTAGATAGGGAACAACCACGGATAGATGTACTATAAAAATCTGTCAACCTAACCAGCACCTATTAAGATAAGTGGGCGACATGACTGATGTTAAGATAAGTGGGTGATGTCATCACAGTACAGATCAACTAATATGTTAATATCTTAGCCTCACCCAAACTGCCCAGATCACTTTGAACTCATCCAGTGAAACTCTGCGTGAAGATCACCTCAGTATTAAAGATCACCTCAGTGTTAAAGATCACCTCAGTGTTAAAGATCACCTCAGTGTTAAAGAACACTTCACTGTGTTAAAGATCACCTCAGTGTTAAAGACCACCTCAGAAATTGCTGCAACCACTAATAATCCTAAATAGTGATATTAATACTGATTCCAAGAAAGATAATTCAGAATTCAGGTCACATTTGACTAATCACATAAGTGGTCGAATTTCTGAGTGAAGTTCCCTGTATACCATATACTTACTAGCCACACCCTCTATGCGAACTAGGTGGTCATTTACAATTGATACAGGGTTGTGTACCAGCCATAGATATTCAACTTATTTTTTCTCAAAAATACTCAACAAATTTTACAGTTTTTAATGCAACTCCAACGACAGGGAAATATTGGCCACAAAAGAACTGATGATATCAGTCACTTTGACGATATAGTAAAAGTAATGTGGTATGTTCTACCAATGCAAGCAAATAGAGTATTCACAAAGAGGGGTGAAAACTAAGAGGGGAGAACACAAAGAGGGGAGAACACAAAGAGGGGAGAACACAAAGAGAGTGAACCAAAGAAGGGCGAACACAAAGAAGGGAGAACACATAGAGGGGAGAAGACAAAGAGGGGTGAACACAAAGAGGGGTGAACACAAAGCATTCAACGCTGTTCAATCTCACAACTAACACCAAAGTCAGATTAATGATTTGTTGATAAGGTCGGAGGTGACAAGATCACCGCACATACAACTCTACTTCAACTCTACTTGAAACATTCAACAAACTCAAGAGACGCCCCACATGTCTGAAGTATCCCACAGAAATAGATTCATAGCAATCCAGATATGATAAATCCCACATAACTGACACATTAAATACTAATACTAGTTCTCATACAAACAACTCCTGTAATCGGTTAATTTGCACCAATTTAGATCTTGCCCGATGACCGATCCTACTTAGACAGTAATGCTGATCGCAGGCCTAGTGTCCCAAAACCAGCATCTAATTAACTGTTTCTATGAAATGTTTATAGCTATATCAATGACACGTTTTGCAAGGATAACCTTCTCACCAAACCACTATTATCACCAATCAGTTTATTAAGTTTATCGCTATTCAGCCTGGGATCTTTTCAACATGAATCTGATTGAGAGATTGCCGGACAGTACACCAGAGGAGCCACCAGACTTGGTTGTTTCTTGTTTGGTGACCCGTGGCGCCAACGGAATGCAGTCATGAGAAGTCTCTCTGTCAGTGGCGCCTAGGGGTGTTCGGTTAGATATGTAGATTTATGTACGAGGCCTGGGGTAACGATGCTGGCTACAATGCCCCATATGGCAACATTCCAGCATGACTGACTTTACCTGTTTACTGTGACAAGCCACTTCAACATTACTGCCCATAACGCCGCGTCTAGTCACAATAACAAACATGTTACCTGTTAGCCATGTAATTCACCTTACCAAATCACCCACATATATTCTTCCACATAAACATTTTGGCTATGTCCCAAAGTTTCAACCGCATGCACAAATAACACCCGGAACTCAGATTAAATCAAGTCTCGGGTGTTAATTAAAATATTTGTGCAATGATAACAGTTGCTTTATCATATCACCTAAATGTATGTCGCACATGACCACCTCTAAGTTACCTGTAGCTTGGCTGGCATAACTTGGATGAAAACAAAGCCGTCCTCTAGGGTGTGGGTGGACAAGAAAGTGGTGGTCGATGTGGGAGGCTCGTTCACAAAGTTCACAAAGCTTGTAACTGGTACAAACTGGTTTTTACTTCACTGTCACTACCTGCCTTTATATAAACATTTATTTCCTCATACAGGCCACATTTATTTCTATTTTGCAATGTCGGCTATTCTATTTAATTATTTATTATTTATTAATTTAAACTGTACTTGAATACGTTTTATATATCAGCTGTATTGAATAGTCAAGCCACTTTGTGTATACTTATTTTTGTGGTAGCATCAGAATCCTAGTCAAGAGACATCAGGTTTGAATCCTCTTGCTGTTATTTTGAAACTCTGGCCATTTCGTTCATCCTGAACTGCTCCAGCTCTCTCAGCTGTACACATGAATACCTGGCGGAGGTGGATATGTGATTGCACGGCAGTAATTGCAGCATGGCTGAAAGCTTCCCAGAGAAGTCAAGATGGCGTTGGAATGAACAGGTTTTCATGGGGGTGAAGTGTAAAGCTCTTTGAACAATCCCAAATAAGAATGCACCTTCACCTTTTTAATTTTTTTTACAAAAAAACAGCCCTGGTTACAATGCTACCCTCATATGTGGGGCAAATCTGGACATAATCCCTATGGAAAAAAATTCACAGGACATAATCCATTTGGAAACTCACAGGTCAAAACCCCATAATGTGATAAGTAGACAAAATCCCACAGGACAAAATTCACTGGGGGCGCCTACAGTGCCACATATACTGACTGTCCAGTTTCAGCAGGCCACAGGTCACTGCTTCAGTAGGCCACTGGTCACAGCTGGCTGACCACACTGGACACCTGTATCCGGCCAGCTCACCTGTTAATTACACCACTGCCCCGTACAGGTGTGGCGGTGGACGAGTACCTCATGCAACTACACACTTTCACTATTAAATCACCTGAAATCTCTCCTAATAACAAGCAGCATTAAATTTTTACCTGATTATAAAATTATTCTTATTTCATTTTAAAATAACTAAATAAAATAAATAAGTTTTTAATTATTCTAAGACCGCCAAATTACAAATCATGAGCATGGGAAAATTAATAAGTAAACGTGCTGAATGTATGATATTTACGGCTTCCTGTTTCCTGGCCAGACAAAGCGTAATATAATTAGAAATGCTGAGAATCTATCTCATTCATTACGAGGCAACTGGTTATGTACAATGTTACGTGCCTGATGTCAACTCTATTTTTGACAATCAATCATCCTCTATTGTCACAGACACTCTGTCGACTGGGTATTAATCAGTAAACTATTGAAATCATAAATTAAGTTTTATCATTAATCTGGGCTGGCTTCTTGAGGCAGGTGAATGGAATACGATCTTAACTGATACCGTAAAGGAGATAACATATATATTGCTTCAGAGAGGAAAAAAGAACAGTTTGGTAGGTCGCTGTCACATGGTATCATATCTCTACTTCATCTCAGGTAATGAAGCCCTTACAACCCCTGAAATAAATTATAGACACCGTTCTCAAGTTTCAAAGTTTATTACAAAGATACACCCCAACAGCCTAGCCGGTTGATAGTTCGTCATAAATGCAAATGCCATGGTAGTTAAACGCTACTTAATTAACCAAGGCATACAGGAGTGTTCACACCATCATAAATATCTGTGGGTAGAAATATATACTCTACAGTGTAAATACATTATGCGGTCATCATGCATATTGATTACTTCACAGCTGTCGTTTATTAATGTACACTTGACCTGAATATGATCCCACGTGATCACATACCGTCCCTTCCATAATAGACAAACACAGTGTCTACGAACACACATTAGCGATATGCATTTACTGTGCCGCTAAATAAAAAGCAAACAATTGCGTTATGATTTACTATATAATATCCACACATAAGAAAATAACATGACATGACATTTTGGCATTGGGATGTTTTCTTCTATGTACGTATAAAATATAATATGTTGATTTTACTCACGTCAGATGGTGAACACACATGAAAATATAAATATAATGTTCATTCATAAATACAGCCAGCATGTGATAAGCAACTTCTTTTGAACACAGCAGGAATACTGTGATCAGACAAACAACAAAGATGAACTAATAAACTGTAGCTATCAAATGACACCTAGTAATACAGACAATACACAAAGGTGTAATACAGACAATACACAAAGGTGTCGTTGTCTCCAAGATACCACAAACACAAGCAGAATGTCACACTATGAACCATCGCGGTCCCAGTGAGAAATTCCTACTTCAGTGTCATGGGGAAACAACTGTTTCGGTACTCGATATGCATTCTGCTTCCTGAGATCAATGCACTTAGGGTATGACTCATAACATAACCCGTCAAAGTAAACTCTTGACAGCACAAAGGCATGTGTGAATAAGTCCGTGGAATGAGTCATATATGTCACACATACATGTCACACACTTGTCATGTCCCCCAGTCGTCACAGACCAGATCTTTGTTTTATCAGATGTCACACAGGTAAACACAGCACAGATATCTATTGTGCCAGAACGCAGTTCTAATTCATGCATACTGACACAGTACTTCAGGCGGCAGTAAACTGACATGTCAAATTGCTGCATATTTTGCCCACCCATCCAAGTACAACTGCAACAAACACCCATTCACAACGCCCACAGTTTCTGCATCTGTTCTACAAATACATGAGAAACTCTGGCTCTCCTTGGCCCTGTCCATTGGTCGTGACCTTGTTCTCCTTGTCGGACAGGTTCCTCTCCATGTACACAGCATCATTGGCAATGTTCTCCTGACTGAGGCTGTAATTGTCACCACCTTCTGTGAGGCGACGGAACCGGCTGGACGTCAGCGTTCCACCAGGGGTCAGTGTGGAAGACTTCCTGCGTGGCAGACTGTTGACGTATGACTGCGCCGATGGTCGGTCACCACCGGTAACATCATTCAAGTTTGTCTTGCTGTTGCCACGACTACGCTGTTGCAACTCTCTGAAAGAACGGCTGCGTGCGAAGTTTGACTCGTCAGGGTTGCCGTTTCTATCCCAAGAATCGTGTGATGCATCGAGCTGCTCGCAAGACTTCGCTAGGGAGCCTCGGAAGTGCCCCTTGTTGTGCGCGTCGAGCCACGATGGACCGGAGCCATTGTGCGTTGCATAAGTCTTCTGTTTGGCATAACTGTGCTTGAGTATGCCCCGAGACCGGGGCGTTGAGTACCTCCCAGTCGAAGTGGGAGAACTGTCTGATGAGTCGAGCTGCTCACACGACTTGGCCAGTGTCTCTCTGCGAGTGTGAAGTCTTGGCTCATGAGGGCTACTTGAGTCAGCTTCCCCATGTTGCTGTGTCCGAGTATTCCTGTGTGTTTCTCTACGTGATGTCACTGTTGCGCCCCCATAAAGCCTTGTTCTTGGCAACAGTTTGTTGCTGGCAGTATTGTCATCACCTTCAGCAGAAAGCGCACCAATCGTCTGTCGTGGTTGTCTCTGCGATACTCCACTCGCACTGACATGACTGTGTTGCTTCTGCACTGATTGCTCGCTAGGTGGAGCTGCACAATAGTTCGACAATTTGTTTCTGGCAGAATTGTCATCACCCTCGGCAGAAAAAGCACCAATCGTCTGCCTTCGTGGTTGTCTCTGCGATACTCCACTCGCACTGACACGACTGCGTTGCTGCTGCACTGTTTGCCCACTAGGTGGAGCTGCATGCTGGTCATGAAAGTTCAACAATTTGTTGCCGGCAGTATTGTCATCACCTTCAGCAGAAAGTGCACCAATCGTCTGTCTTCGTGGTTGCCTCTGCGACACTCCACTCACATGATTGTGTTGTTGTTGCAATGATGTCTCACTAGGTGGTGCTGTATGCCTGCCATGATAGTTTGACGTTGCCTCATTGTGGTCATTTACATATGGCGCCACCTGGTGTTGTTCTGCCTCAGCCTCCTCCTCTTCTTCCTCCCCACTGGAGATGTTACACGGCTGTGGTATCCCATGGTTCATTGCCTTGCTCCCAAACAGGGTTTTACTCCCAAAAAGCACAATGCCAAGGGGACTGACTGGGACGTCCTTTGTCTTCTCCGCAATCGCCGCATTGTTATTGTCATCGCATGCACTTTGACCCTGCGCGAAACGCTTCTGGTTCGGGGTAAATGGACTGAAGGGGCGATCACTGTCAATGAGGGGGTTATTGGCCGCCCTGTTCACCCCCGCTGTTGGTTTACCAGGCACTTTGCTCTGGGACCGGCCACCATCTTTCACAGGGTGGCCTTCTTCACACAGAATCCAGTTTTCTGCAAAGCCCTTGTCCCGACTCTTGCCAAGGAGCGCGCCTTCGGTCATAATATCTGGTATTGTGATACTAGGAGCCGCTGGATCAACCGGCAGTGCCTTCGCTATCTGGTCCTCAGAGCTAGAGGCAGTGTCACTGGCCACATCGCCCGGCGCCTCCCATGAGTGGTCACTCTGCGGCTGCGATGTCACCCGATTAACTTTACGAACATTGTCACTGGTCTTAGAAGGCGTAACAACAGCAGTCTTAGTGTGAGCTTCACCAGTGTTACTCTGTCGAGCATTACCCGCATTTCGCAAGTTCGCCTTCGCAGAAACAGTGGACACTGAGCTTTTCCCTTGACCCAGTTTGGTCAAGGCTGTTGTTGTTCTCATGGGCATCGAACCCTTGTTTTTGTTCTCGTCCAGATTATGGTGAAGCGAGTTAAAGATGGCTGACGGGGAGAGCGACTTACACAGAGAATGACCGAGTTTCTCCAGGGATGACGGACATGACTTCTTCCCTGCTTCCTCTGCTGCCGCATGCTTGTGCTGCCACTGTTGGCGGCGGAAACTCCGCGTCAATGGTGTCCGACGGAAGGTCGTGCTGGTCGCATCTCTTATCGGTTGTGAGTTACGAGACGGTGACCGATAATCTTGCGGCGATGACAGCGTGTCACATGATCCATAATCATGTGATTTTGACCTGTAGTCATGTGTTGGCGATTCATAGTCATGTGACTGTGGCGACCTATGGTTCTGCGGTGACTTGTAGTCACGTGGAGATTGGCGGGCATGTGTCGATGGCGACAAATTGTCAGGCGCCGAATCTTGCTCATCCATACTGGTGTACAATGACGGAGTTGACATGCTGTTCATTTTGTACTTCAAACTGCTGATGGCGGCGCCACTGGTCGCCCACTGTCGGCGACCAGATCGGCCCATTTTGGAATTGCCTTTAGCGTCATCATCGTGCAATACCACTTCACAGTAAGAGTACGATTTTGTCTCATTGACGTTTAATAGTTCACTGGCGTCCTCCTGATCAATCCCATAATCCTCCTCTTTGTCCGACAGCGTCTGATCGTTCGACTGCCTGCTACGGGGGCTGTTGTTGCTGGCAGAGCTCGGAGGCGTAACCTTGGCAACGGTGCGTACCTTGCTGGAGAACGGCTGTGGCAGGACAGCATGCGAGATGGGGGAGAGTGGAGAGTCACAGTTGGGAATCTGCCCGTAGCTTCCCGTGGTATCCCACGAGGACTCATCATCCAGCCATCTGTCACTTGAACTCTCACTCTTGGTCCTCCCACCATTGGCTTTCTCCAACCTCTCCCTCGACTTGGTCCTGTTTCCTCCCACCATTCTTTCCCCGCACTTTTCCCTGGCCTTAGCCCTGCTACTAAAGGTTGACAGCCTATCCCCAGACTTATCCCTGCCCCTTGTCCTGGTACTGTCCAACAATCTATCCCAAGACTTTTCCCTTTCCCTAACCCTGCCACTCTCCAACACGTCACTGCCAGACTTCATCCTTTCCCTATTCCGGCCACTTTCAAACAGTTTATTCCTATCGTACAACATCCTCTCCTCTGATTTCTCCCTAGCCCTACTACTATCTAACATTCTATCCCTAGATTTCTCCCTAGCTCTACTACTATCCAACATTCTATCCCTAGATTTCTCCCTACTACTATCCAACATTCTATCCCCAGATTTCTCCCTGGCCCTAACAGTAGAGCTACCCAACATTCTGTCCCTAGATTTCTCCCTACTACTATCCAACATTCTATCCCCAGATTTCTCCCTGGCCCTAACAGTAGAGCTACCCAACATTCTGTCCCTAGATTTCTCCCCACTACTATCCAACATTATATCCCCAGATTTTTCTCTAGCCCTGGCCCTGTCCACGAATCTCTCCTGAGACTTTTCCCTACTCCTATAAGTGCCACTGTTTAGAGACCGATCCCCTGATTTGTCCCTGAGCTGGGTCCTACTTTGAGGGTCCCCCGTCACAGCCCGGGATGGCCGCGTCCCTGTCTGCTGTCCACGGAACATACTCGAGTACGACGACCTTGTTGCTGCTGTCGACCGCGCGGATGCCCGGTTTGACCTGGTTGTCGCTGGCGACTGACTCCTGGCAGTCTTAAGGATGGATGGGGATGGACTTCTCCCAGTCTTAAGAATTGATGGCGAAGGGCTTCTCCCAGGCTTAAGGATTGAAGGTGACGGACTTCTCCCAGATTTGAGGATGGATGGAGACTGACTCCTGGCCATTCTAGCTATGGATGGACTCTGACTTCCAAGATGGCTGTAACCGGATTTTGTTCCGCTACTCGATGTGCCAGAAAAGTTTGCAGCATTCTGTTTCTTTATGTATCTCCTACCAGATGGTGCTGTCGGAGGCGCTGCAGACTGTAGCTGTCTCGTCTTCTGCAGTGTCTGCGCGTCATCAATGTCATCACACATGGAACTTGACATGTCACTACTGTCGTCACTGAACATCACAGACTTGCGACTGTTGTCATGGTTACGCCTGACAAGCCGCGGCGTGGCACAACAGTCACGGTATTTGTCTCGGTTCTTCACACGGGGTAGGCTCCGAGTGTACGCCATGTCATCGCCATAGTTACCAGTGCCGTTGACCCTTGCACCTCGGGAGCGAACCACCGGGTCGAACTCATCTGCCTCGTCATCACAGAACGCACCAGTGATAGAGTCAGAGTCGATGAGAGAGTCGTCTGTAAAGTCAAGGACATTTTCGAGGCTGCGACACCGGGACTGCTGTCGACGTGGTGTTGAGTTGAGTGGTGCCGTGCAGACATGCCGTGCTGTCTGCTCTAGTTTCAGTCGCTCCGTAGTGAAGCGCAAGTTTCTGTTCTCACCTGGTGGGGCTTGCTTGTACTGCCGCCTTGTAGTCCAATCCATGACTCATAGATTCACTCACGAAATGGATGCACAAAATGCAAAATGCTCAAAACAGCACAGTTCATGTCTACTGGCAGTGTTGATTGGATGAAAACGCAAGGTTTACCTGCTGCCACTATAAATGCGTTGTACACACGCAGCATAGAGTCAGTGTCAATAATAGCCTCCCCTGGGCCCAGTCACAGACAGGTTGAAACCAAGAGTTGTCCGGTTAGTCACAGAGGACACTTGGACTTTAGCCGTGACTAGTTTACCTGTAGGTCTACAGTGTGCCACTCACCAACACTGCACAGGCCAATTGATTAATAGAATGTAAACAGCTGTAATGCCTTTGAACTATCACCGTAATGCCGTGTGTCAGCGTGTGTCACGTGTCGTTATGTGTGACACCGTCACTGTCAACCCACGCAGCTTGACACACCTTTCTGGATGGAGTATCCACTGGTTGTTTCCACAGGTGAAATGTCAGTCATTCCAGCTAAGCTCTTTCCAGGTTGCACCGTCACAATGTCCACAAATCTCTATGGCAGATGGCTTCATGTAATAATAAATGACTTCCTGTTGCGTTTCTGCGGTACTGAAGTCAATATATGCCGCCCACACGCCACACTTAACTAAATATATCCAGCATTCACTCGAAACACAACACACAAAGTCATATTTCCGACTGTGTGAGTCATTCCAGTGCCATGCAAAAGTTCTTTAATCATGTCACGACCAACCATTTGATGAAATTGCTGAACCTCGCCGCTGCTCATTGAACCGTGAACAAGACAACCTACATGCCAAGGGATAGTTGTTACAAGTTTCTGTTCACTTCCTGACTCACACTGAAGTTACCTGCGTGTCCAGCCACAGGTAAAATACTGACCACACTGGTAAGTCCACAACAGTCACTCTCATTAGCTGACTTCCAAAGTGTCAGAGATGGTGAGAACAACTAGAACTGAGCTAACTGTGCCACTACATTCTGAGCTGGTCTACTGCTGAATGACAATGACAGAGTGACTAGTGTATGAGCCAAGTGCTGGGCCCTGTGTTCGGTGACGCATGACTACTGTACACCACTGACTGGCTGCTCAGGCCTGTCGTCACTGGAGCGTGACAACATAGCCAAGCAGAATGTCTCCACTGAAGCCTGCCAGAGCCAATCTGATGGCACCTTAGTTTAAGAGACAAGAAACAAGCTTCAAACAACTGAAAAAAAATGTAATTGCTACCTGCTGAAACTTGCGAGATCTGTGCCTTTGACAGTCCCCTATGAAGACTTATATAACTGGTACTATGTTATCTATGTGCTACAACAATTCACCAGGTGTGGGAATGACAGACTAAGTGAAACACACACACACGTGCGCGCGCACACACACGCACGCACACACACACTAACAGAGACCACACCCACCAGCCATGGGAACCAGTCATTCCTCTCAGTCTCCTTCACTTCTAGAATAATGGATGACTAATACCAATACATCACCCCACAGGGCCCACACTACCGCGGAATTCCCCTACTATTTACCCCATCACAGTGACGTACATGTGTGTTGACATCCGACACATTTCCACCATACAAAACATGAAAGTTGCCATCAATCAGTATCACCCAAGACATCAAACAACCAGGTGCACAAGATTTTTTCTGCATTAATTACTGAAAAAAAACCGAACTGCAACTACATTACCAGTTATCCTACAGCAAATGTAATAATAAACTTTTGGAAAAAAGTCAAACAATCGAAGCACTGCAACCATTCAGCTAATGGTCTCGCTAACATGGCAAGACTAACATTAAACACATCCTATTTTAAAAAGTCAAATCACAGAAATATGAGAATTAATACAATCGATTGTAAATGTAAGGAAGACATCAAACATGTCACTGTTGATGCTCATTCACCCAGACCAACAGTTGGCCAGTATTCAACAAAACACAAGACAAAGAACTCCTGTATATAATGAACACATCCTCTCTAGGTGCCAATAGCCTGCAACCACGATAGATAGATAGATAGATCTATACAGATACACTATTATCTCTCCCCTCCCGTTATCTGACAGAAACAACTGCATTATATATCTTTAAAAGTATAAAATACAGATCAATTAACTCATTTATTGATGGTTTTGTGCATGGTTTCACCCTCATGTATATGTGAATGTCCTACACAGGTCTATTTGTGCAAAATTTAATGATTTATAAATACCGTGAAACCCACAAAGACATTACGCACAAAAATTCCAATTTCACTGTAACTATAAATGATATGCCTTTGATCTAAACGAAGCAATTCAATATAGAGACTGTTACAATAAATAGCCAGACATTACTGTGATCAATCCAGCAACACAACAGACATAGAGAGCATCCACGTCACAGCTGTTGCGTGGAAACATGTACAATAACACGAGCAGGGATTGCGTGCAGAAATCAAGTGATAACACCAGCACCAGTTATGGTGGTCCAGCTGTACTGGTCAACACATCAAAACACATCAAATGGAGATCTATGAACATCTTGCAGTAAACCCGTTCACACATTATCTGATGAGCAGTGATTGCCGATCAAACACCAACACTGAGCACAATACACCACCATGGACCACACCAACACTAATGTTACATGACGAGACATTTGTCATATCGGGTGTTCCGTAGGTGACAAGTTGACACAGGTAGACCTGATACAGGTGTTGGATGACAGACATGATTGAGTGATCACACAGGTAGCGTACCTTTGCCCCACCTGACCCTGGAAAGATAATTTAGGATATTTTTTTCTTCATGAATTATTCTGTGGTATTTATACAGTGAAACCTGTCCATAGCAGACACCGCCGGGACTACGCATTACATCCGTTATGGACAGGCATCTGTTACAGAGAATTTGATTAAGTGGACACTCACTAGGTGGCACCATTATACTTTGCTATGGTGGCCAGTTGGTACTGTTGTGAAGGGTACAAAGCTATGGTTAATAAAACAATACATGTGCATACAATATATATGGGCGATCATAAACTAGTTGGTAAAAATGTCATTAATCACAGCATTACTGCATTCCACTGCATGGAAACCAGGTGGCCTATGGGGCCTGTGATCAGTTCCATCCTCTAGGAACAAATGATTAATCCGCCAAGTGACATAACTGAAAAGAATTGTACATGGTTGACTGCTGTTTGGCAGATAGTAACATTGACAAATTTCTCCTTGTTCATTCACTTTGGCTGGAGCTTGGCTTCTGAGAGAAAGGTGGGCTGAGATGGCTTTGATGTCACACAGAAGCAAAGGGGTGAAAGTTTATACAGCTGGCAGTGGCCTAGGCTAGGGCTAGGCAAGAGGCTGGCCTAATTTGGAGCAAATTTATTAAACCTCTTGACAACATTATGCAGATGGTATGACACAGAAGACATACTCAGCGAAGTTAGTGGGTATCAGTGGTGGCTCAGCTAGATTGACTCGAAGTTAGTGGGTATCAGTGGTGGCTCAGCTAGATTGACTCGAAGTTAGTGGGTATCAGTGGTGGCTCAGCTAGATTGATTTAAAGTTAGTGGGTATCAGTGGTGGCTCAGCTAGACTGACTCGAAGTTATAGTGGGTATCAGCGGTGGCTCAGCTAGATTGACTCGAAGTTAGTGGGTATCAGCGGTGGCTCAGCTAGATTGACTCGAAGTTAGTGGGTATCAGTGGTGGCTCAGCTAGATTGACTCGAAGTTAGTGGGTATCAGTGGTGGCTAAGCTAGATTTACTCGAAGTTAGTGGGCATCAGCGGTTGCTCAGCTAGATTGACTCGAAGTTAGTGGGCATCAGTGGTGGCTCAGCTAGATTGATTCAAAGTTAGTGGGCATCAGTGGTGGCTCAGCTAGATTGATTCAAAGTTAGTAGGTATCAGTGGTGGCTCAGCTAGATTGATTCAAAGTTAGTGGGTATCAGTGGTGGCTCAGCTAGATTGACTCGAAGTTAGTGGGTATCAGTGGTGGCTCAGCTAGATTGACTCGAAGTTAGTGGGTATCAGTGGTGGCTCAGCTAGATTGATTCAAAGTTAGTGGGCATCAGCAGTGGCTCAGCTAGATTAACTTGCGGGATTGTGAATGCAGTTTGACCTGTCCTCAAGCGACAGGGTGAATATGAATGGTTGGGTCCAAATTCCCTGTCAGTTGTCCACATTGGCCATGTGTCTGCTATGGGCAGTTAGCGGACAGTGCAAACTGACAGCAAGTAATTTGGGATTTTGTCTGCAGTATGTCCATTATCAACAGGTGTTCGTTATGGACAGGTGTCCACTAAGGTACGTTTTACAGTATATATGTATATATGTGTGTATATATATATATATATATATATATATATATATACACACACAAATATTTTTGCCTGTTATCAGTGTTGTTATTTGGTTTCATTAATTGCTACAAATAGATCTTGATACTGCATGGAAGGGTGACACAGTATAGAGTTTCCCTTTCTATCTGAAAAAACGTAGATCAAAGTCTCCAAAATCCTGGAATTACACAGTGCACTATGTACCAGCAATTAAAAGCAACGCCATCACTGCAGACAAGCAACTCTATCACTGCAGACAAGCAATATCATCACTGCAGACAAGCAACTCTATCACTGTAGACAAGCAACTCTATCACTGTAGACAAGCAACTCTATCACTGTTTACAAGCAATGTCATCACTGCAGACAAGCAACGTCATCACTGTAGACAAGCAACTCTATCACTGTAGACAAGCAATGTCATCACTGCAGACAAGCAACGTCATCACTGTAGACAAGCAACACCATCACTGCAGACAAGCAACGTCATCACTGTAAACAAGCAACACCATCACTGCAGACAAGCAACACCATCACTGTAGACAAGCAACACCATCACTGCAGACAAGCAACACCATCACTGCAGACAAGCAACGTCATCACTGTAGACAAGCAACGTCATTGCTGCAGACAAACAACATCATTGCTGCAGACAAGCAATGCCATCACTGCAGACAAGCAACACTATCACTGCAGACAAGCGAAATAAAAATGGCACAATTCTCCCATATACTGACATAAACCTAATTAGACACTGACATGTGATAATAAATGCATCCACCTGACACCTGACACCTCACACTGGGGCCACAACAGTAATCGGAGACATACACAACAAGTCAACACCATGACACCATCCTCAGTATCTGGTAGGTGTCGCACTGTTTTTGGCCAGTGCCACAACAAATTAATATCCCATTTACAGGAGAACCTAATGCGCATTTCATTTACTTTTAAACAGCAGGCGTCTGATCTGATTATCCCTGCTGACAGGTGGCACACTGTTTTTGCCAGACAACGCCGTTGTGGTCAATTAATTTAGTGGCCATATCAGGTATCATTATGTCCATTTAATTTATTTTTAAATCGTGGGCAGGAGGCAGGACTTCAAACAAGCCTGTTGCCTTGAGCGAGAGACAGAAGGAACGTCACCCCAGGCCGTATACTGATATCGTTCAACCAGACATGATATCCTGTACAAAAAGCTCTCCTCGCTGTGTAGTTGGTTCCAAGCCAGATAAACAAGGCTGGTGCCAACTTTACTGGGGTCCAGTCCCTCTAGCCCTGGGTAGCCATGTCTTGTAAAAAAATACAATTAAAAGACCCATGGGGTGATCTTAGTCAGAGGGGTGATTAGACATGAACACCCTCTGCCTGGAGCAACGTGACAAGATCTGCATCATGCAAGGGTGGAGAGGGTTGCAGGGGTAAGAGTAACAGGGTATCCTTGTGTATGTTATGCGCTGGGGGTGCAATGAGGTTGGCACTGATTGGAGGTTTCTGGCAATGTTTCACTGATTTGTCTGTCAAATCCTGGTGGTCCTCTAGGTCAGGGTGACGTTTGACAGATTGTCCTCGAGGCCATATAGTCCTCTTTGGTCTTCTAAGAAGACAGGACCTTGTGGCCATGTAGTCCTCTAAGAAGACAGGTCATTGAGGCCATGTGGTCCTCTATAAAGACAGGACTTAGTGGACAGATGGTCCTCAATGTAGACAGGACCTTGTGTCCACATGATATTCTATGAAGACATAACCACATGGACAATAATATTATGACTCTGTGAGAAGACAGGACCTTGTGGCCACATGGTCTTCTATGAAGACATGACCACATGGACAGATGGTCCTCTAAGAAAACATGACTTTGTGGTTATATGGTCTTCTAAGAAAAGAGGACCTTGTGGCCATATGGTCCTCTAAGACAGGATCTTGTGCACAGATGAGAGATGGTTTACAAGATAAAGAATTGTTGCAGAAAGATACTTCTCTTTGCCATAACATGGTCCTTTTGTAGTCCCTGTAGTTTTTAAAGGTGAAGTGTGAAGTTGGACGAGGTCACAAGAACAGAGATGTCGCTGATAAGAGGGCAGGGTCTGGTCAGAAATAGGGGTGCATAATCCCCGCATAATCCCTATTGATTAAAGTATGACAGTATGTTTGTGAGGAAGGAATAAATTGACAAAATGTGGATCAAATTTAAACTACCTGCAGGATGTTCCCTTAAAATGGGATATTTCGGAAACAGGTCCTCTCAACAAAATGCGGTGATACTCATTCTGCCATGCATCAGCTGATACCAAACCCAGCATGACTGTGAGTGTGCAAAGTAGATTATCCTGGGAGAATCACGGTTATATGCTAACAAATAGCCATTAGAAACCTACAACGTTGCACAACTGAAGTGTCAAACTGCCTGAATATACCATACAAGCTGTCATGGTTGAACATAATTCTTGAAAGTAAAAAATCACTTTGTATATAATATTATTGACTCATGACTATAAAAGTGGTATAGAGTAATAGGCAAGTTTGACAGGCTGGAATATCCAGATCAGTAGGTGGTAACACCATCATAGGACCAGTATACACAGATAAGTCATGAAGTTCTATAAACACTGGTGGCAGCAATGTGACATATGTGATGATAGTGTCACTTATTAAGTGGCAGTTTTGTACTAAAGTGACACTGCCATTAAATCAGCTGTCCAGAAACTATTAAGCTATATTTGATGCACAGAGATACTAAGTAATTAAGGCCATGCAGTGCCTGTTATTCCTTATGTATTGTAAATACCTGTACCAAGTGCTGCTTTATTTGGGTTAATTACACTACACTGAACGACTGAACAATGCACCCAAAATGTTAACCTAAGGTATATCACCAAATATCAAGATACTGGCATGGATGCTATCTGGTCTAGTTTATTCTCATTAGTTCAGGCAACCAAAGTAACAGTGCAGCATAACATATTAAATTTTATTCTCCAGCTTACGTGCACCAGTATAATTGTTGACACTTACCCTTGAGTGCAGATTGATTGTCCAATGTGAACACCAGTTAGCAGTGAACTAACCCAACATAAGTGCTGACACCTGATGACTAAATGACACATGATTTGGAGTAGTGGTTATGCTGCCTCATAAGAATAATGACATCTTGTACACTACTGTCTAGGGCTGGCTTAGATCAGGACTGAGGGCAGTAGGTTAGTTAATGTTTGAGTCTACAGTTACCTTAGGGTTTAGAATTAGCATTCGAGCCTACATTTATGATTATAACCATACCCCAGCATAACAATGGTGGTTACTGGAGGGGGTAGGGGTGTTTTAACTGCCACATACCCTGCTTGAGAACAGTAACATACATACAACCCCAGCATTGTGTGAGTTACCTCTGAGCTAGGTTGGCCCACCAGGTACAGCCAATGTCATGCCAGAGATTAGTACAGGCGACCTGCTGCAGAGAGGGTTAGGACAACCAAGGTACTGTTGTAGCTAACTTTCTATGTCACCTGGCTATATACATTTGGTATCCAAGCCAGAGTCAAACTCAATATCAGGTGCAACAGCCCAGGCGACCATGTTATTGTCAGTCATGTCTCCCTAACTGGGGGTGTAACTGGAGACTTGTTTGCACCCTGGTAGTGACCACTATGAGTGACCACCCTGAAAGTGGTAGAGATCATCACGATGGTGACCACTATGAGAGTGACCACTATGAGAGCAACCACTATGAGAATGACCTCTCCAACACTGATCGTGCACTGAGTGCAATCAAAGAAAGGTGGCTTTGTGTGAAATTAAGAAAATTTTAGTAGTCCTGTAATACCTCCTAAGACCATCTAGCAACCCCCCCATATGTACATAGACTGACCAGATACTAACACAGACTGACCAGATATTAACACAGACTGACCAGATACGAACACAGACTGACCAGATACTAACACAGACTAACCAGATACTAACACAGACTGATCAGATACGAACACAGACTGACCAGATACTAACACAGACTGACCATATACGAACACAGACTGACCAGATACTAACACAGACTAACGAGATACTAACACAGACTGACCAGATACGAACACAGACTGACCAGATACTAACACAGACTAACCAGATACTAACACAGACTAACGAGATACTAACACAGACTGACCAGATACGAACACAGACTGACCAGACACTAGAATGCTGCAAGCGGACCTAGACCTAGGGAGCTGCAATGAGGTGACAATGACACACGGTTTAAGACATGACAGAGCACCTACTCGGCTAGAGCAGACATCTCCCGCCTTCCACGATCATCTAACCCTCCTCCTCAGTTGTCACCAACATCATCTGTGTCACCATGGTAGACAAGAATGACATCTTGACACTTGTCTATCTCTGTCCCTTGTACAGTCGGTAGTGACCACTGCACCACGTGAACCTGGTCTGAATATGAAGACTTAACTTCTGTACACAGCAAGTCCAGACACACACTGACATAACGGATCAGCTGGGGGGAGTGGATGAGGGTCACATGATCTGGGGAAACAGAGCGGAAAGGGCACAGTGCAGCGGGGCAAGATCTCGTCATGGTTTGCTTGTACAGAGATAGTCACACCTGGCCGATTCTGATTCAGGATGATGGAGCAAAATGCACTATGTGAATTGCCTTTCATAGCGGTCTCTCCCCATCGATCAAACCTTCTCAAAAATGTGACAAACCATCAACATTACTGTTCAGTTCTTGTCACACTTCTATGGATCACTAGTCAGGACCACACTGTCTACTATGCTCAGGCAAATACCTGAGAGAAAAACGTCAATGAAAACACTGTTCCACTGGAAGAAGGCACGGCAGACTGTCTGCTACTGTCTATCAGAGTTACTAACACCTGTGTTTTCTTTGGGTCTCATCTACGAATCCCAAACAAAGCAGGTGCTAGACACTTTACAAGTCCTGAGAAAACTACATGGACATAACAGGGTCGACACACAAAGAAAACAGGTTGAAGAATGTTTAAGATAACTTTCTAAGTTTGTTTGTATGCTCGATGGAGTTAGCTGCTGAAGAATTGACATGAAAGCTCCATTGAGCATACAAACAGACTCTGAAAAATATGTTAAAGTTCCTTTAATACGAATGTCACCACCTACGTGTTATTACAAAGAAAGCTGGTTACCATGTGAGGGAGTTCCCCAGTGATATCGCATAGTATCCGGTCCGTACGACCGCTCAAAGCACTTTATACTTCACTACTGGCAGACCAGTTCATTCCATCATCAACACGACTTTCTCTGAGAAGCATTCAGCCATGCTGCAATTACTGAGCAAAGACTATTCGTTCATATATCCACCACTGTCTACATCCAAGGTACTCAGTCATACAGATGAGTGAACTGAAACGTGTACTGAATGAAATTGCCCAAGCTTCGAAACGGCAGCAGGATTTGAATCTTGGAGTCTGATGTTCTACCCACAAAGCCACGCCCCATCATTTGTGCAATGACAACTCCAGCAAAAGTTGTCATGTTAGCCATCAACAGCAAGAGCATACCTTGTGTAAAATGTTTTTGATAAACGACGACATGCTGTGTACGTGTATTGCTGGACTAGGGAGTTATCCGATCCAATCTACAAGATCTTGGTCAGATCAGTTTGAGATCACCACTGATTACGACGAACAAACCAGCTAAACACTACCTACAAATATCCTAGTTCATCATATGAACTTATCGGCTCAAGCCCCAAGGCCAAAATACTGACCAGTAGATACGTAGAACTTATAATTATGACTTGTGGACCAGAAATGCTACTAGATCAGCCGGCATACTGCACCAAAACTGGTACCTTGTCCCATTTGGGAGGTCACATATTTTACAGGTGTAGTTTACTTAAAGGAAATAGACAATTATAACAGCTGACCTGATACTGAGCTAGTTGGGGTTTCATATAATTAAAATAAGATTTTTGGTTCTCAAACTACACATTAATTAACAATGTTTCATGTTTAAATCTGTATTCCTGTAGTACATTTGTGGTCAGAAATTTTATAAAATGGGAATTTCACAGACCAATAAATTATCTGGTGAAAAACTATTTTTATTCAAAGGTTTATTGGTATGTCTGTTAATGTAGTAAAGAGTTATCTACCTATGTCGCAAAATTAACATATTTTAATTCATCGCCAAATTATGTGTTTTCTAAAATACAAAGTGGTGAAAGATCACAGTAGTAACACGCTGTGTGTGGATATTATTTTAACCAACCAATATGTTATAAATACTAATAAATTCAGTGTTACACTTAAAATGTCCTACAAAACAGTCATTCGGTTAACCCATGAAATTTGTTGTATAGGTACATTCCCTTTAATGTCATTAACGTCATTTGTCAGCCGTTGCTCTACAGACAATGGACAATGCACTAGTGACTCAGGTAAACTCTCGCCTACAACTGACATAGAGGTGCACAGTGCATACAAGAAACCAAAGTTCACCAGCAAACAGGGTGGGTTAGTTGGGGTAGACAGGGGCACTTGATGTCAATAAGCAGGCATGATTCTATGCCACAATACAATCTAAATACTCATCTACGTATATCGCCGGCATCAAGTTGGACATCGTGCATGTTTTAGGCCAGTTCTGTTCCACTAAGAGCTGCCAAAATATGGATGTCTGATTACAGGAGATGTATTCTATATAGTAGGGTTGTGCTATACATGACATATATATATATATATATATATACACACACACACACATCATGACATACATACATTATTACATACATACATTATTACATACATACATCATGACATACATCAGGCATGGGTTAATTTCAATAGTTAATTATTTGTTAATTTAATTGACTCAACTAAGTTAATTTAATGAATTAACTTTTCCAGAAAGTCTAATTTAATTTAATTAACTAACTTTACCAAAAGGAGTTAACTGAATTTAATTGGCAAATTCCCAATTAACTCTCAATTAAATGCTCATTTAACAGTTAACAATATTACTAGATAGTTCACAGCCATGTTATCCAAGTGTTTCAGAAGGCCTGCAGACACCTGACACACAGACATGGGAGGGAGAACATCACAGAGCACATATACCGTGTACCAACTGGGGTGGGCTGGTCATTCAGGCACAGAGTTTAACATCAGTTGTATGTAAATTACTCAAAACATTAATTAGAGACCACATGGTGGAATTCCTTGTAAAACATAAATTAACAACATGGATTCCTAAAAGCCAGGTCATGTCTAACCAATCTCTTATGATTTTTGGAAGAAATTACAAAGTGGGTAGATGACGGGTCACCAGTGGATGTTGTCTACTTAGGTTTTCAGAAAGCTTTCGATAAAGTGCCACATCAATGATTGTTACTTAAACTAAAAGCCCATGGTATAGGCAATGATGTAATCAACTGGATAGAAAAGTGGCTTACACACAGAAAACAGAGAGTATTAGTAGATGGTAAGATTTCAAACTGGAAATCAGTTTTGAGAGGGGTATCACAGGGATCAGTATTAGGCCCTGTTTTTAATATATATAAATGATTTGGAAGATGACATATCTAGCAAAGTACTCAAATTTGCAGATGACACAAAAGTATTCATAGAGGTTACTAATGATACAGATAAACAAAGTTTACAGGATGATCTAGATAAATTAGTTAAATGGTCAGAAAAATGGCAAATGTTATTCAATTTTGGGAAGTGCAAATGTATACACATAGGGCATGGAAACATGGACGAAGAATATAAAATGGGGGATGCTGTACTAGGTAGAACCACACAAGAAAAGAAAGGACTTATACTGCCAACCCATCTGCATGTTGTAACTCCCACATACTGTCAACCCACCTGCATGTTGTAACCCTCACATACTGTCAACCCACCTGCATGTTGTAACCCTCACATACTGTCAACCCACCTGCATGTTGTAACCCTCACATACTGTCAACCCACCTGCATGTTGTAACCCTCACATACTGTCAACCCACCTGCATGTTGTAACCCTCACATACTGTCAACCCACCTGCATGTTGTAACCCTCACATACTGTCAACTCACCTGCATGTTGTAACCCTCACATACTTCCTACCCACCTGCATGTTGTAACCCCCACATACTGCCAACCCACCTGCATGTTGTAACCCCCACATACTGCCAACCCACCTGCATGTTGTAACCCTCACATACTGTCAACCCACCTGCATGTTGTAACCCCCACATACTGCCAACCATTTTTGGTATGATTTGGGAAAAATCCATCAACATTAAACAAGCCCCAACCATCTACTGATGAAACCAATTTCACATAGTATCTATTTTGAGATCACCCCTTCAAAAGATGCCTTTACAAATGAAATTCAAATACACCTTGAAATGAGCAGTGATTTGCTGTCTTTTCATGTACTAATGTTATAAAGCACCGATTCCGCTGCAGCCATTACTAACTTGTACACTAGATCAAGACTGCGACCAATCTCGAGGTGACACCTGTCAGACTGAGGCTCGCAGTCTCACCGATCTCAAGGGTAATATCTGAATGCACCCTGCACCGAGCAATCTAATGTCACCCTTAGGAAATAACACAACAATATTTATACCCTGTGACATGCAGAAATGCCCCGATTGTCACCATTCGCTGGGCATAGAGAGTTCAAATTCACTTTCATACAAAAACAATAGGATACATATTTAAATAAAACAAACAATCCATTATTTATGTCATTCAGAAGAATATAATAATTTGTCCTACATAATCCATATATAAAAAATCACATACATGTATGTCATATAAACAGCAACGTAATGTAGATAAGAATCCTACCGCCAGCCCAAGTAACATGTTCTTGCTGTAAACGAGTGGGTTGTTTACTGTAGACTTAGTTAACATATCTAGTTACTAATAAATACAATCCAAACAAGTTGAAATAGAAGTGTTAGTGCACACAGGATAGGACAGTATTTTTTATCTACATTTTAATTATATTTATAAAAGAAATTACCAACAGAATGGTTGTAATTTTGTTTCGGAAAGTTAAAACTTCAGACTTTAGAACTAATAATGGGTTCTATGAAATATCCAGGGTGTTATTAAAATATGAGTTACAGAATTCATGAATCACATGTTGATAAAATAGTAGATTATGCAGTATGTACATAGTATACCTTGTAGCGATATGACATCAATAAAGAGTTAAGGATATAGTTAAGGCGACAATTTGTTTAGTTTGTAAATAAATGTTCTAACTTATTAACGTCCCTTTTACTGGGAGGATAAAATTAATAGGATAAGTTTAACTTTCCAAGTGTTGTATCAATATTAAAATGTCTTAGCACATGTAGAATTGAGACAAACACTCTGTCATAAACAATGTTAACAGGACGAGGGCAAACACACTGATTATGATCAAAGTCAGCTCACAGGTGAAAAAGAAAACATGTCACAGAACGGAATGGCTGGAATCTGATCAAACACACACAGCGTCCAGCCCCACTCGCGTCACTGGAGGTGCCAACAATTTGCCACCTTATCAGTCAAGAACGTCCCCATACGTCTCAGTTGAAGGGGCATGACAGATCACCCAAGTTACAGCCGTGGAATGGCTTTCCTGTCTAGGACCATGGAGAAAGTCACAAATGTTCCATTGTTCACAGTCAATTCAACCATGTTCTGATGCAGTATTTTCTAAAGCCGAGATCATCATTAATTTAACACATGCGTTTCTAATAGTGTAATCATACGTCTGGGAAAAACAGAAATGCATCCGAATCATACCAACAGTAAAAAAGACACCTGTCACTTTGCATTAGGAAACACATACTCTACCATTATGGGATCCGATTAGTTGACTGCACGGATATTTGAAATAGTGAACAAAAAAGAATGTTGAACATTCAACAATGTGGAAGGGATGATCTCAAAAGATCGATGTAAGACATTACACAAAAACTGGGTTCATGGGAGGGGGGTTAGAAGCTGTATTTTTACATCTTTTATTTTCTGATCACAGTTCATAACGGTGCTGACAGCTGAAGTGCCACCTGTGTATGAGCACATATGTGCATGCGTGCGCATGCATGCTTGTGCACATGCAATAAGGTGTCTGTTACCTCCCATCAGTTTACAGTGGCTCCACCTGCTGGCACAATGAAGTTATCATCACAATGCATTGAGTCTGCCAGGAGTAACCCGACAACGCCTCCTCAAAGACAGAGGGGTTTGTGTTGGCTGTTATACATGCACAGACAGACACGCACGACGCTGAACACTGGATGGGGGCTGGATACTAGATGTGGGCCAGATATATTAGATGTATGTTTCACAGTACATTCCAAAACGCATTCTTTCCTGTGCTATCAAGCAACATCAGCATACTTTCATCAATATCCCAGTTCAGCTGCACAGTTCTAAACAAGATTAACCGATATATACAACAAGAAATGTAGAATATGTACTTCAATATAATTGATGGGGTTTCAAATCAGCTATATTTGAGTTTTGGTGATATACCTCAACTGATTATTATCAAACTACCATTTTATATAAAACTATCATCTACTGATCAATGTATCATACTACAGACTGTAATGTGCAAGACAATTTTAAATTGCTAGTCACTACCCTGAATCTCTTAAGCATCATGTGTCAACAGCTGCCAATTTGTTGACCCTATGTCAGCAGTAACCCCCCCCCAATTGCTGGTTAACATGTATACACTGTTTATCCTGATGTAAAGATAAACAGGTAGTAATTATCTAGGCAAACCCTAATTGCACCTTTTCTGAAATCTCTATCTTCATAAGTATAGCACACACCTGTGCAGGTAAAATCACACCTGGTTCAGTGAAAGCACAACAGGAACCCTAAAACTATCAACAAGGGCACCCTAAAATCTGTGTAATTACCCTCAAATAGACCACATGTTTATGTTTGTTTTATTAACATAATTTTTAACTGCGCAGATGATGAACATCCACATCCCGTAGCTTCTTAAGTACCCTTTCCAGAAACCTGAAAGACAGGATTGATTAAATGTACCCTTCAACTAGGCTACTAATAAGGTGGAGTGGAGAGAAAATTGTTCTTTGCTACAGCCAGTAACCCAGAGAATAGCGGCGATATACTCTACGGGAAAGAGACAGAGAGGAAGGCCCAGGTTATGATGGCACAACAATATTAGCTGCCACCTACAGGAAAAGAACACCAAACCTAAACAAGTTGCAAGAACAGAACGGTACAAGAACCGCAGAGAATGTGCGAGGTTGATGTCAAGTGTCACTTCCTAACTGGTGTGTGTTGAGCAGTGCACAAGAATCATACATAGCTTGAGATATCTGAAGAACCCATCAGTCATAGTAACATCCACACAATGTAACTTCATATCCTTTCGTTTCGTCCCACTGACACCACGCACATGGCCATCCTATCCAATAATAAGTGGGAGGCTCTTGGTTATTCCACTGTGTATATCGTAGCTGCTTATTATACTACCAGTGTATTGTGTATTATTAGCAATGAAGCATAGGAAATAAATAGACATTGGCAATATATAGATAAATCTTCAGATAGCACTGTAATGCCCATCTTGATGGCGCTACGTCGACACCAATTACTGTAGAGTTCTTAGCAGGTCTAATAAACCATTCTTTGACTACACAACACTATTTCTTGATTCCATGCTATTGTATTGGCTCAATGACTTCTGTTGGATCAAGTCAACCATTGTGCTACCAGACAGCGTGGTGATACTTAGTTAACAATCTTACTACAAGTATTTCCAACGCACCTATTCCCAGCCAATTGGTCAGGTAGATATTAAATACAGTCATGGTGTCAATAAAAGGCGTCATGCAACACTGAAATGTACTGCAGTTAATAGTGTCTGGGAGGCTGACATGTTGCATTGCTGCAGAAACAGGGTTTCATCCACCAACAGTGGTCACTATAAAGAGTTAGTAAAGTGACATGCTGACTTCAAAGCTTTGCAAGTGACCACCCTATCTCGATTGATTTCACCATACAGTGGTCAAAGAAGTAGCCTACAGGGCCATCTGACACCACCCCAACAACTTCAGGACATCAATAAAATATTAACAATAAAACAATAAACACCTAAAACTCGAGGGAACCGAGCTCTGTGCAGCAAATCAGAATTGACAAGAGACAGGAGTCATCGTCAGAGCGAGAGACCACCGAGCATTTAAGGTAGAAGCACAAGTCCAAAAAATTGTCTTGAGATTTTATCAGATGGTAATTAGAACGTTCACGACTGCACAAAAGTTGTTATCTTTAGCAAAGATGCATAGCCATGACAATGTTACCATAGATACAACACTGCCATGCCATCTGTTGGACTCTCACTCATTCAAAACTTTGGCACAAACAACGAATTCGACCATAAGTCATAAGGTAATGGCTGAAGACAGAAAGTCATACATGCCAATGAGACAGCTTTAATGACCAGTAATGCCAGATCAGCTTAACCTACAGTTCATGAACAGGAGCTGCTGCCAATAGAGTTATTTACCCTGCCCCTCAATGGGGTGTTTTCAAGTTAGTTATAGTGATTCTGGTTAGCACTTCCAACCACACGGCCCCCCCACCCCCTAGGGCCCCATAGAGTGGGGTGAGATACCTTTAGATGAACTTCTACCTGTAATTGTCAGTCATCATTATATATAGAGTGAGTTCACTGTACAGGGTAAATACCACACCCACATTACTTTGATGTATTACTACAATACTGCTGTATAACACAGACAGTGACCTAAGACCTCACCCTATTCGTCTTCCCCATAGCTCACCTGTATTGTCCTGTGATGGGTAATTAAGTAGAACAGGTATTTTGAACTCACACTTGCCAACACTTACAGTTTATCCATAAGTCTCACAGATTTTCTGACACTTAACGGTCTTGTGGGCGCACGAGACATTCCTTTCAGTATTGTGCAATTTGAACAAGGTTTTTTGTACTGCAGTCATTCGTTCTTTCAAGAAAGGTCTCCACTCAACAGACTGTGTACATACTTTAATATCCATTATTAAAAATCTTCCTATGAAAGGTATGAAGTGTGATTGTTTTATAGCAAAATCATGTTATATAGTATAAACATATACAACATCTTCACCACCCAAATGTATTCAACTAACACACATAATATTATGTTCCCAATCTGCATGCAATGTAAACGTTTAGAAATGTTTCTGGCTTGCTATACCGTATTGTTGTAGTCAATATATTTTGGAAATATTTATTCTGTAACGTAGAATATTATTTTTAGTATGGAGGCAAGTGAATATCTACCTTTAATTGAGTCCATGTACACAGACAAGGATCATAACCGGTGGTCAATAAACGCAATAAAGTACGATTGTGCAAACATCACAGTGAACTGGTTTGATTGCTTGGCTCTAAGATAGCTTGTTCTGTTATTCTCAATGCAACACACACATGAAAGAATCCACCGATGTTAATGTTCAGTTGTGTTTGCCTTACAAATGCAGCACTGCACATTCTATACTGCCCATGTATGCACTGGTGAAGATAGCATGGTCGTTGTACACAACTGGTGAAACTACTCACAGACAAGTCTTGTATTTTGGCGAGCCAATTTATGTTTCACCGTATTTCATCACGCAGTGAGCAAACAGCAATATAACCACATTCTCTGGTCAAGTTAAATCTCAGCCACTGAAGAGTGGAACTGCCAGTGCGTGTATCACATATTTCTTGCCATATTTTTTTTAATTAATTTTATAACTAACGTAAATAGTTCCATTCTGTACTAACACAACCATAATGGTGTGGTGGTATGCACAGATATGGATTCTCAAAAATAGAATAAACAACATTGCACACAGGCTTTTCAAAGGCTTCTACACTATATATAATTTTAATATTCTGTCAGCAATGAAATCATCATAGCATAGCATGGAGAGACATCAAATAGGCATAAAAGTAACAAGACTAATAATATATCAAAATTATGTTACCATACACTATGTCTAACAAAATAATTACTGATGATAGGCTAAGGTTTACACTAAGTGAAACTGTATTCCCACCTCAATTTTCCAAATATTGTTTACGTAATACTTGTGTCCATATAGGAAAAACTAAATATTGATAACATTTCAGATAAACGTGCCTCTCGTTATTCACGGTTTATTTCACCCTCTAAACTGTCCTGTGTAGTATTCAATGACTCTCCGATGCGAAATAAACTGTTCTTCAGTTGACAACGACAACACAACCAATTGCCATTTGCATTACTTCTGCCGCAAAACACAACTGTGCAATTTATTGAAGTGTGAGAAACTTCTAATTGCTAATTACACTTCCGACCGATTTGGTGGGTCTGCCTTGTAATCATAAATTGCCAAATTGGTTGCTTAAGTATTTTGGGACTTACGATTTAATTATGTGTACGATGATTAGTGTACATATAGATTGATGAGTACATGAAGGCATGCACGAATACAAAAACAAACACAAGGTATTAATACTTGTAGTAGTAGAAGAATTCATTTAGACAAATATATCAGCAGGTACAGTTATGGAGAAAATAGATCGAGACTTCAATTTATATTCGTTACAAGTAAAACTCTTGCTGTGATGTGGTGAGACGAAACACAATACTCATTTGTCATACAGAGGCAACAAAACGGCGGGCAAACTTGACACATGCCACCAGCGAGATGTAGATGAGGTATTCTAAATCAACAAAGTTGCTTTGAAATAACCAGACTGCCGTAGCAATCATACAAAATCTCCGCTGATATAACCGCCTGCATGGCATTTTAAATTAACTTAATTATGTGGCTTCGGGCAAGTATATAGAAATGACAACGAGCATAAAGCCTTGATACTGGCCAACGTGTGCAGATGAATGCACATTTACATGAACTGCCACGGGCACGCAAACAACTTCCTTCTAAGAAATACTTTTAGCAAATACATTTTCTTCCAATTCAGGTTTGTACTCATTTAAACTGTGTGCATTTGCGTGTGAACTTGATCTGTTAACATTTCATTACAAATAAGCTAAAATCTGAAAATTCTGACAACAAATATTTTACACACAAAAATCATGACTCGTATAAACCTTGTGAGCTCTTGGTATTTTGAATGTTATTGTCGAAAAAAATGTCATGTATAATTCATAATATGATAACATGATTATAACTGATACTCCCAGATGCATAGTAATTTATATTAGAAAAACATCAAGTAAAATATTGATATATTTTGTTGTATCTTATAAGCTTTTACCTAGAGAGAATATAATTATAGTAAATTAATAATAACTGTCCTATGATATACTGCATATATGGCTACTGCCCTTGTATATATCACAAAACTACGTATGACCTTCTAATTCATCATAGGTATATTTTTTTAAATTACTAACTCAAGACAAACTGTATCATTGTTAATTTTTCATATTGCAATTATACACTTGATTGTAAAATGTGATTGTAAAATGTGATTGTAAATATATTAATATATGCTGTTATATTTGTCCAAATAGATATTTTCAGTTATCAGAGAACACGTCAGAGCATCATTTCCACTGCACAGAATATCACTAGTAAACTTTTGTTAATCACTACATAGTTTCTTCATTAATAAATAAAGTCACCTTCCTTGTCACCTTCAGTTTTAACAATATCTGCTTTCGTGAAACAACAACATCATTGCTGCTTCCAGGCACAAAACAGCCACTGTTTGCTGTGGACTGGCACAGTTATGTCATCTTTCTGCGTAATGCCAGCCCTACAGGTAAACAGCAGACCCATACCAACAACATGCTAGCTTGCTGGTGCGAATGAACTATTTAGTTTTGATGAAATAATGGAACAAACTAATCAATTATTTTCAACTGGGCCCAGTCAAAATAGTGCAGAAATGGCCCTGCCTCTATATGCTCTAGCATAAAACTGTTCACACTTTTGCAAGTTTATGCTGTCTTTTATTAAACCGACTGTGCATATTATTTAAACTATTCAGAAACTAATTTTGTAGATCTACAAACCTGATTCATAATGGGCTAAATCGCTTGAGGAAGACGTTTTAACACATGCGTATCAGACTGCAACTTGTGGTGTGTACTAAACTGTCAAAGTGTAGTTTACTTGACGATAAACTACATTTCACATATATTTTGGTTGCAAACGCTGGTTAGTAATAGTTATAATATATTTTTTTAATATACAAACCAGTATGGCCTCTAATGATACATGGATGCCTTAACCAGACACACTTGAGCCTAATATTGTATAGACATTGGGTTGTGGCTGTTAGAATAGAAATGATGTGTTTCATAGCAAGGTAAGTTGGAGATGTTTGTTTATCGGATGAGACGGTGAAACCAAAGTTGCATCAACCTGAGGAAAACATTTGGGTGGTAATCACTAGTGGATAAACATCTAACTTGTGTGTGATTCACTTAGCAATGTATTGTGACAAGTTTCAACATGTATGTAACAAGTTTCAACATATGATGTAACAGAGAATACTTTTAAGCAAAAATACGTTAATGGGATTCAGCCTTAGTTTGCATTATCTACTAACAATATACTATACATTTATGTTTGCTATATAATACGTACACATTACATTGATACTTGGGGAAAGTGCTTAATAGGTGATGCACTTCAACTTTCTTGGTTTCCATTTGAATCCATAAACAAAGTAACTTTAAAGTGTGTGTTTGTCAGTATATGTTACTATTTTCATTTGTAAATACAGAACTGAATGAACCTCAGAAAGGTTTGATACAGTGGACTCTGTTTAACAGAATCAGTTCGGGCCAGAGCAACTTGATTATATTAAGCAGCCGATTCATTTAAGCAGTGCATTTTAATACTGTGGGACTAGGGAATGATTCTGTCCCAGCCAATGCATCTGCTTCTATGAAGTGGCTAATTCTGTTATATGTGATTATGTTAAGTGGAGTCCACTGTAACTAAAACGTGGGGTGGTTTCAAAAAGGTAAAACAATTACTATGTACAGTTAAATGACTTCATTTACCATTATATGGTCTACACTGACCTTCATTTACAACGTATGGTTTACACTGACCTTCATTTACCATATATGGTCTACACTGACTTTCATTCAGCCTATTTGTAAGTGCACACAATCCATCTTATTTACAAACATGGCAACTTGGTAGTCTAGGCATGCGTGGTGACTGTTAAACACACACAAACATTGTGTAAAAATACCACACTGACACCACATCTTGTGAATAAGGACCAAGGACCCAATAAAGAAGCCAGTTATAGGTCCGTGGGAGTGTGGGCCGGCAGTTCAGCGATGGTCATCAGCTGTGTTTAGCGAAATTAAATTCTCCCGTAGTTCAACCTGAGGCACTGTTTTGGCCACAATGCCGGCAACGGCTGCTATCGCGGGAACACTCGCTCAAACGGAACGGCACTCTTAAAGTAACTAGAGCTCCATTTTAAGGTCGCTTAGTTTTCGTGACAAATTGTGGGACACTTCACTGGGTGACAAACGGTGCTAGGAGTGTCTGTGGTGTGCGATCTTTGATTGTACTAACCCATGAGGGACAATTCAAGTGTCTTCCTGCGTGCGCCAACATAAATCTCTAAACTGCCAATTTTAGACTTCAATGCTTCGGGTATTGTAGCTTTAAAGCTGCTTCGGACACCATACACAGGTCAACATCACACTAAGTCAACTGCTGCTGTTAGAAGACTTAGATATGCAGACATTTGCAACTGATTTTTAAATGTTAAATCTATTCAGCCATAGTGGCAAAACTGGAAGTTTTTGAAAGCTATTAAATCTGTGCAGCTATAATATTCAGCTATATTTTTACTGACATGGTTTCATGTAAATCCTCTTACTTATTTATGAACATGAAGCTGTTTAACATATCTGTTGATAAAACCTGATAAGTTAAAATATATCATTTTAAATGTGCAAAAAGTTATATTTCTTCTGTACATAAACAGTTACACAATTTGGTATCACCTCACCTGAAATTTTATTAGGCAATACTTAAAAAGTTTAAAATGATGGATACCCAGACACAAAGTAGCTACCTATTGGCACTAAAACCTGAACTGAATAACAATTTGACATACATAATGGCTTTGTTAAAAAAGAGTGCATATTTATTATTACTATTTTGTTGTACTACACAACACAATAACACAACACTCTGTTGCTTAGCTGTCCTATTGAAGCCACCTCCCTGTAACTAAATCACTGCCACACCCCAATAAAGACAGTTTGGTCAAATATACTACGAGACAGGTTGAAACATGTTAACTGGGCAGTCATTAATTAGATGAGCACCAGTTGTTATCTGAAGCTTTCCTGTGATGTTGCATGGAAACAGTCAAAACAGGTTTTGTACCGAAACGAATAATTTGTTCGAGAAACTGTCGAGCAGCATGTGATGTGGAAGTGAGTCACAGGAATCTATGGTTCCACTCAGGAGGAGAGATTGTTTCATGGAGTTAGAAGCCATACATTTTTGACAGGTAAATCGACAATTAAAAAAAGGCACAAGGTCTAGATGGCATAAAGTGGATGTAATAAAAGATCAGTGTAGGTTGGATGTTTGTGAAGTACTTTTATCACACATTATGATAACTGATTGTAATAAATCATATGTGTAGGCACCTGTAGTGCATATTTAAAAATAAAATGTATAGCTATCTTTCAGATAGGAGCTTGTTACATTGAGTTTTTCGTAAAAATATATAAAAACAATTCAACAAAAATGCTGGCACTCTCTGTAAGCCAATGGCCACACATACAGAGCTGTTGTTTCTGATGATACACTAAAAGCCATAGGTCCCTTGAACTCCCTTGTACCTGGTGCCTATGCCAGGGGATATAAGACCCCCACACAAGGGGTGAATGAACCTGTTGTGCACTCAATTCAGATGAGTTAAGTTTACTACTTCCTCACTAGCCACTTGCAGCCACCACAAAGCTAAGAAAGGACATCAACAAGTCCCCCATGGCTCCTCGTAGAGTACTAATTGGTCTGCTTGAGAATCAGATGCCTCAGGTGTTTGCAAACACGCATAGAGATATCCCAGCATGAACCATACAAGAGATGAGTGAATAGAATCCCTGGCACGTGCCATAGAACATGCACGTAGGCAGCTCCCCGCACTAGATGTGCACAAACAAGGGCCAGAGATAATGCCATACAAGGGTGCTGACCCTTGCTGTGTCATCACAAACACACATATGACTGGCCAAGCCTCTAACATGACCACCTGCGACCTTCATGCCCCCTGTCCAGCTAAAGTCACCAACACCTGTCTTGACCACTTTTACTGGTCACTATTGATACCTGCATAAAGGATATCACTTGAACACAATCATGTGTTTAAATTGAGGTCACAGTCAAGCGAACACAAAGAAATGACCAGTCACGGACCAGAGAATGGCGTGCCCCAGTGGGTCAACAGTGACTTAGCAAGAATAACTCATTTTGTGTCATTCAGGCAGAGTTGGGGTCAAATATGCTTTTTCTGGATCAAATGCAAATACATCGTATTTAAAAATTTCAAGTTCAAATGCAAATACACTTAATACAATACAAATATGCTCTACTAAAATTTCAAATACAAAGGGTTAAATTTAAAAATGTTACATCAAAAGGGCCAAATGCACAATACACCCTATCAATTACTGACTTCTATTATTTTATTTAAGGTTTAATAAAGTACTATTGATGGTTACATTAAATTTGTTGCATTTTTGGTGTACGAAATGTTGAAAATTAACATAAATAGTAAAAATTGAATAAGTGGGTTAGGCAGTCTTGGCTATGTAGCCACGCGTGTTAGGCAGTCTTGGCTATGTAGCCACACGGGTTAGGCAGTCCTGGCTATGTAACAACGCGGGTTAGGCAGTCCTGGCTATGTAGCCATGCGGGTTAGGCAGTCCTGGCTACATAGCCACGCGGGTTAGGCAGTCCTGGCTACATAGCCATGTGGGTTAGGCAGTCCTGGCTATGTAGCCATGCGGGTTAGGCAGTCTTGGCTATGTAGCCATGCGGGTTAGGCAGTCCTGGCTACATAGCCACGCGTGTTAGGCAGTCCTGGCTACGTAGCCACGTGGGTTAGGCAGTCCTGGCTACGTAGCCATGCATTTACCATATGTGTATGTTCAGGCAGGTAAAATACACCAACTACAAGTTGCTGTCTTTGGCATGTATTTGACAAAATACACCAAATCTAAACATTAACAAATATGCAAAATCAGTATAAATATATACAAATCATAATAAATTGGCCTGGCCAGGCACTTCAGTTTGGTATTTGCTTGGTGTAGCCAATCTCCTGACGAGCGGGTTAAGCCAAACTTATGATAAGTTGGCATAGCCAATCTCCTGTTAAGTTGGCCTACTCCATCTTATAAGTTGGCCTAGACAGGGCTTAGCCAAATTCCTGGTGGATTAGCCTTAGCCAAGCTCCTGATAAGTTGGCTGAGTCAGGCCCATGATAGACTGGCCTTGCCATGCCCATGATAGACTGGCCTAGCCAGGGCAACGATAGATTGGCCTAGGCAGGCCCATGACAGACTGGCCTAGGCAGGCCCATGACAGAATGGCCTAGGCAGGCTCATGATAGACTGGCTTAGCTTGCAATGAGACTGATATGAATACAGCACCTATTCGAGACATCTATAATTCACCCACATTTTACACTTTGACAAGTGCATTTGTTTGAACACCACCATGCAGCTTCAGTCTACACAAGATCACCACAGATCAGCTGACTGCGAGGCAACACGCACAAGATGTACAGGCAAAAACCATCAGTAGGTGAGCAGTTCTCAGGCAGATGGACCAGAAAGATAGCGACGGGTCCGACCGCCTACCTGCAGCCCGAGCCATCGCGACACCCTGTAAGAGCAATCACACTGCAATTACACAATCCTACATAGTGACACGAGACGTTCCCACGCTGGTTGTCGGCTACTAGAGATGCTGGTTAGTTCGGCAAGCACCAAGTTGTGGCTGTACCGTTCATCTGTCTCTGTGTCACAGATGTCACAGGCAGATGTCATACAAGGGATGTGGCTAATCTGATATTTCGGTTACATCCATAAGCCAGTGCACGTCACAGACTGTGTGTCATAGACAGTGGTGGCACTTTTCTATTCTAATATGTTCAAACTGTACAAACTTGGTGTCATTTCATAGGCAGATTCATGAAACTACCATGACAAATATTAGCTAGATCCACCAGCCAGCTGTGTCCATAAACCCTGTAATTCACCACAGCCCCCTATTGATCCATGTATATTTGTATAAATCACATTTGGTATTTACTCAAAGAAATGGGAGTAATGCCAATTATGATCATGATTATGTTGATTTAGACCAGTGCAGTGTAGTTAGTGTAACTCTTTAATCTAGACAATGTTGACTTTTGAAACGATGCAGAAAATTTTATTGTCTACAATATTAAGATTGGTAACTGCAAACACGCAACACACACTTATATAAAAAAGTTTCAGGGCAAGTGTCCAGACGTCTACTGTCCTGGGGAACAATCACCGAGGAATGGAATCATCTGAGGGTATTGTCCTAACTCCAAGCTAACACACATGTTTCGTGACATCCAGTTTGGTTACATCACTGTTGACCTGTCAATGGTCTCCAAGTCTTAGTCACAGGCATGCCACCAAGGTAATAGAACCCATCCATAATGTCAACACGACAGGGCCCTATCCAGGTACTATTCTCCCCTATGTCAATCCTTCCCTCCCCCTTTTCCTCTCCCACTCGCCCAAGTGACACAATTCTCCTGGGAAGTCTACCAGAACTTTCTGACACAAAGCTGTCAATACTTGAACACTGTCTGAAGGCCATCTTTACTGTATCATGCCAGCCCCACACAAAGCCTTCCTGTGACATGCACAAGTAATGTGTACCAGACATGCCTGGTCAATGTTTTTATCTGCTCTGCGTCAAAATTTGGTGCCAGTTGACACGTCGGGGAAGGTAAACAAAATTATACTTCTAACCTAAATTCAATTACAATTTAAATCAAAGTTTAAATTAATTATACAATTTATCAAGGTCATGGTATTAGACACGTCTAAAGATGCATGGTGATATTTCAGGGAATTTACAGCAACTATATTGGAATTTAAATCATTGGATGAAACAACTGTACCACAACAAGACCAAGCACAAAGTGAAGGAGAGTGCGTACCTCAAAAAAAGAACAAGTCCGTAGAGATCAGTCAGCAGGGATATCAACTACGTAATATCTACAATCAAATGACCAGCCCATTTCCTGACTGGCAGATAATAAGCCAAATCATCAAAACGCTGTAATCAAATCTAGATATCTGAATTTTTTTAGACACATCAGGAAGATAATTCTGATGAAGCATATATGTATTATAGGCATATTTCTACAATTGTATGTTTCATTGTAGAAATTTGCCATTAATCAGAAGTGCATCACCATTTTTAGAACACTGCCTTAGATATCACCTGGTGGTCCTCGGTACAAACAATCATGTGTTACAGTACCAGGTAAGTCAACAGTCATTAAGCGAATATCACAAAATTACTTAAATCACTGGCATAACAAAACATTTCTTACATTTGCATGCATATCATTTTGTGTTATAAAAATGTTAATAAAGGCGCAATTATTTGAAGGAACAACTAGAAATGTCAAAAACAGGCCATGACAGCGAGACTGACCAAGGAAGCTAATGGACCCCAGTGACCAGGAAGTATAGGGATCATGTCCATGGTTGGCGTCTATGTGTGGTCCTTTCGTAAACATTGATCACACAAATAGAAAATTTATGTCCTTCAGTCAGGACAGTAAAATGAACGTCCAAGGGTCTGTAGGTGGGATGTAAAATACCCTGTAAAAATACCCCACAGAGGGGTAGATGTACAACCTGTTAGTGACTAATCCCTTAGATGTGTGACAACACTCACTTTGTGATGCACACAATACTACACATATAAAGTATGCAGAAGAACTACAGACGATGTCACTGGGATTCATCTAACTCAAGACAAACTCATTAATTATGCTGGCATAGTCCAGTATAACATAGAAACCAGAGCTGGTGCATTGTGTACATTGCCAGCAGCTATACAGTCATAATGTTATAGCTGTCAGTAAGACTCAACAAGTTTTATGGTTTGAAACCACTTTGAAAGAGAGAAACCACACAACTCTAGTTATGTAACCAGCAGTTACCTTGTATGTCTATTTACCAATAAACCGGTTCCACTCGACATCCACAATACGATAAGCTGAAATGCAAATTTCTAACTTCCGATCATCCGAATAAATCTGAGGAGGCTGAAAAAAGCTTATTATTGTTAAGGGGTTGAGTCAAAAAGAACTGTACCTGCAAAGTGAGCAACAGACACTCTTGTGTGCCGGCGAGTGATGATCATGTTCTTCATTGCAACCCTTGTCTCCGACAGCGCCGGCCTCGCATCCATTCGGCGAGTGGACGTCATTGTCGTTATTGTCGGCCGACAGTGAGATGGCGCTGTCGATCTTCTCAAGGCATGTCTGCTCAGTGGCGTGGTCGCTTTCTCGCGTGGCGTTGCCACACAGGTCGGGGCAACTCTCCGCCAGCGTGTCCCGCTCCACCTTGCACTCGAGGGCGCCACCGAAGTTCGACTGAGGCCTTACTCGTGCGATGGGAGACGGACGGCTGCCGGATGACACCCTCGCTGCTCCCTTGAACCTGCACTGATTCATCCAGAGGCAGCGATTCCACAGGGATGGAAACGATTCCTCTTCCAACACGACGTATGTCAACTGTCACCTTGTCGGTGGTGACAGAAATCAAAGCTCCTAGTCCTGGTTCTCACCGTCACCTGTCAGTTGTCACACCAGGAGTGGCCAAAAAGTTACCCAACACCGTTGTCTACTGTCCCACTGCTGTGTGTAGTAATCTGAGGCGTGGTAATTAGAAACGCTCACAGGCACACATTGCCACTGGGAGTGGTGTACGCAGCACTGCCGTAGACTATTGCGACCTGTGCCGTCGACATTCGGCAGGTGAATGGAGCCCCGTGACGCAGCAGAGCACAGTCATTGTGTACAGAGTCAGTGTACGTCACTGCTACCGCTACACGGGTCTAGTTGCCGCTGTCCTCAATCGTTGAGAACGACTGCCATTCATCCGGCAGAGATAGGGCAGGGGATTGTTCTGGTTGACTGATTTGCATGACACGGTGTCACGCGTGGTCATGGTATAGGGGTATGCATGTCACTGATCCCCCTGGTACGTCCACTGTGCTCGTAGCGCCGGCCACTAGGATATGACCACTGGCTAGTATGATTACCAACATGGGTGAGCTTCTACAATCTACACCACTATAACCTTCTGATAACATGACCAACTTTACACAAAGAGGATCTCACAGGAGTGTACTTGGTGACGGAAACAGGACCTACACCGTGACCACAGTGACAACCATTTGAAGTAATTAGTCATGTAAGAGTCATTTAACTGGACAATGGTGCAACACATCATGACTTTCTAAAGAGGTTTCTCTCCAGCACCGCTTCACCAGCCATCTCTCCACCTACTTATCTGCCTGACAACTGCCAATCTCTCCCCATCTGTCTGTTAAGATGAATTCCCCTCAAGTGACTTCAGTAAATGTTACATTATGCCTTAATTGTATACAGTGTGCAGATAGCCCTCAAACCTCAGGCTATGGTTGTTTCTCGAATGTCTAACCAGAGCAGCTCAACTTTCCACTTTCCAAATGTCCTAGTCACATATTTTTAATTTTTTACCCAATTTATATATGACATTGGGGAGGGGGGTCAAACATGTAAAAAATGACAACCTCCTTAGTGAGCAATATACACGTGGCAAGAATGAAAAGGCGTGACTTCTGAGAGTTACGTAGATAACTACAACACAATAGTATTACTTACTGCACACGTCTCAAGTACCAGTATAATGCATACAGGGCAAATAAAGATATGATAAAAATAACATGACTTTGGTGTTCACCTCTGTAAACCCCCATACTGCCCCATTAACAAGATTTAACAAGATTTAACAAGATTTGCCATCCAAGCCAAAGGCCCAGATGGCAAGTGGACAAGGAAGCCATTGGTTTATCGAGAGTCCAACAATGTTCACCTACTTATAACCCGCCCTCCTGATATATGTGTCAACCCTGTTTTTAAACACATTCACGCTGCTAGCAGTTACACAATCTGTAGACAGTTTGTTCCATTCATTTACTGTCCTCTGTGAGAACGAGTGCTTCCTGATGTCCAATCTACATTGATCCTTTACTAATTTTACCTCATGTCCTCTAGTTCTGCTATCCTTCTTGAGTGAGAAAAACATATTTCTATCAATATTTTCATACCCATTCAATATCTTAAAAACTTCAATCTGATCTCCTCTTAACCTCCTTGTCTCTAGAGTTGTTAAACCACATTCTTTCAGGCGTTCTTCATAACTAAGGTCTCTAAGTTCTGGAATCATTTTAGTTGCTCTCCTTTGTATGCGTTCAAGCGTATCTATATCCTTCTTACGATATGGTCTCCATGCTTGTATACAGTATTCTAAATGAGGTCTAACTATTGCTTTATAAACAGGTATAATTAACTTTTTTCCCTTGTATGTTATGTTTCTTCTAATCAATCCAAGAATTTGATTACCCTTTGAAGCTGCAATACCACACTGCTCTGAAACTTTCATATCAGCGCTTATTGTAACTCCTAAGTCCTTTTCTTTTACAGTAGTACCAAGAACAGTAGCTCCCATTCAACAGGCAAGGTCTTTCATTCATATGTCGTGTTACATAAGATGGTTAACAGGTTTCTCAGAGCCACGTACACTATTGCTGTGGTTCTGGCGGGGGCGACAGTGACTACTAGGTAAATGCAGGTGACTACTAAGCAGTGACTACTAAGTAAGTTACATATACTAGCAAAAATACCCATCCTCAGGACGGGATAACTTGGTACTTCGTAAGTGACTATCACAATAACAAAATAAAAAACCTTATCACAGAAATATCCATCTATGCCTTGCTACTTGGTGCTGCCAGTCAATATCTTGATGGCTTCTTGGATAATAAAGTAAACCTACAGAGACAGAGAAGAATACTCCCCAAGTTTGTCTTCCTCCAACTACCCCCACCCCCACCCCCCCACCCCCTCAGACTTTTGAAATTTAGTTATCTCCCCAAAAAATATATTCAACACTCCCAATGCGCAGTCATTTCTGATGAGCAAATCAGTCTTTTTGATGTTCACAGGTGCTTCATTAATTTAACATACTTTCACATGACTACCTGTACTCAACAATAGCGGGACCTTCATTAATTTAACGTACTTTCACATGACTACCTGTACTCAACAATAGCGGGACCTTCAGCTGCCAGTCTTTTTGATGTTCACAGGTGCTTCATTAATTTAACGTACTTTCACATGACTACCTGTACTCAACAATAGCGGGACCTTCAGCTGCCAGTCTTTTTGATGTTCACAGGTGCTTCATTAATTTAACATACTTTCACATGACTACCTGTACTCAACAATAGCGGGACCTTCAGCTGCCAGTTACGCAGTCTACATGCAGTTAATTTTCTCCCATATGATAATGTCTGCCGCATGTTATCTGGGGAAATATATAACAAAGGGGGTCATTATGTTGCCAGTATACAATATAAAATGTCTGTGGAATGTTCATATGGGAACATGCGTTAACCCTTGCTCCATGCATGATAAACCATAGTGACCGGCAATGCTAAATTAACCCTTTGCCTGTATGTTTATCAAATTGTATACAATCGCATGTCATAGGTGAATGTCATGACCTCACTCTGGTGTTCAACATTGTCTTCTGTGTATATGTTATATGTACACACACATGCATGCATATCTACACACACACACACACATATATATATATATGTATGTGCGTGAGCATGTGTGCGAGTATGTGTGCATGCATGTGTGCATGTGCGTGAGCATGCATGCGAAACAGCCACACTAAAACTAGAGGGCACAAAATAGCGTTACAAGAGAACAGTGTAGACAGCATATATAAGAAAGCACTCATTCTCACAAAGGGTGATAAATGATTGATAAAGAATAATCTACCGACTGCAGAAATGCCAGTATTAAACTAAATTAAAATAAGAAACAAGATAGTAAACACGAACTGACAACATGAACATAAGACTATTACTATAATAGTACACATATATAATGCAATATATGTCAATTTTATTTATTAATCCACCATATTTGTAAAAATATGGATATATTAAAATAAACTGGACCGTACACAAAAAATATGTTCAGCACAATGTGAACATTTTAACTTATTTTATATAGCTGGCAGGATTTTTCTGCAATGAATAGCATCATTACTCAACATAAAAATCAAAATGTGTGAAATGTTTGTACAATCACTCACCATGCAAACTGGCATTGTATAAAACATAGAGACATGTTAGTTTACTATCTTACCACCAATCTACTTGCTAACTAGACATCAGAACTGAAACACTGAGATCTTCTGCTATGTGTGTAATGACAGGCGTGTCTGAATGTGACATGACATGTCTCCCCTCCTGACAACTAACTGTTTGGTAAACAACAGTTTCCGTGGGCACAGCACAACCAACAGTACAAAGAACCTTGATGACAGGGCTGCAATAAAAAGCAGCACTGGCCTTTGTCTTACTGCAACAATGGATACTTACTGGGACAATGGATACCTGGACACAGCAACTAGCCACAGGTGGTCAATGACAACAAGCACAGTGGTCATAGACACTGAGGTGAAGCTGGACATGTTCCAGATACAACCATAGAACCATTAACTCTGGTTTGTTGTGGGTATATTTTGTTTAACGTTTATTTATTAGTCAACACATAGACTAAGCATCGTCAGCCTTTGGTAGACTCAGAAATGGCATATTATGCAACAGAAGCATCTAAACAAGACTGAAAGCCAGATTATATGGAGCCCCTATACTGCTAACAGCAATCTATGGTGCAGAGGCTTGGACGCTACGATCACAGAAGATACAATTTCTTGAGGTTTATGAGATGCACTGCCTGCGGGCTATTAGGTGTTACCAAGGCAGACAGAATACAAAATATCAAGATCAGAGAGGACACCTTTACCCCCGAATCTATCACATATGTCATCAGACACAGAAGACTCAGATAGTTTGGGCATGTTTGCCATATGCAAAGAGATAACATCATTAGGCAAGCATACAAACAAGACTTCAAAGGAGAGCAGAAGAGAGGAAGACTACTGAAGAGGTGGAGTGACCAAACGAGGAATGATATTGGGCTCCCACTATTGACAGAGGAGCAGCATGCCATATAAATAGAACAGAATTGAGGGGTGCAACTTCTACGAGGACAGCGAGGGATCACCAAGGCCTATGCTTTTAAGTCAAGTCAAGTTCTTTCTAGTTTTATGGATGTGAAAGGCTTTATTAACCTGCCATGTCACAGATAGTGGTTTCTTAAAATAGAATTTTGCATGATTTTAGCATGTTTTTTCCAAGCCTTATATATTTTAGACTTAGGTGCACAGAGCAATAGAATCTGTTATTCATTGAACTATCCAAATAAACATTTAGTATGTTATCTTAATAATTAATGTTAAAAACAATGTTCCAATTCAAAAATATCTAATAAATAAAAATATATAATATATGTCATTCTCCTAAAGCAATCTTGTATGCACTGGTAAGATGCATTTAAACTATATATATTTATTCTCAGGTCATCTGAATACCTGACTTGGACACTACGTAGAGACAATGATCAGAAAGAGAGAGAGAGAGTAAGTAATCTGGCCTGTGTCAGTCAGTACATGTCCAGTCGGTGGTCACAGCCATCGATGCTCCCTGAGTGTTATTCAAACAGATCAAGAATGAACACACACTGTTTGCCCCCCCCCCATGCTGATTGTCAGCCTCTAGGGTATACACCTCGCAATTAGACAACTTGCCAACATTTCTGAATACTGTTTCCCCTCAGTACATTGATTAGAATGTAATACTCCTTGGCGTACAACTTGGCAACTACCATAAAATATTATCCCACAGGAAACCACCTGAAAGACAGTTGATAATGATATCTTTCTCCACAAAAAATACAAACTGAATCTTAAACAGCAATAATATATAAGCTTGCTATGCAATGGCTATCCACCAAGGTACCCCATAAATAAATGTCACATACATACACTCAGAATAAAGTGGCAATATCTCACATTTCAGTTGAAAAGGATAAACAGTAGAATGAACATCAATCAGATATCAACCATCAAGCAAGAAATAACAAATTATTTATTCCATATGCCTGTGGAACATGTCGCAGGAGGAGAGTTTCAGTCACAAATTATTCGTCCATGCTGTCACCATATACTACAATACTAGTGTTCTTTTCATTTTCAATTACATCAATAAATAAAAAGAAATGTAATCATTATGTAGTGCATTTTCCTAAAAGATCAAACTTTATAAGCCTACAAGTAATAAAAAATATATTATATACAAATTGTAATTTTTACTAAATTGTAAAAAAAAATAGCAGTTATTTTAAAGGTGCAGTTAATTAATATTAAAAAATACCACTCAACTGACTAAATCAATTACTTTGTAATTAAATAAATAAAAACCGTGTTTTTTCTAACTTGCAGTTTGTGTGTGTAATCTTATAGACATGACAGTTATTACATAATTCATATGGAGTAGTAAATGCATATATATATATATATATATATATATATATATATATATATATATATATATATATATATATATATATATATATATATCTGCCAATGTATGATAAAATAGAACTTGAAAATTTTTCATAAAATGTTATTCTTATGGACAACTGACGATACCAAACTGGCAAACACTGGCAACAATATCCTTCTCAAAGAACATAGACAGACAAATCAGCCACTTGGACCATGGGGCAAACCTCTTTAAGTGTTATTCTAATGCACAATACATGGATAACTTAGGCGCTAACACATGCATGTTTACTGGCCTGTAGGTAACGTGTCTTAAATGGAGTCATCTATCAAGTAGCTGGATGGTTTATCATGATCTCGTGTCAGTGTTTACTCAGCAATAACATCAGCTTATGATCCAGCTAGCCACCATCACATAATACTGGTGCTTAGAAATTGACACAAGCTATTTCATTGGATCGAGTTTGTCAATACACAGGCAATCATTTTCTGAAGAAGTGTCATATCACTGGATCAACAGATAAGCCACCGGCATTGGTTTCTAAGAATGAGAAACATTTTGTGTGCAAGTATCTTTAGGGATGTTTATATGGAAGTGCAGTAAGAGAGAGTGGTTAATAGTGTGGTTTTCTGCATTTATACAAAGTACTGAGAATATTTGCAAATAGCTAGTTAATTTTAGATCTGATATCAGATGCCGGCGGGTGTGTATTGCGATGTTTTGTGCCAATCATGACAGTCATTGCAAATGTTGTGTGGTTTCTCCTACAACTGCATTCAAGCAGGAGTTTAGTCTGGTGGGCTAGGTCTGATTTGGTTTTGTCTAGTGGGGGTTGTGTTTGGGGGGTTTTGTCCATGCAATTTTTTTCAAGAGGGTTACGATTCAACAAACTACTCCTGGTAGCAATGAAATGATCCACAATGAAACAAGCCATGCAAACACAAGCCTGACCCAGCTGTAACATACTCCATAATACACTAAAGAAATTACAGTGATATCTTGGAGGTCTACAAATGTCACCCCCTCTATTCAGACATTTCCATAGCCTTCTCATTACACATGGGAACCTTGCTGGTGGGGAAATATCAATCCTGTGTTCATCAATGATGAGGTACAAGAAACAGGTGAAAAGCCACATCATTTACCCCAAGAGAATGTCATGTAACATTAAACATCAACTACACAGGCGTTTTCTAAATAAGTCCACGTGAGACTATAATATTCCACTCAACATGCGAACCATTAACTGCACAAGGGACGATGCCATAAGCAAGTATGTACAAAATATGCTTATTTAATATACTAGTACCACATACTAGACAGGGCAGCAACCGCTACCTCTAGGGTCGTAGACACTGACAAGCGCTCAACCATTTCACAGTTATTTAACACATCCTGTCAAGTCAGTATGTTTATAAATGGCAGAGCGGTGTAACTTTTAAAAAGTCCTTGTTGCATTACAATATATATAAACAACGTCTGTATGAAGAGGTGTTGAATACATCTCGCATGCATTCACTGCATACTGCCTTTTTATACTTTGAGTAATGGAAGGGTTTGTACCTTACGGCTTTTATTAGTAAATTAGAAAAACTTCATCATAATAAAAAAATCAGTGAAACTATTGTTATTGGCATCTGGCATTCTTATGAATCATAGCATGTGTAAACACACAACTAATATAGGACTTATGAGTGTACAAACACAAAAGTAGTACATTTATTTATGGATGTAATGTGTACTAGCACTAACATGTTTTTTTTAATTGAAAACTGACAAATCATATCTTCCACTTGGTAATGTTTCTGCCAGCTTGTTTTTATTTTAGAGTGAGTGATTAATCAATTCTAAAAAATTATTTTGCATTTGCTATATCTACAAGACTCCTGTTGCACATGCCAGGTGCATGAATTGTCATCTAAATTTACTCTGAAATTAAGGATTGCATAAGACACTGTCACAACAACATTAGATTGTCACAACAACATTAGAATGTCACAACAACATTAGAATGTCACAACAACATTAGATTGTCAATTCTGTCTAACAAATTCTGTCTAATAATGGAAATGCATCAGTTTCTTTCAAATGGAACTCAGAAAGAAGACAACGGTTTCTTGAGAGGTAATTAATTATAATGTAAAACATAAAACACGTTCTGTAAGATGTGATTGGTGTATATTGTTTTGTTGGCAACAAAGAAAATGCTAGGCTAGCGCTGCCTGTGGCCATTTGGGCCATTTAGCCACATGGCATTGGATTTGGCTAAACAAAAGTTATCCATTTGAGCCAATTTGGCCACCAGCATTTTTCGTTGAGAAGCTTGCAGAATTCATTAGTATTTGTTTTCTTGATGCACATTTAAAAATGTGGCTAAAGCAATTTGCATTTGAAAAAAAAATTGGGGCTTTAGCCAAAATGGCTAAACAGCTTATAACATCAGAGCTAGCCCAGAAATATATGCGTCGAATGTGAAATAAAGAAAACATCTATATAACACATTGTCTTTTTGTTACTAAATAATGAATTATATACTGTATCATGAAGTGGAAAAGCATAGAAAAAACTATTTGTGCCTATCCATGGTACAAACAACAAACAGGCTGTTTACATAGTCTGACACTCTTGACTCCCAGCACCAGATGGTGGTTCAGGAGCGTCACCAAACAACAAACAACCTTCTTATAAAGGGACAACGCACGTAACGAACATCACAATTACTAAAGTTCTGTCACCAACAATTACTTGTATCTCCTAAGTGAGTCCAGCATCCACAATAGCTTCCATCCCGCACACTTTCACAATGAGATTCCACCGATAATCTAATCTCAGACCCTACATCCAGTTTCAAGTATCAAATTCTGGCCACAGTATTACTGGTTAAGGCAGACTAGCCACTGTCCATCCCATCAGATATGTGCCGTACAGATTTGACCGATAATGCTGAAGCCCCAGTTGTTATCTACCCGCATGAGTCAATCTGAGATGACCAGTGGTGATCATCGGTCCATTCAACAACAGAGAAGGGCAAACAGTTGCCATTGTCCACTGCTAACTCATCATAAGTAGTTTGTAATTGGCAAAGTGGTGGACAATGCTGTATGTGAACCTGTCCAGTTTCTGGCCATGTGCAGTGATCCGTGAAATGTTATCCGTGCGGCTGACAAGGGCAATGGACGATATGGTGATTCCCATTGTCATTTTCTTGACCCCGTAAAATCTCCGGCCAACATTTTTTTTTGGAAGTCATCACATCCATACTTTTACGTGACGTCAACGATGACAGGATATTTGCTGTGGTCGCTCATGCATGTCAGATAGGTGTACAAGCAATGGAACCAATTTGCTTTGCCTAATGGAACATTTAGAACAGTCAGAATGGATCAACCAATTGATTGCTGGGTGATTGGCCAATATTGCAATAGTGTGTGCAGTGTCACCTATTGACAATTACAAAATGAATATAAATTATAGAGAAACATAACAATTCATGTGCTGCCATTACGTTCGAAACTGACATTTGAAAATGTTGTCTTTAACAACTTATTTACTACAACATTTAATTTAAAGTCCATGATAATACTATAGGTACAATTTAACAAGTGATGCCTCTTTTAATATTGTTCAATTTATCACCATTTACTACCTCCCCCCACCTCCCCCCACCTCCCCCCACCGTCACAACACTGGACCATTTCACAGACAACCCACATTCCCCACTGTATTCAGTTTCATATCATCGACCTTGCAGTGCTATTTCTAGCCTTTTTTTCTTATTCAATTGCAATGTCGGTCAGAACAGAGACACAGACCATTGTTGTGCATCAATAGACAGTCTAGGAATGTCTAGTCCATCCCAGCTAGCCTGCGATGGCCATGTTGACTTTAAATGTACAATCGGCCTCCTGTTGTCATTGTGATTGCAGGCACACATATAAATAGAACTCTGTGGAGCACCTGTATTCACTTAGCTTTAAGTTTCCACTGCTGGTGAATCTACAACTTAATTTTGTCTAGTTCCAAGTCACAAATAACAGACAGACTCAATGAAATTGTGCAGGGATGTAATTTATTTTAAAATGTGATTTCAACTTGGAAAGACGCACAGCCATAATATTGTTGTCAAGAAAACATTTTGGATCCTTAAAATCCACATAGCATAACCTGAAATATATTTGCATGTGTTTTTGAGCATTTAGTAGTACTTCCAATTTATTTCAACCATTCTATAATATATCATATACTTTAACATGTATCTTATGGCTTTGATAAGGATAAATTATACTGCAATAAATCAGTAATATTTATCTATCATAATCATTATATAGTAAAGCTTTTGAGTATGTTATGTTTGTGAATCACAGGAACTTATTATGTATGTTATTAATAGTATTACTATAAGCCAAGTGGACAAAACAAAACCAACAAAAACATGATCTTCACCAGAAACCGTCAAATTATACAGATAAGAGTAAAATTTTAATAAACGAACTGTGGTTGAATAAAACATATTTCGACAGTCAACACAGATATAGTTTATAGTACAGACAGCATGATTTTTGTGATAAACAATGTCACACCTGGTAACTTTAAATATTAAATGATAGCTAGGTGGTACTGGATTCATCAATTTACATGCCAACATTTGTACATAAATTTGCATAAAAGCAATAACTGGATGGTGAATGCATGTGTGTGTACATGCATTCTACAATTTCAGCCAATCTGTTCTGCCAAACAACCATCAACGACTGCAATCATGTACACGCGCACGGTGCATGCAGCAACATGCACAGACATGCGCCACCTACTATTGTGTTGCATGCCAGACTACTAAACGTCATCTAATCCACACTAGCAAAAACTGCAATATTCACCAAGGACTGAATTTGAACCAGCACTCAGACTCTACGTGGTATCATTGGTATGGATAAACATCCTGGGAGCTGGGGTGGACAAACAAATACATCCCATGTTTCACCCATGGTTTATCCCAATTTAATACCTGCCAAGTTGTTATTCCTTCATGACTGTTCCATGCATACCGAACCATATTAAAAAAAATCCACAGACATTTTCATTTAAAAAGAATCACAATCATTATATAACGCAGAAAACTGCATTAGCCTATTTTTAGAATGCTTATTGCTGCTGCTAAAACATTGGAAACATGGACAATATGCGAGACTGACCAACAGCAGCTTCTGTACACCATAATACTGCAACATTCACTCACAAAATTGTAACCAGCATCAGTTGTAAGTGATTACAGTTCCATGATATGCTGTAATAATAAAAAAATAATTGAATCTGTTTTGTCATAATTATATCATAATGACTAATGTAATGATGTAACTGTAATATTTGCTATGGTTTATGATGGAATGAACTGTGCTACAACTGGTCAGAAGATATCGTGGTTGTGTTGTAGCATATGTTTATACATGGATAGTATTTATGATGTACTGTGTAAACAATTCTTGTTTTCTTAGTAGAAAGAGAGAGTGCCTATGCAAACTGTAATGTCTCAGAGAGTGTAAATAACACGTGCTATGAGTGCATGAGTTTGTTGCAAGAAAGAGACAATACTTGTGCAACAAGTGTCAGTCAAGTGCAAACTCTTGACCAATGTGTCATAGACTAAGGGATGATCTCAAAACAAGGACACGAGACTACAAAATATCAGTTTGATGCGGGTAGGTATTTTGTTTAGTGATGCCCATAAATTTTTATTTTTTTTCAATTTTTTTATTTTATGATAACAATTCTTAAGTTTGCTGACTTAATGTGCAAGCATGCAGTATGCATTACAATAGCTGACTATAAATGGTGTATGATGATTTCTGTATGAGAGACTATTATCCACAGGCCAATGTAACTCAGAGTTTTATCCTGAACTTCATACCAATGAAAACATAAACAATTTAACAGAAGACAATCGTGGATTACCGATTCAGCATGCACCTCAAACTATCCAACCAAACGACTGCAGAACCTGTGCTGCCATCTGGCAAACAGATTCAGAATTACTTTCTGGTAAACTAAGCAAACATTCTTGTTTGAAGACAACCAATAGAGCCCTCTAACATAAACATATCGCATCAGTATATGATATCAGAAAAGTAACAGAGAAGTAATTAATTATGCCCTGTGCATTGTGTTTGTGTAAATCGGCCAAACACGATGACACCGAAACTCCCACCTGGAGACTAATGGATTAGCAGGTAAACAGAAAGTGGGCATCAATCACTGATCTACCTGTCAACCAGCCCCATGGTCACTCTTGGGTGGACAATGGTGCCTTTGGCCAGGGTGTGGTTATGTGAGAACAGGGGGTGGTGATAGATTGTTACCTGATGTCCCCAGTGCATTGTGGTTGGTCACCAGGAACCAAACCTATCATCAGTCAATGCTGCAATGACCAAGGTTCCAAGATCAAGGCCATGTCCTATTGAATGGCGCAAGCTGTAATATATATTTAAACACACAACCTTTCCTCGAGCTCAGGTGTAATTTTACATTTCTTATTAAAGCAACTACTGCTTTTTTCCTGCAAAGATGTACGGATACAGTAGAATTTTGTTAACTCAAATTTTTATATCTTGAATACCCATTATAACGTGGACCGTGAGCACAGTCCTTCCAGGGAGCCTTGTGAGAACATATAACTTGAACACACGTCAATACAAAATTCGCTAACCAACTGTTGTACAATAAAGGTACAATTCAAAAACAAGTTAGAAAGGTATCAAAATTATGTACAACATTTAACCTGGTAGTTTTGAACTATTGACCTAAAATGAAAACATTTCAGTAATATATACCATTATTCAATGGTTCATATTAGCAAAATTAACATGAGTTATATAATTACATTCGTGATAGTGGTGGCAGGAATATTCTAACAAACTTATTTTCAGCAGACATGAAAGTTTATGATATCTGAACTCTTGTCCTGTGAACAAGTCAACAGTGCACACAAAAAACTGAGGTAGTTTCAACATAAACTAACTTGTTCCAGGTCTTTCAAAGTTGACACAAAACATTGTGAGATCAGTGTGCATGCACCAACATTATTCAAATGTTGAAGGTTTCATCTTGCAGATTGTTGGTAAAACAGGCTTTAAACATGGTACAAAAAAGTGGATTTATAATGTGCCGTCTATCTAAATTAACTTTCAAAAGAACTGCAAACTTGACCCTTTATACAATTTAAACATGTTTATTCAAATCATAATCTTAACGGATGTTTTTACCAAGAAGCATCATCAGTTTTTTGCTGGGTACTTAGTTACCCATAATGGCCAACTGGGGCAATGAGACAGTGGCTCCACCTTGTAGAGTTGTCATAACCACACACATCTACACGTTCAACCACACACTCCCCAACAGTGGCGCCACTCAGCATATCACCACTGTTAAATTTCACGACACTTGGTGCAGAGAATACACTAGACATGAGTGACCATATTGCACCCGGACAACCATCACGGTCGATTGGTTAGGACACGTGGTGGTTCATATTATTGAGACCATCACTGCACAATCTGTAGCAGACCGTCTTCCAGATCAAACTGATGGTGACGACACACCTAGCACATGACCTCTGTTGGTTCCTGGACTACACAGAACCTTGTCATTGCTATGAACAGTGGCATGTCTAGGATCTTGCAAAGGGAGCCAAACTTAGTCATCCATTAGTCAGCCAAACAGGAGCCATGGTCCAATGTCCCCCCCAAGTTACACCACTGGCTGTGGACCACGCAGTACCATGTGTCCAACAATTGATAAACACACAAACGTCATGGAAGAACATGGAACAATAAAAGGTTATTTAATTAAACAAAATAACTAAACATTAATTAACTAATGCATGGCATATACAGGAGCTCTACCAAAGAAATATTGATCTTGACCACAAGAATTGAATCGAACACACGTCAGACTTTTATATGAACTAGTTGCCCAACCGCCGCTGTAATTAATGAAAACTTCCACCAACTCTGTGGCCATTGCAAGAACTTACATGTGCTTGTCGAGACGAGACCTGGTTTTGCTGAATCGTGCTGCCTCTTTCTCCATCTTCTCGTTGCTGAAACAACAGCACGACTGTCTTGTTAGATCTCACCAACATCCGAGAGTTCACAGAAAATCTGCGAGGTGAATATCTTCATGCATGGCAGTCCACATGTGCCTTAGTGATGGTCTCAAAACACCGATGTTGACACAACATCAAACCAATGTCATTTCATCGGCCTTTGTGCAACTTAAGCAAATTCTTACTCACCAGGTGGCGCTTCAGCCATCATAATGCAAACCCCCCCATATGAAACAAACTTTGTGTAGTCTCACGGATCAATGTTTTGAGATAGTCCCAAAAGTTTTGGCATCTAAACCAGATATGATTTGATTTTTGTGGCATATCACTATGACATTTGTAGTACTTCAGCCACAAAGAAAAGAGGAAATAACCAATATTACATAGTCCACAAAGCAGAATGTTATGTATACAGTAAAAAATACTACATCTAGAAAAAGCAGCACAATATTTCCTACTGAAGAATGATGTTAGTTAAATATTTCTTGGAGTTTACTCTAGAGCTTTACATGTGTCAGTATTTGAGATTAACGCCTCACCTAGCATACGTCCACATGGTGTCGCCATTGAGGAGTCCGTTCTGGTCCATGTCCTTCTTCCCCTTTTTCTTCCCTATAGCAGCCAGTGAAACACAAATCAATTGACTTACAAAGTGAACCATGCCTTTACAAGACTTTTCTTCCCCAAACTTGTCATACAATTTAGCCACTCAAACTGACAGAGAACAGTTACATTAATTTAATTACTACTACAGCTGCATGTATGGTTTGTGTGAGGATGAACTGCCTTTACTATAAATTGTCTTAACAAATACATCTGTTTTACAGTAAGTGGAGAAAGATGATTGAGAGGGTGACAAGATATCGGGCCTTTTCGGCAATTAGGAATTTGAATATATTCGGTATGCACATCAACCATGGCACACAGATCCATATAGGGAGTAAGCTCAACATAGGGAAAAACAACTAATTTTAATCTTTATGGTATAGTCCAGTTGCCAGCTATACAAAATAGAGCTCAACCTGGAAGTAGGATACATACAAAGTTTCTTTGTGGTTTCTGGTACTTTAGGGTGTACTGAATACTACTGATGCAGAAACTGCATGATGCCACTTTGGCAGCATTGAGCAATTTTTTTACAACCATTTTAAAAATAGCCTCTCATCGTCTGGGCCAAAACAATTATTGCCATATAGATAGAAATGAATGCCGATGCTATTGAGTATTGCATTTGCGAAGTGCAACAAATGAATTTTAAGTTTTGTGAATAGCATCTTTGACTTTGATACAACACTTATTTATTTAAGTAAGTTTAGTAAATAATCTTGCATCGTAAAAGAACCTTCTTGCAATGCATTGTCCATGTTTTGTTATTCTATTGGTGTGTTGCCGTTCTTAGTGCATATGCATTTGTTTTTCTATCGTGCAACGTTATACAGCCAATATATTCAATTCACTCAAAAAAGACAGCATTCCCTGTGTCTTCAGATATATATCTACACATTATAATTAATTAAAATAATGTCTATTCGTCCGGGAACCACTGTCCAGCTATTTCTATTATTTTTCATTATATTTTGTCCTACATTTTATTACTGCCAGGAGAATAGCTGCTCAATATTAGGTTCATACCTAGATGAATAGCAACAGCCTATAATTAATGAGTGCACACTAATCATGCATCTTGACATTTTCACCACGGACCAGTTTTACGTTTGCGTTTCTGTTCTTTTTACATTGGCGGCCTCCATGATCTTCTCAAACACGAAAAGTTTCAAGGCCGCGATATTACAAAAATGTGATGAACGGAGTGATGTAGGAACCAATGCAGTAAGGATCTGATTCCTAGGTGCCTTATATGTGACTTCCTCGCAAATGCACAGCACCACAAATATTTTTATACCCTGTTATAATATGCCATTCATGCCAGAAAGAAATGTAACCATCCAAATGATTTGGATGAAAGTCTCAAACATTTGATCGACTTAATTAATACTGGCCCGGGTCACATATAGACGTTTATTGAATTACAGGAAACTGTGTAATGCCGCTGATACAATAGCTTGAAAACAGCTTATTGCAAAATTGCCACATCAACTTGGAGACTGCCTTGTCAAGTTTGATATAGTCGGGTGTGCTAGGCTTCTCTGCTTCATGGACCATCTGACTGAACACCTACAGCTAGTGAAGGTGGAAGACATCAAGACGACTATGATGGGCAAGATTATATCAGCCAGTTTAGGAACTCCATAATGATAGGAAGCATCTGACCTACATACAAACTTTTAACACCGTCACCCACAGCAGAAATAAGGATGTATCGTTTAACACAATGAATGGGCAGGTCGCCGATGAGAAGGTTAATGTCCATAATGCAGCGGCCATTGGAGATAGTATGGCAGCAGAATTCAAGGTTTGTCTATCCATGCCAAGGTAGTCACAATGGAGACCATGACAAAAGTGTTGAAAATATTAAAATATGAGACATGTATCTGTTTTGACAATTTTGTGGAAGATGTGACAACACAGAGGAGAGACGTCAACCTGGAGTTGTGCTTTGAGCTTGCACCACTTCCACCGCTCTCTTTGATGATAATCATCACGTCCTCGGACTTCCACAATCATTGATTGTGGAAGTCTGAGGAAAAGCACAAAGTCTCAACTACAGCACAACATGTTTGGAATGAGAATATCAATAGATATGAAGTAGGGTGTAACAAAACAAATGTACATCTCAGGAGACGAGTAGGAACGGCAATCTGTCACTCAAGGTCACTCAGGAGGCTACCTGCCAGGGACTCAATCATGAAGAGTGCCCAGAAAGAGCTAATTAAAGTATTCTGTACAAAAATTATATATATATATATATATATATATATATATATTACATATATATATATATATATATATATATATATATATATATATATATATATATATATATATATGTATAATGTATATAATTCAACAAACATCCATATGTGACCCAGATTGTTGTGTCCTACTGTTGTGTCCTACTATAACAGGACACAACAGTATGTGTGGAGTTGTGCGTCTGCCGCGTGGAAGTTACATATGAGGCACCAATGAATCCTACATCACTCTTTTCATCACATTTTTTTAACATTGCTGCCATGAAACTTTTCTTATTTGAGAAGATCATGGAGGCAACTAATGTACAATGAGAAGAACAGAAACGCAAACGCAAAACTAGTCCATGCTGAAAATTTCAAGATGCATAATTATAGACCGTGCAAAATGCGTAGCCATCACCCAGTCGTGATGTTTGTACAAACACAAAATCTGTCTTGTACCGCACAAGGAACCGCCATTTTTTGCTTTTTTGACCTATTTGTTAACAACATTTTTGGCCGCGTGTACGATCGGCAATGCAGTACTGATCTCACATTGTGAGCGCTCAACAAAGAAACAGGAAGTGTAGCAGCCATGCACGCATGCACAGAGGGTATATCTGCACTGCAGAATACGGATCGGAGAAAAAGTACTGAATAAAAATTATTAAGCAGAATTTTTCAGAAAATGGCATATAATCAGTAGATTCGTATTTCCGTACTCAGACTTTGAAAAAAAAAGAATACGGGAAAAATGGAAGGGTTGGCAGCTATGTATATAGTATTTCAACTACAATCTGTGAAGAATTTTTCTTAAACACCTACTGAAACTACTCAATTTAAGGCAAGTATGTAACAGCCAACTCAGCTACATTAATGCAACGACCCTAGGTTCGAGTAATTCTACACCCTTTCTCACAATGACATTAAACTATCTAGAAGGACAACAATATAATAAGGAGAATCATCTGTCGGTATATCTTCAAGGTTGCAATAGGCATGAACATGCGGAATGCTGTATTTCTAGCTGCATACACAACGTACCGGTGTCGTAGAACATCTTCTGCAGATCAGAGTCAGGGGACCAGGTAGTGGGGATGCTGGCTTCACCCCGATGACACCCTGGGGCTATCTTGAGGGTGTGGTCTGCCTGTGACATCATCTGCTCAACTTGCTCATTTGACAGCTCCTTGTCAACGCTAGTGGAGTCCACGCACGTAAGCATGGCAGATAAGATGTCATTGAATTTGATGATCTCACTGCTGGGGGTCTCACAGCGGGATGAGGCTGTATCGCAACGACTCGAGCGCCCCTTGTTTGATGACTTATACGGTGTACACTTCGGGGCGTTCGGTACATTCTGCGTGTGCGCACGGCCAATGCTTGTATACCTGACTGGAGATGACCATGGACGTAAGAACATCGTAAATGGTGCCCGCGTACGACTGCACTCGCTGGACTGTGATCTCATGCTGCGGGACATGCTGGAACTGCGTCCAGCCGAGGGTGAATGAGCTCTACCGCTGTCCACCGAAGTTGCCTTGCGTGCAGAGATTGCCTTTTGGTTAGATGCTTCCCGACCACGTGGGGACGGAGTTGCTATGTGAGAGGAAACGCAGGGAGATTTGCTTCTCTGCAACTGAGCAGCTGCCGATTTGGTCTCCTGAGAGTAGGATCCCTTTACTTTTGAAGTCTTGAAGTTGCGCTTTGCTGAAGACAAGAGCACCTTGTTTGATGTGCTGTCGTTAGCTGAACTGTACGGAACAGTAGCGCTCAATGATCGTACAGAGGTGTCACCTGTTGGGGGACTGCAGATGGTGTGGCGAGGTGAGCGATTTGTGTCTGAGTTCTGCAACCCTGACTTTGCGATGGGGTCAGATTTGGCCTGGGATGTATACAGAATCTGCTGTCGTGATTCTTCAAGGATGATATTCTGTCGCATGCTCTGTACCATCTGAATATTCTCTGCAAACAGCATACACACATGTGTGCCCATGGGCAATGTACATTCTACAAACACTTGCTGTCTTCATGAGCTTCGGCATAATTAATGACTAGTGTATTTGGTCAAAATTGGCCTCCCTGGGGATGGGGGAATATTAGCTGTTTAGTTTAATGTCGTACATGAACGTATTTTTCAGATCACAGTTAATTTTTCGTTTTGTGTAGTGTCGTACATTGGTGTTTTGAAATCATCCCAAAATAGTATGCAAACGTTACTTTATCTTGCCAAGTCGCCTTTGTGCAAATACACTGTTGGGACAACAAGATGCAGCACACTCATGCCGACTGTACTGTTATTATTACCCACTGCACATTTCCACAGTTCAACCAACTGACCAGCAAGTGGGAATTATTATCATGCACAAACATGAATAATTTCAGGCAACAGCAAACACATCCCGGCCCCTTACCTTGTCTCCCAGCTTCTCGTTTCTTGTAGAGCTCGTAGATATCCTGTGAGTTGAGGCCAGAGTCTATGAGCTCTTTCTGGAACTCTTCGAGTGACTTGTGCAGCAGATCAACTGGCTGTGGACAGAGTCATCCGGTTGTGGAGACAATAATTCTCAGAAAACTACATCACCAACAACTGATGGAAAGCCAGGGGTCAAAATCAAGTGATTTGCCTAGGCGTCTTTGGGATGGCGCCATGCCATGCCATGCCCCCAAATGTAACGTCGGCCTGCCCGGCGACTGGTTTCATAATGCCTTGCACTGCGTGGGCACGGCCATGCAGCTCAAAAGGTGTCCCGATCCACCAGCATCGGCCATCTTAAAATGCACACTAAAGGCGTGTTTGTAAACTTGAAGAATATGCATTGGATTTCTATTAAAATGACAAGATAAACAAACTTTTCACGGCTGCCGCCATTACAGGAAGCTAGCCATGCCTCGTGATTATCGTGTGAGTGGCATAAAACCCTCAAAATATTTATATTTTATGCGCGCGAATTTGCCCTTTTGAAAACCTAGGCAAATCACTGAGAAGGTCATTTACATACCTGGATGGACCAACCATAAAAAAGCTATACACGAGCCTGGTCAGACCTATTCTAGAATATGGCAATGTTGCTAGCATGCTACCACAATATTTCACATGAACGCTGGCACCAGGAAAATGAGCCAAGAAGCCATCTGACTGGTGTCACTGAACAGGAGCGATGTCAAAAAAAAAAAAAAAACAAGAAGGAACAAGAACAAGTTTTGTCACAAACATGGCTGTTTAAGGTAGTTGGGGTAGCTATCGCGTCAGTTGATTTTTTTCTTCATAACATGCTAGGATATACTGAACTAAACGTCAACACCACCTTTGTCTCCAAACGATTAAACTTCATTTTTAGAGGCTATTTTTTACATTTACAAAACTGTTTTAAAAACCTTGTAACATAACCAAATAAATAAAAAATTCAAGTTTTTTTTATCTGGTATATTATGTAGTATGTCAACTACAATATGTGAAGAAATTGCTAATTTATCTTTAAAACATCTTACTGAAACTAATCAATTCAAGACAAGCACATAATAACCACCCCAGCTACCTTAAAGACCTAGAAAAAGGAAAAAGAAACTAGTAAAGTTGTATTAACAAATTGAGTAGTTAGGTAACATGTTGACCACTAACATCTGTGCTGCTACCATGAAATCAGAGCCATGATAAGTGTTGGCAAACATTTTTGTGGCTCGTCTTGTAAGTACGATGAAATGTTGATCACTTTTACTGTGAGACAGCACACAAACTCAAGGATAAGTGTCTACTCCTAGAACACCAGCCTGCCTGGACACCCATGTACCTATATTTACCTTCATAGTAAGTTGACAACATGCTTCTAGAGACTTGGGGCTGGTCAGAATGTATTTGCTGTTCGCAAATTGCGGGTCTTCAAAGTTGTAGATGTCAATGTCAAGCGGTTCTGTGTACTTGCTGACTTCGTAGTGGGCTGCGCTCCTTGGTGTCTCGGGTGATGGTTTTCGTGTGTGACTAAAGGACTCACCTATAACATAATATGCATGTATATGCACTACACGAAGGGGATATGTAAGTAAGTATGCATTGCACTACACAAGCATTGACAGTAAGAATTTTTACACTACTTCAGACAGCTGCCATTTAACATTCCATCCTGAATTAATTTGCCAAATCGTGAATTAGGTTCGTTGATGTTCAAATTTGTAGTGTGCACAATTTGTCTTGTGTTTTATGATAGGAAAGCAAAACCCTTTGGTGATCGGAGTGACTGAGGTGGTGCCAAAAAAACTGTAAAGTAAAAACGCAGGAAGCAGAACTGGTCATTGAAAAACACAAGTGTTTAGAAAATTTTAATTGCGCAAAGAGAGGTGTATGTATCTTGGAGCCACTGAATGACGTGTCGAATGCTTTGACAAAATCGAGGTATACTGCATCCACAATATCTCCCTGCTCTATGGCTTCTGTCCATTCATCAAGGACCTCCAGTAGCTGTGTAGTGCACAAGCATCCATGCATGAAGCCAACCTTGAGCGTCTGAGTACGAAGTACTCAATACTTTTTTCACAAGTGTCTTCACCCTAGAAAGCCTTGAGAACATCTCCACATTTGAGAGAAGACTGCACAACACAGAGCTGACTGATTTTCTGATCATAGACGAGGAAATCAAGAAGATTTTGAAGATACTACATCACCCCAATATTTAAGAAGGGCCAGAAACACTTGCCATGAAACTAACTCCCTGTGAATCTCACTTCTGTAGCCTTCAAGATGATGGAGAAGTTTCTAGACAATGCTCATTTAAATCATGCATATTTAAAAGATTAATAGTAACAATCATAGTGTGCTATAATAAAATTATTATGCTGGAAACTGAGAGAATTGAAGTCAAAACTTATGTGTACTCTCCCCTGTTGTATTGATTTGTAATAATAATTATCTATACATATATTCATATACACACATACATGTATACATATATATATATATATATATGTTTACTCTTTTATATAGTAATCCCTTGTATCATACTGACAAAACACATATAATTAACATATAAATATACCAACAACTAATACAGTAAATATATTATGCCTCAGAATAAAATATCCTTTTTGTATCTATCAAGTATAGATGTTTTGTAAAAAATTTTTAAAGTGAAGATATATTTACAGTTTCTTAGTGCAATATGTGGGCCATTCCAAAGCTTAACACCAGTGATAGAAAAACGTTTAGCCCTGACAAAACACATATAATTAACACATAAATATACCAACAACTAATACAGTAAATATATTATGCCTCAGAATAAAATATCCTTTTTGTATCTATCAAGTATAGATGTTTTGTAAAAATTTTTTAAAGTGAAGATATATTTACAGATTCTTAGTGCAATATGTGGGCCATTCCAAAGCTTAACACCAGTGATAGAAAAACGTTTAGCCCTTAGGGCAGTACGAACTTTATTTTTTTATAATTTGTTCCTTTGCCTTGTGTTGTGCAAACTATCTTCATTAGAATAAAAGAATCGTTGGATGTTACTGGGCAATAGTTTATATTTCACTTTGTACACCAATATAGACGTTTTGCATTCAATTAGGTCGAAAAATTTAATAAGTGTAAGATTAATAAATAAAATATTTGAATGGCCACAAGTGTTTGCTCCACAAATAATTCTCACAACTCTCTTTTGAAGAGTGAATAGGGGCATTAGATTTATTCGATAAGTAATTCCCCATATCTCTGAGCAGTAGTCTATATGGGACAAAAATAGTGAGCAGTATAAAGTAATCAATGCCGAGGCCTTTAAGAAAAATTTTACTTTATAAATTATTGACATTGTTTTAGCCAATCTGGATTTTACCAATTGTATATGTGCTTTCCAAGAAAGCTCATCGCCGATAATTATGCCAAGAAATTTTGTTTCATAATGTTTTGGTTTATTGTTATGGCAATATCTGAAGTAATCCTTCCTTTTCCAAATACCATGTAATTAGTTTTATTAATATTAAGCCAAGCCAGTTGTGCAGTTTATTCAGCTCTTGACTAATTGTATTACTAAGCAATTCTAGACCATCAGCTCTATAAAATATATTAGTGTCATCTGCAAACAGTATAAATTTGAGTGTACTAGAAACATTACACAAATCATTTATATATCTATAAAAAATAATTTCGGTCCAAGTATTGAACCTTGTGGCACGCCACATACTACTTCTAAAAGATCCGATTTTGCATCATCAATGTAGACAGATTGTGTCCTTTTTGTTAAATAGCTATCTAACCACTTAAGTACTATACCACAAATACCATTCATTTCTAACATTTTTAAAAGTAAATTATGATTGACAGTATCGAAAGCTTTTCTCAAGTCTATGAAAACCCAGATTGAAGCTTTTAAATGTCAATTGCATTAGTTATTTCTTCGGTCATTCCTAATAAAGCCAAAGATGCAGATCCGTTTTTCCGTAAACCATACTAGCTGTCACTTAATATTTTATTTTATTCCATGAATTTTTTCAAATCTGTTATCAAAGAGTTTTTCTAGTGTTTTTTTAAAACTGCGGCAACAGAGATAGGCATGTAGTTGTTAAATAAATTTTTTTTGCCGGTCTTATAGACAGGAATAACTTTTGCCACTTTGATATTATCTGGAAAAAATACCTGTTTCGAATAATGTGTTACATATATGCATCAGGGGTTTAGCTATGTGGGAAATTACCCTTTTCACAACATACATGTCAATTCCGTCATAACCCGAAGGTGATTTTCCTTTACACTGTTTCACGACAGTCAACAATTCTTGTTCATCAGCGGGGTGAAGGAACATGGAGGCCTCAATATTCACATGTGCCTAGTCATAAATGCTTGCCTTATTTATCGGTGGTTTGACGTTTTTGGCGAGATTTGGTCCAATGTTGACAACAAATTCATTGAAACCACTGGCAATGTCTTGTTGAGTTTTATTTTCATTTACAAAATGGTCTGGAAATGGAGTAAAATTTCAATTTCTTTTGATTACCGAATTTAAGACCTTCCATGTTCCCTTTGTGTCATTGCAGTGTATTCCAGTAAATTACTGTAATACGCTTTTTTTCATATATAGTAAAATATTTGTCAACTTATTTTATATTTTTATAGTTCTCGGCATGCATTGTTTTACATTTAATGTATTTTTTTTTACAGATTATTCTTCTTTTTACACACATTTGCCAAACATTTAGTAAACCATGGCCTGTTGTCTCCTTTATTTCTGATGCAAACCTTTTTCAACGGGCAATGTATACCATATAATTCACTGTACATATTAACAAACCCTTCGTAGCTCTTATTAACATAATTTTGTTTCATAATATGACCCCAGTCCTGAACAGATAGTGCAGCACCAAATGCCTCTATTCTTTGCACTTGCGTATCATACGTGTATTTAAAACACTTTTCTTTTGGCCGAAACGAAAACAGGCAGATGATGACTGATATCTGCAGCTAACAGTCCACTGCTGATATCATTAACTACTTCATTTGTAAAAAATATTGTCAATTAAGGTAGCACTAACATCAGAAATTCGACTTGGTTTGACAATTAATGGATAGAGTCCAAAGCTATATCTGATATCCAGAAAGTTCTTTGTTCTGGTATGAGTATCGTGCTTCAGAAGGTCTAAATTATAATCGCCACATAAACATATTGATTTTTTTTACCTAGTAGTAACAATTCTAAGTTATCATTGAATATATCCACATTTGCTCCCGGGGTTCTATATATACAGCCTAAGATTACATGTCTTTATTTAATTTCAGCTCTGTTTCAACGCATTCTATAATGTTGTCCACTACTGATGGCATGCTTTTAATTTCTATAAAATCAAAAGATTTTGAGATATAAATTGGCACTCCTCCATCTCCTTTATGTTCTTGGTTAACATGCACAGCTTTGTACTCTTGTTATGGAAAACAATTGACATTTAGGTCATGAACCCACGTTTCACTGATGACAACGACATCAAATGGATGTCTCAGTACATATAAATAATCTTTAATATTTTCAAAGTTTGCGTTTAAGCTTCTTGCATTGAAGTGAATCATAGATAATGATGCCTTAATGTTTTTAGCCTTGAAACCAAATTGCGATTCTGTATAGTAAGAACAGTCTACATTAATTGTATTACCTTACCTTATGATACCTTATGACGATTCTGATCGCAGGATCCAGTTGGTTCCTCCATGATCAGATCTTCAGAATCAAATATTTTTATATCATAATTTCCGGTTCCATTAGTTATTGTTAAAGGAGATTCATAGTCGTATATTATTGCCTGGGTAGACCAGAATTTGTCTAATTTGTTTTTAAATGAGTTAATTGATCTAGCTTGCACTACAGAGTTTGGGAGACTATTCCATGGTTCAGCCACTCTAAGAGGGAATGCATTTTTTCTTAAATTTATTTTTGCTCTTTGGGTAAATATTTTAAGGGAGTGTCCTCTATTTCCTGATCTAAGTGTGACATCCTCCCATTTCAGGAGGTTTGGTGCAGATTCATTATCGTACAATTCGTGCATTATTTTGTAGACTTCTATCATGTCTCCTCTTAGCCATCGGTATGCTAATGTGGGTAGCTTCAGTAATTTTAGTCTTTCAATATATGATAAATCCTTCATACCAGGAAGTTCTTTTGTGGCTCTTCTCTGGACGTTTTCTATTGCTATTTTATGTTTTATCTTATATGGATACAATACTGCTACGGCATATTCTAGGTGAGATCTAACCATTGTCTTATATAGTGGCAAAAAAGTGTGTGTGTCTAGGAATTGGAATGTTCTTCGGATTATTTTTGTCATTTTGGTTGCTTTATTTACCACTTGGTTTATGTGATCATCAAATGACAATTTTGAATCGATAATTACACCTAAGTCAGTTTGCTTATCTATGGTGGCTAGTGAATGTTTAACATTATTGCTTGTCATGAAATATTCATTTTCACCTATATTATTTTTTCCAATTTCCATGTGTTTACATTTGTCTGGGTGGAATTTTAATAGCCATTTGTCGCTCCATTGTTCTAGGATACTTAAATCTTGTTGTAGTATATCCTGATCATTTTTATTAGTTATGGCTCTAAATATCTTAATGTCATCAGCGAACAGGAATGTATTGGATTCAGTTAAATCTGGCAGGTCGTTTACGTATAGAACAAACAGTAAGGGTCCTAGGACAGATCCCTGCGGTATCCCTGATGTTACCTTGTGCCAGTTTGATTCTTTTCCATTTACTGCTACCTTTTGTCGTCTATTTGTGATGAATGCCTCAATCCAGTTAACTAAATCATTCCTAATGTTAAAACTTTTTAATTTACTTATTAGTCTCGTATGTGGCACAGTATCAAAAGCCTTTTGAAAATCCATATAAATAACGTCTATGTAATTACCCTTATCCATTTCTGAGGTCCATTCATCTAGTATTTTAATTAGTTGGAGAACTGTTGATCTGCCAGAGATAAATTGTAAAAGTTTCTATCAGGATTGATATGTAATTATCATAACCACATATACTTTTATTTACTTTTACTTAATAGTTTTCATGAATAGTTTTCAGAATATGGCTCATGATATGGACCCACCTCTAATCATAATGGAAATTCCCGAGAAAGTACAGGCACAGCACAGCGCCAGCGGCCAGCATGCAATTTTGTGCCATTATTGGATATTTGAATTATTAAATACAGCTCTGGTAGTTGTATGGGGAATTCATGATTTTGATATACAATTAAACTGTACATAAACAACAGTCGTGCACTGCCAATACATGCGGCATTCGTCCATTTACAATCAGGGCTGGGTCCAATTACACAAAATTATATCAATTACAATTACAATTACATTAAATTTTTTATTTCAATTACAATTACAATTACAGTCATAATTTTCTAAATCAATTACAATTACAATTACACTGTTTCAATTTCAATTACAATTACATTATGCGGAACCAAATATATTCAGCATTTGTTAATTATGTATTTTTGCGCGTTTTGCTTAATTTCAATATTTTGTACACAATTGATAAACAAATATAACGGTAATGTTTGTACATTTTGTTGAATTGTGACTTTGAATTATACTAAATAAAAAGATAGCTGTTTAAAACATATTTTTATTATATAAAAATACAATGCAATATCCAGACATAATCCTACAGGACATATTCCAATGCAGACATTTATCCGTGCGCATTTCTTAAATTTTTCTTTGGAAAATACTAATAATAGGGTTTGATGTGTTTACTTTGAGGTTGTAGCTCCTGCTCTAAGCTGACATTCTTAATTGGTCTGCCCTTTGCTTTGTGTGAGTTGGGAATGGGAAGAGAGGCCATATAAACAGTCCTTGCCACCTGACCTGTCTCCAACCCACCACAACACAAGGGGTGTAATTGGCTTGCTAACTCTGCAATGTTTGACTGAATGTCTGTGCATTGTTTATTGCTTCCTGGCTGTTACCAACTTACTGAAAAGGCTAATTGCTAAGGCTACCCACCACTAGCACCACTGACTAGTACCCACCAGACAGTGAATACTGAGACTTTAATGTAAATATATAAGCAGGTGTTATTATTAGTCTTGATTTTCAACTCATGTGAGACTTAAATTATATTTTTATTGACAATTCGTTCAGGTAGTTTGTGATATGAAACGTACTGTAATTGATTGTAATTGATTGTAATTGAAATAAAATTTCAATTATACAAAATATAACAATTACAATTACAGCAACATTTTGAAACCATAATCAATTACAATTACAATTACATGATTTTGCTGTAATCAATTACAATTACAATTACATAATTGGACCCAGCCCTGTTTACAATAGCACTGTAAATCGTGCAACGTTACACGAATTTCACCTATTATCGCCCATGGTTACACGAAATTTTACTACATTACTTTACCTGCTGATCCCGTCATTTTCCATTTTAACCTTATTTCATTATGTTGTGCTATCATAATAACAAATAATCGCCTAATTCAAGTGCCACATATTGGAATAATATAATTTATCCGAAACATGTTAAAACTTGCTTGTCTTGTCGTCTGCTCATTTGCCGATCAGAATACGTTGCAACTAACTATTACCTGATGTTCTGAAGAAATCTTCAACATCGTGTTCCATTGTACCCGGCTTCATGGCTGCTAAGCCAGGAAAGCGTTAAAGACTAGTGGAATATAAAACCCTTTTAAGTCACGTCGCACTGTGCTTCTTTGAAAAAGTTCGCCAAAATAAATGCCTCGATTTGACGTGGGTAAGTTTATATCACGTGATAGATTATTGACCAATGAATGCGCCAGTGTGTGGTGCGAGAAATTCGCGTCCCAATAACAGGCACGTTTTCCATACAAATCCTTCATGTTTATGGTCTTTGAAAAGGTTTATTGTAACTGTCGTAATTGTTCGATACTTTGTAGTTATCTTGTATATATACATATATTGAGTAAACGATCAACTCTGACAACATTTAAAAACGCACTTTGCATTAATAAAATGTATACACATTTTCAGTGCTATATGCAACACCATTGCCACCATTCCTCTGATATTGCGTAGGCCACGTACGGTACATGAGATAATGGGGTATTTTAAGTTTATTCAGTTTTAGTGGATCAGACATATCTAGTATATGTTATAGATGAGATTGATAGTGTATATATACGTGTAAGCATGTGTTGACCATTATTAACGTATATTGCGTACAATTGCCCGCAAAGCCCTTCACGTTTTTCTACGATTGTTTCGAGTTACGTCGAACGTTCGCGCTAGATAGCGACGGAGAATGTGGCTTCTCAAATCAATAATTATCCCGCTGAAAATAGCCTTGAACTACGATTAATGAAACCCGCGTCGTGTTGTCTCCGTAGTTTTACACTGTAATTTGTTTGACCATGCGTGTCTAGGAATATGGGAGGGTGGGGTAAGACCGACTATATCTACCAACAAAAGGAGTATTTAGAACAGACTTTCGTAGTTATATGGAAACAATGCAATGTTCTACATTAAAGACATATAACATATGGTCTTCGTAAACAACGTATGCGATAACGAGTTGGCGAGAGCTATAGGTAATCGTTTTAGTTTTCGAAGAAAGAAAAAATGTAAGTTCAAGAGAAGTAACGTGACGCAATTGGCTCTTCCCTGGCTAACGATTTAACAAGATTTGCCATCCAAGCCAAAGGCCCAGATGGCAAGTGGACAAGGAAGCCATTGGCTTATCGAGAGTCCAACAATGTTCATCTACTTATAACCCGCCCTCCTGAGATATGTGTCAACCTAGTTTTTAAACATATTCACGCTGCTAGCAGTTACACAATCTGTAGACAATTTGTTCCATTCATTTATTGTCCTCTGTGAGAACGAGTGCTTCCTGATGTCCAATCTACATTGATCCTTTACTAATTTTACCTCATGTCCTCTAGTTCTGCTATCCTTCTTGAGTGAGAAAAACATATTTCTATCAACATTTTCATACCCATTCAATATCTTAAAAACTTCAATCTGATCTCCTCTGAACCTCCTTGTCTCTAGAGTTGTTAAACCACATTCTTTCAGGCGTTCTTCATAACTAAGGTCTCTAAGTTCTGGAATCATTTTAGTTGCTCTCCTGTGTATGCATTCAAGCGTATCTATATCCTTCTTATGATAATTATTATGGTCTCCATGCTTGTATACAGTATTCTAAATGAGGTCTAACTATTGCTTTATAAAGAGGTATAAATAACTTTTTCCCTTGTATGTTATGTTTCTTCTAATCAATCCAAGAATCTGATTACCCTTTGAAGCTGCAATACCACACTGCTCTGAAACTTTCATATCAGCGCTTATTGTAACTCCTAAGTCCTTTTCTTTTACAGTAGTACCCAGAGCAGTATCTCCCATTTTATAGTTTACATTCAAGTACATAGTTGTAAGCGAATGCAAGGTCGAACGACCGCTGCGTAAATTACCAATTACGAAGAGTGGAGTATTTGTTATAAATCCGTAACTTGAGATGTTGGGTAGTCTTAACTAATAATAATTATATATAAAAGTCCATTACATGAAATCGTCTGCAAGCTGCGTTTGTTGAACGATATTACCGGGTAGACGCGATATCCCCCCCAAACAAGCGTCCGAAAAACACGGCTGTCCCGGTGGGTCACTCGTAGAATATTTGGGGTCGCATGTGTCTTCACAAACAAGGGAAGGGTGTTTTTTTTCAAAGGATGAAATTATAAATTCTTATATATTCTCTATTTTCTCTCGTTTTAATCATTCCACACCGTTCTTACTTCGAACAAATACATGCTTCGAGAACGTAATTGTGTATGAATTCTAATGCAGCCAGTGGTTATGGGTATTGAGACCTGAAAAGAGGGTGTTTGTTGGAAAGCGTACACATTAGCTTTGAGATTTTGTAGTGCCGATGAAAGGGTTTACAAAGAAAGCTCTACTATATGGCACAATTGAGATGCAATAAAAGACACGCAGATTTATTCCCGAGAAAATGTGTGTGGACGCTTCAAAGGGGTTATACTGAACGTATTGCATATGTAGGCTACTATATAGGGTGAAATTCCAGGGATATACTTTGAAAGGGGCATTATTTAAATGAATAAATCCACTAAAAAGGACCTATTTTTTACCAGTGAACAAACATAGGTACGGGAACGATCCCCGAGAAAACTATTAAACAAAAGGCGTATGTAGGCCTAATTAAGTTCTAGTAAGCCCAATGTTAGTTTTGAACACATCCTAAATACAAAAGGATTTAGTGTTAAATCTATAAGTTCCCGCAACATAAATGTATCTTAGCGCATGACATACCTATAAACACGTAACAATTCTGGAAACAACCAACATAGCATATGTTTGTGTCACGGGGATTACCCACTTGCAAAATGCTAATCGAGAAATTTTTTTATAGTTTTAAATCTGTATCCAAGTCAGGTACGTAATATACTAATATGCAATATTACAGTGTATTATGAATACTGATGCGATATACACGTCTCCACTCTGTCATCACTGGAGAGATATGCTTCGTGTGCATAGTTTTTGGTCACTATATATAATATACCGTCTAGTCTGCCTTTTATATGAATGTAATATTCCGGAATAAAGATATTGAATTGAAGTGTAGTGAAACTATACCGAAAGTTGCCGTCCCTTGCGGGATAATTTTGCATGAATATTTGTATATGCCGTTATTCGACAGGTGGCGCGATTGGCGTATCCCACTGGTGTACGTCCATGACATCGGTTGTCAGAACACCAGTCGAGAGTGCGCGAGGTAACCTACGTAACACCGATTTAACCGTTATGACAGTGATGTTAAAAAAATACTGTTAGCACTCTCGAACTTCACACAAGGGCTCGACGCCGCATAAACGCAGTCTGAAGACTTAAATGTCAATTTCACCTTCTGTTCCTGAGATGTTTTTCGAACATTCGGGAGTCCTCGTAACGCACTTCCGGGAGCGCCACCGGGCCACAACTTCCACGTAGAAATTGTTTTGCAGTTTGAACAATTTCACGTGCGTTGACGTGGCCTGCGTATCGTAGCGACGCATCCGTTTTTCTGCATGCGACATTTGGCATGTGGTGCTGACGGGTTAACATTTTTTTTATAACTGACTGACGAGTATTGCTTTGTCTCCTCCAAACCCAGACGAAACACAAATACAGCCTACAACATCCATCGCAGTGTTGAAATGTATAAAATCAAGCAGATTGATCGTTCTAGAGAGCCAGGAACTATAACAAATTACTTAAAGTCAAATCCTTTCGATGGGAAACCCCCCACAGACAAGGAGAAACATTAAAACACTATATTATATAAAATGCAGCACAAATAGATAGATGTTCCACTTGGTTTTTGTCCGTGGGGCTTTTGTCCTGTGGGGGGTCCCATCTATAAGGTCTTTAAATAATTTTATTATAGCTCCTGGCTCTCTAGAACAATTATTTTTGCGAAATCGGGCAGCTTGTCTTTGTGTTCTTTCTGAAGTTTTAATGTTCTTTAGGCAATGTGGATCGAATCCACGACAAAAGCCCCACCGGACAATAGCCCCATGGACAAAAACCCCCTCCGGACAAAAGCCCCGCAGTCTAAATACAGAGTACTGATTGCACACTGTATTACTGATATTACTTATGTAATTTAGTTTGTTAGAAATTTAGATTGCTACTTAACTAATTCTATGTTGAAAAAGCAGTCACAACTTTTTATTCATATAACATTAACCATATTCAATATGTGCTGTCTTGGAATGTTAATATATTAATTATCTAATATTAGATTGAGCTATTTTAAAGAATATTGTAAGAGACAGCTGTTAGAAAGTAAATGCGTGTGCTGATGACGTTTGCCCTGATCTGAATGAATGTGAACTATGGTTGTATTATAAAGTGACACTTTATTCAAAATAAAACATAACCAATGATGAAATATCACAACCAACAATGGGCCTTTACCAAAATGTTGTGCTTTGAATTGTACTTCAGTGTAAATAAACAGGTGGTGACAACCAGACAGGCAGCACTGTACTTATATTATGTCGCTTTTGTCCGGGGGGCTTTTGTCCAGTCAGGCTTTTGTCCGCGCACCAGACAAATACATCAAAAACAAAACTAGGGCTCACATAAACACAATACTCAATTTCTTCAAACTAGACACTAACTAACACATTTGGAAAGAGTTTTTTCCTGTCTACTATTAAAGATTGGAACTCTGCTTTCAAGCACTATCTCATGTAATTCTTTAGATTCATTCCAAACAAGTCTCATATTCAACCAACATCGAAGAGACTAGTCGATCAGCTAGCCAAGGATATTACTTGCCAGTACAAACACAGATACAGACTCTCTCAAATCGCAGATGTGAATCTTGCATTTCAGCAGATGTGAATCTTGCATGTCAGCATGTGCTACCATTCTGCATAAAAAAAACACTCACCAGTGTTTGATGATGAGTTTAATATAATAATAGAAATGTATGTTCTTTGTAGACCACCATGTCACTCGCATACAGTCGTTCAGCTGTTCTGGGACTGTACAGAGCACTACTCCGAAATGGGCGTCGGCTGGAGTTGACTGACAGGGATTTTTACTTCAGGCGGATCAGGCAAGAATTTGAGACAAAGCGTAATATAGAGACTGACAGTGAAAAACTTCATTGCTTAGAGGTGTGTGCTTAGATTTGTTGATGTTCAGAGCATACAATTAATTACGTTTAATAGTTAAATGTTAATTAGTGTGTACAATGTATTTTTCAAGGCAACACCAAATACCTGATATTCTAGAACAAACTACTGAACTTTTGTAGCATATTGCCAAAATACATAAACCATAAATTTCATCAACATAATTATAAATGCTAGTACAAATACCCATCCTCAGGATGGCATAACTGGGTAATATGTAAACGACTGTCATTATAACAATATTTATCAAATTTAAAGTGAAATAAAAGTCACTGTTTTCGACGTATGCATCAATAAGAGTTTTCGAAAACAACCATTTGTAACTGAATATTATGCCAGTGGTTTAATAGGAAAACCTTGTTGAACACGCAACATCTTAATTTCATGGGCCGCGTCATACTGTTAGATAACACTACGTCACGAGTGCAGTATTCTGGCAATATTCACTCGCCAAATAAAAATATATTCGTATACACCTATTCCTATTCTTGCCAATAGGATATGGCCATACTGTTTGCGTCCAAACTCAACTTATGTAACACTAACAGTAACATATTTTGGCCTTTGTTTACAAAACTATTCTTCTTTCTGACAAAATAACATGTTTGTTCAAGACATTGCATTGGTTCTGTGTGTTCCGGTCTCCCTTACTTTAGTTTACGTCACCCCAATTTTATAGAACTGTGCATGCGCTTATCGGTCATGCTGGTTAACATGTCAGCCCTCGAGAAATTACCAGATTCTTTTATGACACATTCTGAGTAAACCACTGACGTGATATTCTTGATTCTAGTTGCATGTGGTTGGTTTTTTGTACGAGAATCGTAGAAAGGTTGAATAAAAATAACAGTGTTACGTCTCCTTCCAGGGGTCGTAGGTGAAACACTCTACATTTCGTGCCCACATCTAGGAGTTGCAGGGATGGAATTTAGCCTAAAATTATTGGGGGCCAGCCAGACTCCTACTTTCCAGAATCTAGGGGTCCACCACCAAAACTGGGGCCCAAAGCCATAACATAAATTTTATTGACTTATATATTTCTGTTTGCTGTCTCCCGTTTAAAAATGTGGTCCCATATAATTATATATATATATATTATAAATGGGAACACATTTTTAAACGGGAGATAAGCTCAAGAGTATTAACCATTATATCCTTGATCAAATAACTAATAAAACTAAAAGTTATTTTGATCAATCTCGTGGACATAAATGAACAACCTGGGTTGAGAATTAATTTTTTTTTCCACTGAAATTAGCAATGAAGTTCTGAAATCCTTCCGACATTATTAGCGACAGTATTACTAGTGAAATCCATAACTAATAACTATGAAAGCCTTGAATAATTATCAACCACAAAACGTACAAGAAAACAGTTGAGAAAACGATACCTTTGTCTTTGAGTTACAACATGTCATTGTCAGAACTTTGCGGAATTTCAAAAGCAGTTATATTTCATTCGCCAATCATTTTCTTAAGTTACAAACATTAAAGAATAAAGGTGTAGGAAGAATCAGGGCTGGGTCCAATTATGTAATTGTAATTGTAATTGTAATTGATTACAGCAAAATCATGTAATTGTAATTGTAATTGATTATGGTTTCAAAATGTTGCTGTAATTGTAATTGTAATTGTTATATTTTGTATAATTGAAATTTTATTTCAATTACAATCAATTACAATCAATTACAGTACGTTTCATATCACAAACTACCTGAACGAATTGTCAATAAAAATATAATTTAAGTCTCACATGAGTTGAAAATCAAGACTAATAATAACACCTGCTTATATATTTACATTAAAGTCTCAGTATTCACTGTCTGGTGGGTACTAGTCAGTGGTGCTAGTGGTGGGTAGCCTTAGCAATTAGCCTTTTCAGTAAGTTGGTAACAGCCAGGAAGCAATAAACAATGCACAGACATTCAGTCAAACATTGCAGAGTTAGCAAGCCAATTACACCCCTTGTGTTGTGGTGGGTTGGAGACAGGTCAGGTGGCAAGGACTGTTTATATGGCCTCTCTTCCCATTCCCAACTCACACAAAGCAAAGGGCAGACCAATTAAGAATGCCAGCTTAGAGCAGGAGCTACAACCTCAAAGTAAACACATCAAACCCTATTATTAGTATTTTCCAAAGAAAAATTTAAGAAATGCGCACGGATAAATGTCTGCATTGGAATATGTCCTGTAGGATTATGTCTGGATATTGCATTGTATTTTTATATAATAAAAATATGTTTTAAACAGCTATCTTTTTATTTAGTATAATTCAAAGTCACAATTCAACAAAATGTACAAACATTACCGTTATATTTGTTTATCAATTGTGTACAAAATATTGAAATTAAGCAAAACGCGCAAAAATACATAATTAACAAATGCTGAATATATTTGGTTCCGCATAATGTAATTGTAATTGTAATTGAAATTGAAACAGTGTAATTGTAATTGTAATTGATTTAGAAAATTATGACTGTAATTGTAATTGTAATTGAAATAAAAAATTTAATGTAATTGTAATTGTAATTGATATAATTTTGTGTAATTGGACCCAGCCCTGGGAAGAATGTCAGTCGACAAACAGTGTTTGACCCTGGCAGAGGACTGGGTAACTGTATGAATTCTAAATGCCGATCCCAAGCCCAGGCATGGGTTCAATTACAGACAATCTATTACTATTACTTCTTACTGTTTCTATTACTATTACATTAATTCTAATCTATTACTATTACCAGGATATCTGTTACTATTACTGGGTCGGTATTACTATCACTGAATGCCAATTAACTATTTTTTGATGGGTCTGTGAACCCTAGAATTGCAGACAAACTCGGTCTTTGTAGTACTAGCTAAACATACATTTGTACACCATTTGAAGATTTGGGGTGAGAACGTTTGTCCAAATTTGAACAAAGGGTCTGTATGGCAATGTTAATGTGGAAATTGGCAATTTGAAAAAAGAACTCGGAAGTTCTGCTCAAATCAAAGCTTACTTTGAATTCAATACAGGTTGCAGCTCCTGCTCTAAGATAACATTTGTTGCCTGCCTGCACATATCTGGAACCATGCCCTTTTTTTTGTGTGATAGGTATGTGTGAAGCCATAGCCACCTCAATGGGACATCTTAACTATTATTAATTGGCAAGCTACTCCTTCATTGTTTCATTGAGCAGGAGCTGCAGCTGAGTTCATCAAATTATCAGCCTACTGGTCTTTTCATGTTGTTTGAATAACGACTCAGCCATTGTCTATACATTGTTTACAATTACTAGCAGTTTGAATAGCATGCAAACAAACCTGATCTTTTTGTAAGTTCTTGGCAATAGATGTAATAGAAAATTAATATAGTATTATCTATTATTTTAGGATCTATTGCCATTACTGTTACTTTTGAAAAAATCTCATCTATTACTATTACAGAAGAAAACATATATTACTTATTACAATTACATATTACTATTACCCCATGCCTGCCCAAGCAAGGGTATAATTTGATCATCTTAATGCAACTCTCTTGCCCTTGGCCAAGCCTTGGCCATTTTTTCCCAATAATCTTTCTTCCCATTGTAGCGTGCTCAACCAATGCTAACCAATCATCCGTGTTATTGTTATTTTCGCAGTGCAGCATAATCAGAAAACTGTTCAATCATATTATCCATTTAAAAAAACAATAGAAGCCAATAAAAATGCGTCTTGTATCGTTTCAAGCGGCATTGGACAGCTGAATTAACTCAATCAAGCTTATGCTTTGTCGGCTCTTCTGTCAGTTTCAATGGTGGCGCACAAATGGGTTTGTTTACCTTACAAAGTAGGCAAACTTTTGACTCTGAATACATCACCGGTAATGCCTCGTAGTGGTAGTGGGATTCATAAAATCAAGTAAACCACGTTGTGCCATCGAGACACACCGATATCATAGTTTTTTGCAAAATTTCAGGGGCCATTTGGACCCCAAGATTCAGAACTATTCAGGGTCTGGCAGTGAATCTAGGAACCCATGGACCCCCACTTAATTCAAACTCTGAGTAACATAACGTACATACATACTAGCTAGATTATAGTAATATATATATTATACAGTGTATATATATATATATATATTTGTGAGGCCGCAAGGCATTGTTAGCATGTTTTTCTGTTTCTGCTGCTTGATTCATATAATAGCACATTCTTGGTTGATCGATGATTAATGCTGTATCAGTTTTGGAATCCTTGACAAATATAATATGTTTGACCAGATTATGCCATTCTTTTTCAGAAAGGAAATGTTTTCTTGAAGAATAACCGGGTATTATGAGAGAGCATGAAGTGCTGATGGCAAGATTTCTCCAAGGACCGTTAACCAAGGAGTGGTGGTCAAAGTCTGGCACAGACTGTGATCGCTAACCCATATTGCTGGACATCAGCAGATGTACCACATTATGTATTTCACTGATTCATGTGGTTGCACCTATTCATACAGGTAGAACTACAGTGATCTCTGTATTCATGATTGGTTGAACTGTGTTTGACATTCAACAAATACCTACCAATCGTTTACGTCCTATCCTGACTGGCATTACGACTAGAATATTTCAAGGTGCATTGTTGTAACAACACATTACTAACCAGTCAACATTTTCATCCTCATATTGTCATGTTTATAATATTGTCATAATTGTGCAGGTGTGTTATTTGTTCACCTGTGAGTGATTGAGTATTCACTTGTTAAAAAAAATTATATACATTTAACTATATATTATTGGTTTCATTTATTTTGTGCTAACTCGTTAACAAGCTTGGTTACTCAACTGTATTCTGCCAGGTAAACGGAAAGAAAGTAATAGGAAAAAAATAAAGGACAAAAAGTAAGTTTTGCTAGGAAAGAAACTAACAGGAAAAAAAGTAATGGAAAGAAAGTAACACATTTTGCATTAAGAAATACATTTAAAATATATATATATATATATATATTTAAATAAAGTAAAATAACACAGTTTGCTAAGAATGTAACACATTTTAATATTCTATTTGCTGAACGAATTACATCTAGGACATAGTTGATATCTTCTCAGCACTTTAAGCGATGTCATTTATGCTTTTCAAATGTCATTCTCTGCTATTCTCTTAACTGTTATTAGCACTTTGGTGCACTAATGTTCATTGGCATTTGTTTATTCTAATGTTGTGACCAACTCCCTGCAGAAACTCTGCTACTGACTTCACTCCGCACACACAGTCTTGGCACAGACTCGTCAACTGTTTCAGCAGACGCAAGGTAGCCTTGAACAGTTGCCTGCTCCTTCTAAAGCCACATGATGGTTTTACACACTGAGGGATGGTATCCAACCAAGCTGAGGAATTTGTTGTTCCAACCTTCGCAGTAGTTGTTCGTTCTTGGTCCGTCTGCTAGTGTTGCATCCTGCAAGCTCCAAATTGCAGGAGGGTACAGCGGTGGTGTTCGCCCTAATCTCACGTCGTTGTTTTTGGCCGCAGGCAACATCGTGAAAGTTCCACTGACATAGGTTTTGTCATTGTACACAAGCACTGACTAGGAAGCCACTGTACACAAGCACCCACTAGGAAGCCACTGTACACAAGCACCGACTAGGAAGCCACTGTACACAAACACCCACTAGGAAGCCACTGTACACAAGCACCGACTAGGAAGCCACTGTACACAAACACCCACTAGGAAAACACTGTACACAAGCACCGACTAGGAAGCCACTGTACACAAGCACCCACTAGGAAGCCACTGTACACAAGCACCCACTAGGAAGCCACTGTACACAAGCTCCCACTAGGAAGCCACTGTACACAAGCACCAACTAGGAAGCCACTGTACACAAGCACCCACTAGGAAGCCACTGTACACAAACACCGACTAGGAAGCCACTGTACACAAGCACCGACTAGGAAGCCACTGTACACAAGCACCCATTAGGAAGCCATTGTACACAAGCTCCCACTAGGAAGCCACTGTACACAAGCACCGACTAGGAAGCCACTGTACACAAGCACCGACTAGGAAGCCACTGTACACAAGCACCGACTAGGAAGCCGCTGTACACAAGCACCGACTAGGAAGCCACTGTACACAAGCTCCCACTAGGAAGCCACTGTACACAAGCACTGACTAGGAAGCCACTAGGAAGCCACTGTACACAAGCTCCCACTAGGAAGCCACTGTACACAAGCACCGACTAGGAAGCCACTGTACACAAGCACCGACTAGGAAGCCACTGTACACAAGCACCGACTAGGAAGCCACTGTACACAAGCACCGACTAGGAAGCCACTGTACACAAGCACCGACTAGGAAGCCACTGTACACAAGCACCGACTAGGAAGCCACTGTACACAAGCACCCACTAGGAAGCCACTGTACACAAGCACCGACTAGGAAGCCACTGTAGACAAGCACAGACTAGGAAGCCACTGTACACAAGCTCCCACTAGGAAGCCACTGTACACAAGCACCGACTAGGAAGCCACTGTACACAAGCACCGACTAGGAAGTCACTGTACACAAGCACCGACTAGGAAGCCACTGTATACAAGCACCCACTAGGAAGCCACTGTACACAAGCACCCACTAGGAAGCCACTGTACACAAGCACCGACTAGGAAGCCACTGTACACAAGCTCCCACTAGGAAGCCACTGTACACAAGCACTGACTAGGAAGCCACTGTACACAAGCTCCCACTAGGAAGCCACTGTACACAAGCACCGACTAGGAAGCCACTGTACACAAGCACCCCCTAGGAAGCCACTGTACACAAGCACCGACTAGGAAGTCACTGTACATAAGCACCGACTAGGAAGCCACTGTACACAAGCACCCACTAGGAAGCCACTGTACACAAGCTCCCACTAGGAAGCCACTGGGATCATACCAGAGAAGCCAACATCAGTAAACCCCAACATCAACCTGATCATCACGATACCACTATGGGGCTAATGCAGTTGGTAAACTTGCAGTTAGATGCCATTAATTATTTTAAATATTGAACACACTACAAATCAGTTGGTGGAACAGATGGTAAATTTGTAAATTATTTCTTCAATTACTTTTTTCAATAAATATAATGCATACTGTATTACATAACTTTCAAAACACACAGTAAGTACTTCTATAATGTTTATAATAGAAACCATTAACAAAATAGTGTTACTTTTATCCGTTACGTTTTCCTGTTGCTCTCTTTCCTACAACCACTCTGCCAATGTCATGAGTGTGTGCATGGCGAGTCGGAAATACAAAAGAAAATGGGACATACATTTTTCTTAATACGTTATATAGGTTTCAGAACATTTTAGAATTACCATAATTACTTTCAACAAATTAACCCAACTCTTATGTGCATAACAAAAGTAAGTAAACTTTACATGGCACATAACACATTCAACCCTAGAAATGCTGGCCTAAAAACAAATAGATTTTTACGATTTTTCTAATAGTTAGCCATGATGGCAAAATTAAACATGATAGTTGAGCATTGCAAACCTGAAACTCTGACAATATATGTTAGTTTCCCATATAATATATGCAACCAAACCGTATATCCAAACATAATATTTAATATAGGTGTGACAATGATAATATAATGCGAAGGCAAAGAAAGCACATGATATACTTTCTACTGAATTAACTTTTTATACATATATATATATATATATTTGGCACCACAAATATTGTGACAATATGACTGTAGGCCCGTTAGTGAGGGGAGGAGTTAAATTTTTCTACCTTTGTTGCATATGCATTGGAACCGAGGGGGTGTATATTCGCAGAAAACAACTCTCTCTCCCCCCCATATTCAACAGCTTCTGATGCCTGTATGTAGTTATGATGTACTGATACGTCCCCCAAATTTAGATGTGGAAAATGTGGCATGAAATACCCCAATTAACGGGTCGGTGTTTTGAGACCTAGACGAAGACCCTTACATAAATATACAATTAGTGACTCGTCTGCAATTGGCCCGTATGCTGCTTTGAAGTCTAGCAGTACCATCTCGTGGTGACAGAAATGACGGAACATGCCTGGATAATGTACTGTAATCGGACCCGTGCCTTATGTGTACACACGCTTGAATCAGACTCGATTTCTACGGACAGGCCTGGTTCGAATAAGTTCAAAGACTTGGAGTTATAGTTGGCCTGGAGCGAGCCCAGCACGTTGGATTCAGTCGAGGTGCGGATCAATGTTCCCATTTGACATTGCTGTATTTTGATGTCTTGACGGACACTAATTTATTTCAAACAAAAAGTCCATAATATATGTGTATATATATATATATATATATATATATATATATATATATATATATATATATATATATATATATATATATATATATATATATATATAAAAGAATATAAAATATATAAATATAGGTCTACGCATGTCGTCCATTATAAATAGTACATGTAAAAAACGTTGGATACGCCTACATTGTTTATCTTTTTTAGAGCTTCATATCTAAACTTGTGAAAACAAACTTCTGTATCTTGAAGGCAATTATACTGAGTTTGAGCTGAGGAAGACGCGATCGCATGAATCAAGTCACTCCACACAAATTATATTATTTTATTAAAAGTCGCTTTATTTCTATCAAGTCACTATAATTGCATAAACCTGCCCGTTCAGCGCCAGCGGGGTCGGGGGTTCGAACGAACTCCCCTTTTTGACAGTATTATCTTTTTTAGAGCTTCATGTCTAAACTTTGAAAACACACTTCTGAATCTTGAAGACAATAATTATACTGAGTGAGCTGAGGAAGACGCGATCGCATGAATCAAGTCACTCCACACAAATTATTATTTATTAAAAGTCGCTTTTCTATCGAGTCATACTAACTGCGTGAAAATGCCCGTTCAGCGGGGTCGGGGAACTATTTTTTCAAGTTTTTCTGTTTAAAGTTGCCACCTAACAAATTGCTAAGCGTCCACATAATTATTAGGCATATGCCAGATCAAAGACGCCGTTGCCGTTGGCGTTACTCCTCATCGCGGTTGACAGACGACCTTGACATCAGTTATGAACTTTAACATTTCAACATGTGCGTGGCTTGTTGATACCTTCAAAGACGTTCCCGTTTACATGAAACTGACAACGGTGTCAGTACCGGAGTGTTTTAATCATAGACGTATACTGATATTAGTATAGTAGGAAAGTATGTATCTCATCGAATTAATCGAGTAATATTACAATTCGACGTTTATGCGACATTGAGCGATAATACAGTTTCTTTTCGGTGCCAGTTATATGCGGCGGTTTTTGTTTTCTCAGATCAGTCAAAGTTGTTTATAGATGAATTGCCTGTATCGAACCTGTATGTGAAATTAGCATAACGCATAAGTCCCCAATGCCTCCGGGTGCCCCAGTACGCCAGCGAGAGGAAGTCTATGATTGACATTGGCTCATACAGTCAGTGTTTACCATTTTGGATATCCACTGTTTTGACCCTTACCAGATATAACGGCTGAAGTCAATTCTTTCGATGATTTGAAAAAATAGGTATTTTTATTAAATAGACTGCACACAATACCTAAACTAGTCACATACTGTCTTGACATAAATGAACTGGATTCACAATGGGCTGAACCATTTGAGGAAGCAGCTTTAAGATTTAAGACTGACACAGATTAACCATTTCACATGTCCATCTGCACATTGGCGTCAACAAGCAGAAGAAATGTGTTCCAAATAACTGATTATGATATATTTATCGTCTAATAGTAAGCAATATTTTCTTAAATCAATGCGCACACATCACATGATGTTACGGTTTTCATCACAAAATGTCATAATTTTATATTTATACATGTTTATTAATTGTCAAGTAACTTGTGATATATGTATAGCAATGATTACATGTACATGAAATACGTGTTTATGGCTAGTACCACATTTTTTATAATGTTCCAAGTTGGCTCAGAAAATGAGACACTCGTCCATACATTAGTAAACTGGGAGAATGGTCAGGCATGCTTGCCTTGAAACAATTAGGACAGTCAATGTGACAACTAATTAAAGAGTCATTCTGTGTCAAATCAACCAATGGTCAAACTGTTGATGTCTCAGAATTTGCTTAAATTTTAACCAATGAAACAACAACGATTGCTTGAAATCATTATATTACATCTTGTAGCATATTTCCAAAACACCGAAAAATTCATTAGAATTAATTAATAATTCCAAATAACACTCTGTTCTACCGGCCTGTCTCAATGATGCATTTTTCTCACACTTACCGGCAAGCTTTGATCGACGTGATGTCACTGATGATAAGGAAGTGCTACGGTAACTTCGGCCTCAGAGCACAACGGGCATAGTGATCTCGGCCCAAACAATTGTGTAGCGAGCACGTGATGTTGAATGTGTCTTTCTGTGAATAATCAACAAGTAAATATGCAATGGCAGTTGATCATATTTTTTATGAGGAAAACTGTAAAAACCTTTATTTCATCAACAATAACATTCACCTCAATTAAAACAAAGCAACCAACAGGAGGATTTGCTACCTGACAACACACTGGCTACATTTCTTTGTTTAGCATTTCTCTTGTCTGACTTGAGTCACCTTACTTCTACAGAGGAAGACTCAGCTGGCAGTTCTTAGCAGTTAGCACTGTCAGGTGGCATGGTCTCTTGACTGCATCAAAGGCATTTCATGGCTAACCAGTGGGTTAACTGATGAATGGCCCTTTATGGACATCCTGGTGGCTTAATTATACAAAGGGATTATGGCCTGAACTTGATAGCCTACAGTTGTTTGCTTAACAGGGTGTTTCTGGCTGGGAAAAAATGCTGCCTGTTGCCCTTTTGGGGTATCATAGGCATGGTTATTGGAAAATGGGGATGTACTATGTGTAAGGATGGTAACGGGTAATCAGTCAGAAATAACAAAGTATTTATAAAAAATAGTTGCACATTCAAATACTTCAGGAAAGTTTTATTTTGTTAACTACAAATAAATAAATTGTCACAGTATATATTGAGAAAGTACTCAGATGACTCGTAATGTTCTCGTAAAATATGAGTACATTTAGTACGAGTACATGACCCATAAGTTATATGAGTACGAATACTTCAAAAATGTACTTCCGCCCCAGGTCTGGTATACTGGATGCACGAAAATGGAAAATAACATTTAAAAAAATTTCTGAGGATTTCAGCAGTCTGTATTTCATTGTTGTGTGATGGTACAATGTCCAAATTGCTACCATCTGTTGTCTGGTATACTGGCAATAACATATTAGTTCAGTAGGCTTCTAGTTGACATACTTTCAGAATAATTCAGCCTTAGGTTTTTCTATATTTTACGAATTTCAGCACCCAAAATGAGAATGTGGGACAAGTCCTATGACCAAAATTTTTAACTGCATAGTCCTTTATTAGGTAAACAACATGTTAAAATTTCAGGATGGTCTTCTACCACTTTTATTTTGGATAGTTTTGGGAGAACATTAGAAACAAACCGCCATTGGGCAGAACAGTAACTTTCAGCTGCAATATAAATTAAACGAGACAGAACACCTGAAAATGTTACATGTAGTTCGCTTTATAAAGAACTATGCACACTTAAAAAATGGTGGTCATATGATTAAAAATAATGGGTGTGTTTTTGGGCACTTACCCCTTGTTCGTTCACATCATAGGGCGTTACAGACACAATTTGTATGTAAATGTTTAGTTCTTTTGCAGAAGTGCTCAGGTATAGTTACTTATTCATTGGCTAAAATTTTAGCAAATTCTGAGACATGAACTTTTAAAATTTCCTGAAAATTGCTTGATTTGACACGGAATGACCCTAAATTATAAAAAATTGTGGGTCAACAAAACACATTTAGTTGGTCAAAAGGTTACAATAGATATAGTTTATACTGTATATAACATCATTTTATTATGAAAACAATCAAACTTTGTACATTTAAGATTGACTTGTGTACACCTATGATAGACTATAATATGCACGAATATTTTGCCTGAATAAATCATAATTCTGTTCCTTCTTTTCAGACGTCACCATGTTCAGGTGTGCGTATGCTGTGTCAAAGTCAGTGGTCCTGCGTCATCAAGCCGTGTCATCATCACTGACACAATATACTAACGCAGCAAGACAACATTTGCATCAGTGTCACCATACACTGACTTGTCACTACAGTTCTCTGTCGATTGACATGGTGACACGTGTCTACAATGTCAGAATATGTAAATTGTCACTACATGACACACATCATGGGCAGTCAATGATCATGGCTGCTAAAACTAGAACAATGTGTAGTGTTGCCCACAAGACAAAGAATGACACAAACTCTACTGATGACGTTGATGATGTCACAAAAATATCAGATGACACTGGAGCGTCGGCGCTGCTCCGGACACTTTCAGCGGAGGACGAGAAACGACTGAAGGTTCTCCAGTTGGAGCTAGACATGTGGCAGTCCACCGGCATCCGAGTTCCTGATCACATGACTGACGAAATGTGGACCAAGGTTCTCTTTGAGTGCCTGACAGTGCACTCCCGCATGAAGACCTACAAGTACTGGTTCAAGAAGGAAAAGGCTGCCGAAAACCAGCGACGCAAGAAAGCGGAACGACAGAAGATTCACGCTGAGCGGGTGGACAAGTTAAAACAGCAACAGACAGAAGGAAAATGGAGTCTTAAGAACACGTACATGTTATTCGCCCGCGAATCGGTGATCAATATGCATTATTTTAACAACCTTGCCTATGCAATGATGCATGGGCAAACCCTGGTGTTTGATTTTGGTTTCGAAGATCACATGACCGACAGAGAACTAAAGGAACTTGCTGATCAGCTGACTCTATGTCACGGAACGAACAAACTGAGGATGGAACCGTTTCACTTTCACTTCTGCAATCTCAATCCAAACGGACGGTTTGGCCAAAGACTTTCGAAAACGTTTCCGGCCTACAATCAGCTGCCAATGTCGGTGTCAAGTGAGGATTACCTTGATCTGTATCCGCACGATAAACTTGTTTATCTCTCGCCAAACTCAAAGAGTATACTGGAAAAGTTTGACCACAATGACATTTACATTGTCGGTGGTATTGTTGACAAAGCCACTGAGGTGCCCCTAACAATGGCCAGGGCAAAGAACAACAGGATTCGGACGGCCAAGTTCCCGCTTGACCACTACTTGAAGTGAGTAAGATAAACAAATATTGTTTAATACAAACACGCGTGCACACGCACAAGCACACACACACACACCAGAGTCAAACATACATTATATTTTTTAATGCAATTTAATTCTCTTAATTTAATACTTTTTTATTTATATGCAATTTGATGCATTTAATTTTTATTCATATATGCTATTTAATGCGCTATTAATTTAATGCATAGTGGTGTACATATCTGAACTAACAGTCTGTGCAGTAAATGCAGCATGGCTGAATGCTTCCCAGATCCAGAGATATTGAGTTGTTGGAATGAACAGGTCTGCCTGGGGTTCAAGTGTAATAATATATATTTTTTATATACTATAATTACTAAATTTAAACAGATAAATATGTATTAAGATCCTATTATAGTAATAATAAATATAGCATAATGAGAGTCTAGAATGGCTAAGTAAATAAATTACGGTGCTATTTTACAATAAATATAGTATAATAAGAGTCTAGAATCGTTAAATAGATAAATAGCTAAAAACTAAATTACAATGAGTGAAGAACTTTGTTCGTCTGCGTTAGTGTGTATAAAGTGCTTTGTGCTGTCCTAATGACTGAAGATCACACTACATACAAACTTACCTTTACTAATGAGAGTGATATTTTTGACAGGTGGTTGCAAGGCAGCCGAGCCCTGACGGTGAACCAAGTTGTCAGTATCCTCCTAGAGCTGAAGGATAGCAATGACTGGCGGAAGGCTTTCGCCCACATTCCAAAGAGGAAGGCGACTTGGGTGGGACCAGAGTAAAACATCGGACAATTTGTGAAACCAGTTTATGGAAATCTTCTAAAATGAATGATAAAACATAGTCCCCTCAAAGACTTTCGCCTACAGTAGTGAACATTTTAAAGAAATGTTGCCTATCATCCGAGTAACAGGCACTAAATATTTATTCACCCACAGTTGGACAATGGTAGGATAATTATTTGACCTACCAAACTTAGATACCACATATTTGATTCCTCCATCCTCCAGAATGGAAATGATATAAATAGCTGATCCTACATGAAAGCCTCTAGTCCCATTATTTCTTAATCTCCTGACTGAACATATCGTTATCATACCATGCAATCTGTTTGATGATGTTAACGTCACAGCTGTGTAGAAATAAGACATGACCAGTGCATCTTATTGAACATAAACATTTTTTTACTTAGTAGCCAAGATATATTCAGAAGATTTAGATTTATTTGTCAAAGCCTCTCTCTCTCTCTCAGTGTTTTCTCGGTTTTTACATGCATAAATCACTGCACATATTTATCCACTTTACCAGATTTTTCACGTCCAATTCATTCCACCCCAGGTTCATCAACTCCTTTATGTCATCCCTCCATCTCCTTTGCAGCCATCCTCTTTGTTCTCCATCATGCATCCGAAGATAAATAAATGTTCATTATATACATATAATACAAGATGAGAGATGTGCTATGAATATATATCAAAGGTACACCGGCAGACCATTGTTATCATAAATTTGTTTTATTTATAGTATAAACTATATTCTAGCAGCGTGACAGCCCCAATTGTGTTTAAGTTAATGACTCACGGGACAGGTTAACAAGTGGACTGGGATAACCATTATCATTCTTATTTCTGTCACTTGTTACTCCTTATAATGCCTGCATGTGTGGAAATACTTGTTCAAGTGTTATCTGTGTAACCAAAGTCCATCTGCCTACTCTTGTCTGCCTGTTAAGCTGTCCAGTTTATGTCCAGTTTATGCATATCGACCTTGCCGGTGAACGGCAAGGTCGATATGCATAAACAGATAACGGTCAAATTATATTAAAAAATTGTGGCTCATTAAAACACATTTGGATGGTCGAGATGTTAGAATATGGTAACTTTATACCATAAAAAATAACTATATAATATGAGTTTTCAATGAAAATTATCAGATTTTTTACCTTTAAAGACACAAAGAAAGATTGGCAACAAACTTCCATTTGTAACCACTTTCTACAGCTCCATTACAGCAGTTACAGCTCCATTACAGCTCTGTAACAGCTCCATTACAGCTCCATTACAACTCTATTACAGGTGTCACATGTGACAAGTCATTAATCACGAACATGGGCAATTTTGATGTATGACATTTTTTCACAGTCTGTCAGTGACTTTATCAAACAAATTGATCAACTTATAACCCGACTAATGAGTCAGAATTTACATAAACGTGTATCATGCTGACAGTAATTTAAATGTTACTCTTTGTGTATGTTTTATGTGATTAAAAAGATGATTGCATTTATACCGCCATGATTTTATTAGAGTTAGAAAAACAAACAGTTATTCCAGGTTTGTAAGAACTTCGTTGTTCATAAAATAATGATGAAATCAATATTTATTTTAACTTATTTAGTGGTTCCCATGAGTCCTGGAGTTGAAAAGCCATAGATTTTCTAAATAAACATTCCAGGTCATGGAATCGTAATAATAGGTCATGCAATTTGAAAATGTTATTTTATTTTACAGGACTCAAACAAAAATGTTTCCATTTATACGAATTATGAATAGTAAATGTATTATAGTGGAACAATAATTATAGTGGAACGAACATTTTGAATTTAACTTAAATGTGTTAAGTACCTGCTCTTTTTCTTTTGTTATTATATTATTATATTAACATACAAATTATGTTGGTAAAATGAACGTATATATTAATGAGTACAATACACATATTACATGACGATAATCCACACCGGTCACAGAAGAAATGGAATGTGATCTTATAACGAGTGGTCATTTCCATTGCTCAGTGTCAAGAGGTGGCATTTTCAGACACTTTCCCTGTTTGATGATTTAAGCAATGTGTAAACATTGGGTGATCTAATCATTGTGTCAACACCAGATGACCTAATTACTGTGTCAACACCGGATGAGGTAAGCATCTAAATTGCTGTCAACCCAGGAGTAATTTTAGTAAATAACTGTTTGTAATGACACTATGATTAGGATACACAGTTGAGGCCAACGTCATATTATATAGAGCAGGGTGTGGCGGTGTCAAGGTCTCTTATGATGAATACGTGAGCTCAAAACCCACTGGCTAACCTCAGAAACATGGGCATATTTTGTCCATCCCCATTGCCTTAGTTAGCTCAGTTGTGTAGGGATTCCTGTTTGCAAAGGCTGGGTTCACCCAAATTGTAACCAGAGTACAGTGTATATATGAACATTTCCAACCATAGTCAAGTTAGTGAATTCTCACAATAAACTCATCTAAATAATAGTGATTTCACAGAATTTTTTTTCAAGATTAATGTGAACCCAAACAATCAATAGCAACATCTGCCGACCCGTATAATATTTATGTTTTCCACCATTTTGGAAGCACCATGAATAAAAATCTAGAAGATGTGACTTTAATATCGTAAGACCTGGTTCATAAGATTTCAATAACCTCAGCCCCAGTGGGGTGTTTCCAAGTAGAAGTTGACCCGCTCCGTACTAATTTGAAACAATATTGTCTGTCCTAATCGATGTCAAGTTTATTACATTACACACACCAATGAGCTGACATAGCAGTTCTTGAGATGATGGAAGGCTACTTTGGAAAGAAGAAGCTATTGACATTGTGAAACAGTGGCTGGGTCATGTAGGCAGATGGAAGAACAGGCTAGTAAGTACCGTCTTACAAGGAGGAACAGACGGAACTCATAACGGGGGGAGACAACTAAAAATCTGGTTGGACAACATCAAGGATTGGACAGTAGAAGATTGGAAAAGTGGAAATATCTTGTGTCTAGGGCTACCAACACATCAATGGCCTTGTTAACTGTGGGACAGGTGGAATGTCAATATTAACACTACTTTGAAATGCACCATAAGTAGAACTGATTTTTGTCTCTGCGGGGTGACCATGTTTTACAATGCTGAGAGTTCACCGCTTGCCTGGGTGTGGATATCTCTTACAATTACTATAGACATCAGTCATGTTGAAGAGGTAATTATGAAGAATCGCCTCGTTGCTGTGGAAGGATATTACAACCGAATTGGTTGTCAGTGTCGGAAGTGATCAGTCACTGTCAACGGGAAGCCAATAAGGCTGTCCCCAGATGGATTGAGGACATTGTATTGGACGAAAAGACAGCTAGTGTTGTAGCTCATGGAAGACAAGGATTTTTCTGTGTTCAGAAATTTATATCAGCAACATGTGCGTGCATGCATGCACAATATATTTTACATACATATATAATAAAAAAATTCTATAACAACACATATATATATACACATGCATAATATGAACATATACAGTACAACTCGTTAACACAAACTTTGATAACTTAATTACCCATCATAAGTTGAATCCTGAGCCCAGTCCCGCCAGGATACACTGCCTTGTGTAAACACACACCTTAACTTGCATGTTTTCCTGATCGCATGCACACACACTTGCACATGCGAGCACACACTCACACACATATATTTTTTTATAAATGAAAAATCTGCTAAACACAAAATACAAATGTTATTGTGACATTATCAAGTGACGTCTATTTAGCCTTCTTTTAGCAGCCAAATCCACTTATTCTGTCTCTTGTTCTAGGCATCTGTTAGTTGTTAAACTATAGCATGGATCTAAGGAAGGTTGTAATTACTGGGCAGGAAAGAGGCCTGGAAGGAAGTAGATAGGAAGGAAGGGAAACAGGGATTGCTGGGAAAGACCTGCAATATTCTCCTCTGTATTTCTTTAAGTGGATGGAATGACATTTTGAAGCAAACTGCGTAAATATGTAGTAGTGACTATTTCATACATATTACCAAACACCCTCCTGGAATTACAAATATTCGATGTTGCAATATTTACTCAACATGCTTAAGACACTCTTTCAGTAAGGGATAATTTCAAAACATTGATGTACGACATTACACAACATTTGTTTCGAGGGGCCCAGCTGTTTTGTTTAGTGTTGTATGTTGATGTATTTTTCTCAAAACATTATTCGTGTTCCCGTCACAGTTCATAAGGGGGCTGACTTCAAGCGCATGAAGGCAGTTTTGCATAATGACAGCTGAAGTACCACCTAGCAAATACAAAGCTGCACACAGGTCGATGTAATTCAAAGTGGTTGCATAGCAGTGTTTTGAGATCACCGCATGATATACGATTCCAATTCTGGAATTTTTGAAAATGTAATTGCACTTTTAATTACTTTTCAGTTAACATCATGTCACATTTAACTCAAATTATTCGCTACAGATCATCATTGAAATGTAATATGTCGTGTCTATATAATAAAGTAGTTTGTGACTCTGCCTGCCTGTCTGTCTGTCTGTCTGTACACTCGTATCTCAGTCAGTTTTGCGTATATGGAGATGACTTTTAGGCATGCTCGGGGCCCATTGGGATGGTTCGCACATTCCCCAGGGGTGGGGTATTACATCGAAGGAACCAATGTGGATATTTAATGTAAATTAACGTAACTCAGAACAAAAGCTACATGCAACACTACGCATGTTTCAACCATTGTTATGTGATTTATGACAAATGTCTACCAAGCGCTTTGTGAAACTGGCACGAAGATGTCATAGCCATTGGCATTGCACTACCAAACCTTGACTGGGTAGTGCAAGGAGTCATATGCTTTTGCCTTTTCTCCCGTGCAATGCAGGCAACTGGGTTAGTAATCTTATTTGTTCCAATTATGTACCATAATATGCAGAAATTAAATAAAGCAGCTCTAAAATAGATGTTACTTTCTATAGTTGCTCTGTTTGCATACTTTTAATACGGATCAAATTTGAATTGGTGTTTTTGAGGTGTAATTGTAATTGGTATTTGTAATTGGTGTGTAACTGGAACTGTAATTGATATATTGAAATGTAATTGACCTCAAGTCTGATGTTCACAGTATCACCATCCTTGTATTCAGCGATATTTTATTATCTATCCATATATTGAGCCGACGTACCCCAGTTGATGCACAAGGCCGCTAGATATTGAGCTGAACCTTGTTCTAATTTCTGTCTGTCTCGCTCAATGAAATTCTTTGCCATATGGTAGTGGTGTGTGGTGCTTGGCACACAGCATGTGTGAATGGTGTTGTGCCTGTGGTGTATGTGTTTTGTGTTGTTTTATGTAGCACATGGTAGTGTTCTGGTTGCACTGCGTGTGCATTCACGCTCACTGTGAAGTCACACAGGAAGGTGCCACTTGTATATCAGCACTGGTGACACAAAGACAAGATTCAAAAATACTCATTTATTTGGTAAACAACGCATGTTTGTTGTTTATAGGAATTCCATATGAAATCAACCAAAAAAGGCAAAAATGTGTTGACCCCTCTGATTTTAATGAAATTTTATACACATGTTAGAACTGTACTGAAATTTGCAGACTTGCGAGTGAAATAGTTTTACAGTTATTACATAATGATAAAATTTTGTTTTTAAATGTGTTACTTTTAACACGATTTTGGCCCTAATGGTGCTACATTACTGATATTGGTCTTAAAATGTCCTCCTATCTGCAATTCTTTTTATTTTATTATTATTAATATGCAATAACTATTTCACCCACAAGTTTGAAATTTTGCATTTCATTTGATTTCATATGGAATGACTCTATATAAAGATTTGCCTTCTATGCAGTATCTAATTATAAATCTACAGAGAGCAATACTGCGTAATTTATGTATATATATATATATGAACACTACTTCACAGATATATAAAAGTATTAAACGTTCACAGACCCACTATGATTTATGTACACAAACAAATGTAAAGAAAGTAACTTTGGTTGTTCAAATGTTACACAAACTGATTTCTCATCAACCACTACATGCAACAAATAACCAAAACCAATGTCTCGTCATTCTCAACATCATATGACCTCTGCTGTCCTAATTGACCAATTCGACCAATTTAAAATTTCGCACCACAGGCACTTGAAGTTACAACATAGCTGATTGGCTGAAAATTTCCATTTTTCATACATTCCACTACTTTGTCAAATTAATACCGCTTTTTCTGATGGTTGTGTTTTATGCCTATAAGGAGTTCCCTTACATTTATATTTTCACAAAACAGTACATAGCTAGGAAGAATTTGGAATTCAAATGCAAAATGGTGCAGTTTTGGGAGTTCAGCATCGGTTTTGTCAATTATTTCAACATGCCTAGAAGTAGTAGCAAAGGAAAAAGCGGCAATGAAAGTTGCACAGAAAATTATGACTATCTCGCCGAGGCTTTTGTCAGCTGTGACATTTGGTCGACTAAGATAGCAGGGGACATATAATATTGATATGTTTGGCCCTAATCTAGACACTTCCCCCAGAAAACAGCCTGAGGTTTATTCCACGTGACATACCTGTCTTGAGCACGACAACAATAACTCAACAACTGCTGCAAACTTGTAAAACATTAACAATTCAGTATTGGTTCATAACGAACTGACACAACATACAAAGCCATTCGCAAAGGAGAACTATTATGTACAACTATATACACCATAGTGCCAACATCGCCAGCTCCAAATGTAACAGGAATGCCGAAAGCTAGTTTCAGAAGTCACAAGCAGAAAGTACCTGTCAAATGTCAAAATATAGTTATCAGATGATGACAAATTACATTGGATCTAGGCATATTGTCTAGAAATGATTCATTGCCTAAGGTTCAGCTTTAATCGGGTGCAACGTTGTCGGATGTTGACATGATGCCTAGAGAATTCCAAGGTTGCTGCAATGTTTAGATCATCTGGTGTTGACACAATGTTTAGATCATTAAATCATCTCGTGTTGACACAATGCACTGATAATCCAGTGTTGACAGAATGTATTAATAATCCAGTGTTGACACAATGTATTGATGATTCAGTGTTGACACAATGCATTGATAATCCAGTGTCAACACAATGCATGTATAATCCAGTGTTGCACAATGTTTAGATCATCTGGCATTGATTGACACAATGCTTAAATGACAAGGGTTTCTTCTGCAGTAACAAATAATTTATGTTTTTGTGATTAGCTAAGATGTGATTTTACATCTCAGTTTATCTCACAAATGTAAGTCAATTATTCTCCCTTTTGCCTGCGCTACGTGAAGACGTAAAAATCTGTCAAGAATATCCGTAATGCCGCACATGCAAGAAGCACAAGAGTTGTTGATGAGCAGTGCATGCTGGGTAATGATCCACTCTCGACTGGCAGACTTGATAGTGCGAGTGCCACGCTGTGATTGGTTGGAACGGCTTCATTGCAGTATGCATAGTCACAACACGAGACACACTCCTGGAAGAAACATTCTCAGTTAGTATCCTCACAAACTTCAATGTATCACCATTTTACATATTCAGTAGAAAATATAACATCTGCAAATTCATAAGTTCTCATTATAACTAAATAAGTTGCTGACAAATTGACTTTATAATGTTGCAAACATTATTGAAAACATAACGTTAATTCAAATCTTACAGGCCCACTTATATATATATATATATATATATATATATATATATATATATATATTACAGTAAGTTAAGATACCTTTCATAGTCTCTATGTATGCTTTACGGAGCTTTCGTGAACCTCTCAGTGTCAAACTGAATCATTCTCAAGTGTCACGTGACCATGTTGGTGGTTATCACATGATAACAGTTCCAGGATGATCATCACATGACACCGGAGAATGGCTCAGTTTGATTAAAGAAGAGACAGAGAGGATTTCTTCAACATTAAAAACTTTTACCATGTAATGCCAGATCTCATAATAACACTGTAATTAAAACTTACTTTGTTCTGTATGAAGAATCTTTTTGACAGTAATTATAGATTTTACACAGATTTTGTACACCAAAAAGTATATAACTGTTGTTTTAAAGCTACCTTTTTATTACAGCACTTTAACCACATACTATACGGTATCAGTATTTGGACAGGATATCAACCCTGGTCCAGACAGACAACCCACCTGTTCGTCAGGTATGCCTGTTGCCAGGCAACCAATCATATCATGTGTACAGTGTGAGTGGTGGACACAGAACTTGTTGACCACCACACTGTGGCCAGAGGTAGTGGACAATCGATGGATGGTCTTGCAGATGGTATTGTCTGAAACAGGCCACTGGTTGGTCAGTTGAAAACAAACTAATTCATTACTCTGATTACTGGTGAACAAAATAGACCCAAAAATAAATAATTAAATAATTAAAACTGATAGCCAACTGATCTTTCAACTAATAAAATAAAGAATTCATAATACATTGCTTATTAGTAAATCAAACCATTTGTATAAGAAAAATTAGAATTTTCCCAGCAACCTGTATTTTTTCAAAATAGAAAGCATTCCTACTGCAACATGGTACTTCAAAATGTAATCTAAAACACTATATTTTATAAGAAAATACATCATAGGGAATTAAATTGATTTAAAACTGTCATGATATGGATGGAGTTTATCTTTGGATCTAACTACAGGTACCCCCAAGACCATTTATGGGAAACCCTGTACATCTAGCCACGTCATTTCAAAATCACTGGACACTAGTTATCTAAAAATTTTCACGGAAAAAAGACAAATGGATGAGAATTACCTACAGCTCACATTAGAAGTTTCGAAAACTTGTTAGGTCAAATATGCCATTTTCTTTACAGAGAAAACATTTGAAGATAAAAAATATTGTACCCAAGTGATTACATTCTTCATTCCTGTTTTACAACACTTTCTAGTGCCAAAATAAAATTTCTGTCTTTAGTGACGCTTTTCAGTTGATTTAGTGCCTGTGATAGACAGGAACATGACAGACCTTCCTAGTAGTAATATTAACTGACATGACAGACCTTCCTAGTAGTAATGTTAACTGACATGACAGACCTTCCTAGTAGTAATGTTTACTGACATGACAGACCTTCCTAGTAGTAATGTTAACTGACATGACAGACCTTCCTAGTAGTAATCTTAACTGACATGACAGACCTTCCTTAGTAGTAATCTTAACTGACATGACAGACCTTCCTAGTAGTAATGTTAACTGACATGACAGACCTTCCTAGTAGTAATGTTAACTGACATGACATACCTTCCTAGTAGTAATGTTAACTGACATGACAGACCTTCCTAGTAGTAATGTTAACTGACATGACATACCTTCCTAGTAGTAATTTTAACTGACATGACAGACCTTCCTAGTAGTAATGTTAACTGACATGACATACCTTCCTAGTAGTAATTTTAACTGACATGACAGACCTTCCCAGTAGTAATGTTAACTGCTTCAATGCTAGCCAAAATTGTGATGACATCCAAGAAGTGCCAGGCCTTTTGTTTAAACAACACGTTGTTCTATACTTGTATTTTTATGTGTGAGCACATTTCACCAAGTAAACCATATATTTTTGGACAGGGGAGACAATTTTCTATTTCATTCCACATACATAATAGCCAGGTAACGCAACATTACTCACTTTTACTAACATGCGCTTTGACTGTCATCCGATACACTTAAGATGGTAAACATACAACATTTCGGTTTGGGGTTGACTTCTGGTTTTATTTTGCACTCAAAAGTATGCAAACCATCATTAACATAACAACTGAACGCATCTGTTTTGTAACGCTTGTCCTCATTGGTTAATTTTCGTCAATGACATAGCTTCCAGCCATTAACTGATGTTGCAAAATGGAATCTGCAAATTCCACTGCATGGCATTTCATTGTAAAATAGGCGATCGGAAATGGTTAATGAGCAAAAAAAATCGACACAACTTACTCGCTGGACAGCGGACATTTGGTGCCCAATCATTGCAAGCCTCGTTGTCAACTTTGTCCCGGCATGTCCAGCAAACAAGAACTGTAAGAGAAGATACCACCTGTAGTGTGATTCATACACCAAGGTCCTTGAAGTATCGTCCATGTGACAGGGAAGTTAAATAGTGATTTTGAAAAGAAGCCAATGTATATTGACATATTATTTTGTTGTTGATGGTATAAACTGTGTAACTTCATGTAATTTTAAATAATTATATCATAAACATCCACTTAACAAAACCCAAGTAATAAATATAACTGTAGCTATAGTTGTCAATGGTAGCAATTCTTGATACTTCAACAACTGTCTGCCACTTTAATTACCCTGAAGATATAACATATTAATTAGGAAAATCTTGCTGTGTTATGAGCTAATTAATGTAAAATTACATTTATCCAGGTCTCGAAAGTGTTCAATAATTTATACTGCGCCTCTCTAACATCCGTTGTTCAGAGCACGTTACACTTTGCCTGCTGCAACTGCTGCATTAAAGCTGTTCATTCTTGCAATTCCATCACTGGAATCCCATCACTGTCTACTGCTAGATGTTCATTTAATCAACCGAATGAGGCAAAGTGGGGTAAACAAAATTGCCCAGTGCCAAATTAATTGAAATCATATTTTGATCGACTTGTTAACATACTAGTTAATTGAAACTGTATAAGCATAATACCAGCTAGTATATATTTTGGAGGGAAATTTGTCAAAATATTTCAGCTTATGATCTTCTTCACTGTCAAAAGGTCAACATTCCAAAAAGCTTTCTGTTTGAAGGTGCATCCTACCGATGAAATAAAACTTAAAATTAGAACACAAACTACTTTTTTAATATGACATTCTCCTAAACATAGACTTGCAGTCTGAGCCAAGAACAGTTATAAAGTCCCCTTTTGGTTGAACCCATACCTTCCAGTTCCTCTTGGGACGATTGTTTTTCATTCTTGATCACAAGGGCATCCACTGCACTTACTGTTGCCGATAGCAACACGAGGAGCACCATCAAAGATACACAGATCCAGCCAGGCTGTTTATGACACATGTGGAGAGTCTCCATTGGGTCGTTTCTATGATAACCTACAACCAACCAACATGTGGACAAAACAACATTAAAAAAGTGATGGAAATTTATAAATTAGCTGACTTATTAGTATTATTATTATAAGTGGCATTAAAAACACTTTCCTTGACATGTGCATACATGTCAATACTGAGTGATAAACACAAGACAAGTAACAGAAATATGTACGATTGTGAATGAACCTACACGGTTATCTATGTCCAATGGTTTGTGATTTGTGAAACAATTGAGTTGTATGTCATATCGCATCAGCCGAATTACCTTCTTTTGCAACATAATTATACAATTTTTTATGTACATTTGTAGAATACGTATTACTTATTACCCCATATTTCCATGTAGTACAATAATTACGACACGAACAGAGTGGAATATAACATGTACATACTATGGCATTCAAGTAGTTCGCATGAGACATGAAACCAACACTTATTGACAGTTTATACTATACTCGACTAATGTGATCTTTCCAATTTAGCAAATCATTGATAAGAACCCCAAACAATTTTTGTAACACATTCTCTTTTTATCAATGTATTTTTATCCTGTTATCTATATCAGGCACTTGCGCTCAACCAGAAAATAACATGTAGTTTGTTTTGGCTGTATTCAAAGACAATTTGTTAACAGAGAACCATAACTGCAATTTATAAAGTTCGCTGCATACAATATGCTCAAGCTGCCTTTTATCATTGGCTGAACAGAACACATTCATGTCACGAGCAGATATTATTGACTGGATTGTGAGACTTTGGTGCATCTGACTGTGCCCAGCTGTTGTAACCTAACTCACAATTTCTTCATGCATCACACTTCTCCACCATTTAGTAACAGACCAAAACATAAAAGATACATAAGACACACATCACTGACTTGTTGAATGGTATGTGCCTAACTCCTCGGAAACCAAGTACAGGGGGCAGGTCAAAATGAAAGCACTTTGACACTGAATAGTCTTGTCACAGGACCAGGGGTGAGATTTAGCAAGTCATGGAAGGTAGCCAGTCGGGCTACCAACCTTGCAATGCGAAGTAGCCTGACAGCCTCTTAGGTAGCCCACTTGGTAATCAATACTCTGATAGACAGTAAATACTTTGAAGATAGAATCAACAACAAATAAAAATATCAAAAGCATTTATTTTCAAGGCAGGATCAATACATTGACAATGTAATACATAATACTGAATAAAATACAATATACAATTGTACACGTGACAGATTGTTTTGTTTTCATAACATGGTACACCAACAGGCTACGCGAAAAGTCTCCAAGCGTCACAGGACATCGACTGTTCAATTTACAGGACCTGCTGATTTTTCACAGGATTGATTTTACCTCCAAATATTACTAAAACGGTGTCATGTCCACCAGAAGCACTCCATGCACCACACAGCACCAACACTATTAACATGACCGGTTATTATTTTAGTGTAGAATGATCGTTCTGTTACATGTTGAGCGGCAATGTGGTTGATTAAAACACTGATGCTCAACATGTAACGGAATGTTCATTTTACACTAAAATAATAACTGGTCATGTTAATACACCTATAGTGTTGGTGCGTGGAGTGCTTCTTGTGAATTAATCGGGAACCTGGTTAAAGTTTCTATGGGCTCATATATATCCACGTGGTGGACATGACACTGTTTTAGTTTTACAATGAATACTCCCTATTGATGTCGCTTCACCTATGGTTTGGCAACATTTCTTGCAATGTCAAACGTGTGACAAGCACACAATTTATGGTTAACATAAATGCGATATAGCCAGGACAACACTTCTGAGATGTTTATTAACATTCCATTTATGTTTGCTGCATCTAAAATATTGGAGCTCCGTAAATATTTTCAGTCGCCATGCGGACCACTGTAGTAAAAAATTTAAGTCACCAGAAACAATTGGCGACTTGGGACTGCTAAATCTCACCCCTGCAGGAGATGAACACATACTGAACCATCTGAATAAATTGGGGATGATCATTGATGTGTATCATTAATGAATTAACACCCTTCTTAATCACCCCATTATCTCTGACCAGGTCAAAGGAAGGTTGACATCTTCTCAGGCTGAGACAATCCAGACCTTCAAAGGAAGGACTGGTGATGTCTTGCAGGCTAACATTCCTGGACATGAAACATTTGGGATGAAGGGTTATTGGTGGTAACACCATTACCACTTCCCAGCTGCAGTTATCCCATCTAGTCCCCCCCCTTCCATCACAGCAGTATCCAGATACTGCCAGCAAGTGTCCAGATACTGGCCACCCCAATGACAGGCCTTGGGGTCAGTAACTGTTGTACTGTCAGTTAATTACCTGATTCCCAAGTAACTGGTGGTGCTAACTATGGATTAATGAGTATCTTATCTTATGAGTTGCACTCCAAATGGTGTTCCAGTTCTAACACAGAAGGTTTTATGTTAGTGAGTTTACAGACGGAGCTGGCTAGATCTGTTAGTCTAGGTTACACATTTGCCAAAGTCACTGATCTTTTACTTCCCCTGGCATAGACACCAAGTAGAAGCGACCTGTCGATTTTAGTGTCTCATCAAAGACAAAAATTTCCAACTTTCAAAGGTAATTTGTAGTGGTCATGAAGTCACCCAAGAAAAGGTCAAAACATTGCTGGTTGATTCCATATTTGAAATAATCCATTTGCACTGTTCAGTTAGGTCTGTTGTGGCTGTCATGATTGTTTATTTACATATATCCACTGCTGTTGTCAGGTACTCATTTATATTCTTACATAATTATTTTATTTTAAGCAGTACAATAAATATTTATCTACTGTTAGGAACATCACATGTATGTTGATAAGGTTTATCGTAAATAATTTATTTTTTATTATCACTACTATTATCATTGCTACAGACTTTTGAGATGTCTTGTTTCTACTCTCTGAAAGTATAATGGTTATCAGATCTTGTGGTTGCACTGCAAAACATCACTAGCAATTTCTCTACCCATCAGCTAATTATCATGATTATTCTTAGAAACAACAAACTTGATCTGTTTCCAGTAAGTTTTTGAGTGACAGCCCATATTTCTGCTTGCTATAATGATGTTGGATGATGCGACCATATAGAGCACTATGCAGTTTTCAGTAAACTTTCCACAGAAATGTGTTTTCCTGTTCTTTGTTGGTTCCAGCTGCCTGCACGCTGCTAACAGCCACTGTGACATCTCGATTCTTATCATGATTTATGCATCATTGCATCTTACAACGCAGCATTGCACTTCTAATGTTTAACAAACACTTTTGAAGACAGTGATTTACTGACTGTTGTCACTATGATCTTATCTGTGATGATGTATAACTCAGTCTTCAGTTATTGTCAATGTCCTTAGACTTTGGTGTTATACTGTACTCCATAAAAACCCACCACCAATGTGAATTCCCTACAGTTTACCCCAATTTACACCTGTACAGTTGGCTGACATGTGGATGCAGTGGGTGGGATAAAATGTGAAAAACACATCGCTACCCTCGTCATTCTTCTGAATCCTCCATCTTCTTAAGTAAGAAGATGCATGAAGCATAAAAAATAATGAATTACTTTTTAGGATTAATGTTAACTTTCACTGGAGAAATTTCTTGCTTTCATGGACTCTTTGATTGTATCTATGTAGATAGTCTTCCCTCACTCCATTGACTAACAAAACCTCTCAGACTTCCATGCCTCAATTACCCTTATTATCAGCTTGTCACCCCAGGGAGGAGGGCAGATATGGGGAGGGTTAATACCAGTGAGAGCAGGTGGGGTAACTACTTTGTAGGTTGATCAATCTTACAAGGTGGCAGAGTGTTATCTGCCCTGAGCACCACTGAATATGTAATGAAGCAGTCAATGATGCCACACCCCCACTTATGCACCCTACCCCACAGGTACAAAGGGCACAAAACATCCACACAAGTCAGGTATGTTCACCCTGGAGGGGGCTATTATCTAAAGTAGTCTGGCAAGATGGTCCATAATCATCTCTATTTTTCAGCACTCATAAGATGGTCTGACACTTCCAAAGAACATAATTGATGGCAACATTATGTACATTTCCCGGGGCAGAATACAAAGTCTGTTTACCATGCCTAGCAAAGAACGCTGCTGAAGAATTTAAAAATAAAAAACACTGTTGCAATGACGGGCTGACAAATCACATGTATAAACAAAGATTAACATTTTTGATCTGCACATATTTTAACAAGATAACTGAATATATTTGTTTATAAAAAAAATTATGAGAACAACCTTGTTTGTTATATCCTGTGGTATTCATTCCTCCTATAGTGGATACTTTTGAAAGGACATGGAATCAAACTTTGTCATAGTTTCTGCATCAATCAATGTAATTATTTGCCTTATTTTTTCTGCAGTAGAACATTACATAAATTACATTGAGGGGGTTCAAAGTGGCAATGTTTCACAGGGCATTGGTCTGTCAATTAGGTTTATCATTATTATGTTCTAGAAACCGTTTGTAATAATATGATTTGTATGGATTTTATTTGTAACCGATTGATACATTATACTAAATTAATTCAGTTTTATTATCATGATCTTTCATCACTCAACATTTTAGAAAATATGTGACAATTTGGAGGTGAAATAAAATACGCCAATTTTATGACACATTTTAATAAAGATCGCTTTATTGCAATTATTGACAGGTCACCAATTATTACTAAAGACTACTTTACTGCAATCATTGACAGACCAATCAATCATCCAATGAAAATCATTGTACACACCCTGGATCAGATATAACAAGCTGTGCACTTTCAGCCTTGAAAGCTGCTGTCCACAGCTGTAAACACACTGCTCTATTACAAGGAGCCAGTTAATTGCTTCCTTTAGGCATTAAATTACATGCTCCATGTTCTTAATTACCAGTCCCCAGGTGATGGTGAGAGATTGCTCCAGCTGCTATTAGGAATATATGCATCCTGGTGCCTCTGAATCTCCAGATAGAATGGCACAGGAGAAAATGGCTAACACCAATATATATATATATATATATATATATATATATATATATATATATATATATATATATATATATATATATATATATATATATGTATATATGTATATATGTATATATACGTATATGTGTATATATAATATGTATATATATATATATATATATATATATATATATATATATATATGCATGTGGCATTTTGATGTGTGCCATTTTCCATATTACTGTTATGATATTCTTGATTGAAGATCAATTGTATATATATATATATATATATATATATATATATATATATATATATATATATATATATATATATATACATATACATATACACATATATACATATACATACATATACAAGAGAAAATGGCACACACCATTATATATATATGTATATATATATATATATATATATATATATATATATATATATATATATATATATATATATATATATATATATATATATATATATATATGTATATATATATATATATATATGTATATATATATATATATATATATATATATATATATATATACACAGTTTATCTTCAATCAAGAATATTATAACAGTAAAATACAGCCTTTACTAACTTTTCTTATTTTCACTACAAAATCTTCACATCACATTATGTTCACATAAATTTTAGTTTTAATAAAATACTAAACACTTTGATTTTTTTCTTGTTATCAACCTGCTGTACTCAAATTATATTTTTATGTGTGCATATTCTACAAGTGTGCCAGTTTCCCTGTTCATAATAATTTTTTCAGAGCAAAAAATCCTTGTAATAAAAATGAGGTACCATCTCAAAATCACTGACACTTCACCAGGGCTGGTGTGCTTCAGTGGAGGTGTACAGGCCTGTAGTTAATTGCCATTAAACGGCCCAGTGCTCACCATAGTTCCAGCACTAAGCCCTAGTGTGTAGACTCTTATCCCTTGCATAAACACCATCACAGGAAATGTTGAGTTGCCTGTATTTATAAGCTCAGGAAGACATGCTAGTTAAATCCTCTCCAAGCCAGCCTTTCCCCTTCCCTGATAACCCAACACATCTGGATGGAAGGGGATGTTAATCCTTAATTACCCCACAGAGGAGGCTTGTTGTCAATGGGATCAAGGATCTCTATAAATATTTATTTATAGAGATCTGTGAATGGGATACCTCTACTAGTAGCACCCTGGTAGCTTGGGTGGCCTGTTTTGGATAAACAGAGAAGGGTAGCAGGTCTGGTTTTTAATAGTGTATGCAAAGTAGGGTGAATAACATTTTCCAGGGTGCCAGATTCTACCTTTGATAAGGCGTAATACTGCTTACCAGTTGAATCTACAATGTCATGTTGTGGGTAAATGGAGAAGTATAATAACAGTGCTGCTTTTTATTAGGGCAAGGAAGACTTGGTGAATCAGATCTGAAGAGCTGTCAGATTCTAATTGTGATAAGACTTATGCTACCTCATAAAACAACTGGTAACAGTCACCCAGCACTTTGAACATATTAAATACGTTTTAAATACAGGTTTAATTACACATAAAGCTAAGATGTATGTCAGCAGGATATCTGTGGATTAGGTAAATAAAGGCAGATATATCAAGATCATTCCTGTCCGAGTACAATCTGTTTTAGGACTTGTTGACAACACATTCCTGATAAGAAATAGTGCAGTGTCATTCACACTGCACTGAACCACATCTAGTGTAAATATGATATAGTTCTTACTAAATTTAGTGTTCTACTTAATTTAAGGGAAGGGTGAATATTACTTTAACTCCATGTCTTATAAATTATATTTAAAATCATTATCATTGACTTTCAGAAGTACTCTTCAAATTTGTCAATTTTGACAAAAGATGGGCTGCGCATGCAAGCACTCACGCATGCACACACGCACGCACACACTTGGAAATGCTCTATTCCAATAAATATTAGACAAAAGTAGTACCATAACAAAATTTACCATAGATACCACAGAACTGACCACAGAAATAGCTGGGTGTATGGTAGAGTGTAGTACTAGTGATGGCAGAGACAGCTGACTTGGCCAGACAAACATGTAAACAGAACTCAACTACACCATAAGCCAGCTTACACATGGAGTTCCCAGAACATCAAAGATGTACAAATTCTGGTACAGTGCTTACAGTATCTCTTCTTACGACTACCCAAGGCATTTGGCATTTTAGATTTCACCACTTTGGTTCATTCAAACACTGCTTTTATGGGACAACACAGATAAGCCACCCAAAACTGAACACATACTAACATCCAAAATTTTGTACATTTTGAGGGTATTGATCACAACTGATCTGGGCAGTTATTTTCCTTTTGTAAATGTCATATTTCCATTGCCTTTAAAATACTTCCACCAGAATGATCTATAGCCAGGTAATCATTTGTCATCGTAAATGAATGGAAATGAAATGAATGGACTCAACTCAACTTCTTTGGAAATCATTCAACCACAATGAGAGCAATGCACAAAAACTGTTATATAACATAATTCCACCCGCCATGTACTCATTTACCTTGAACAAGTCTAGCCAGATTCTGAACAGCACCAAGAGGATTAGAACTCTCAAATGCACTGTTCATGAATGATGTAACACATTTAATCTGGGTTTGAGACCCCAATGTTCCCCGGATGGAAGTCGGACAACCATATAATGGTGACTAGACAATAGACATTTGAAGGAACTGGTTGTCTTCTTCTAGCGTTTGTCTTCAGCCAAAATCTGCAGCATTCTGTTGAACATTGTAATATGTTTACATATATTTCAAGAACTGTCCGGACATTTGGTGAGAAGACATTTTGGTTACAAATTTATTTTTGTATTTTTGTAATATAACAAAACGTCAACATGAGATCAAACCTCTTTTAAATGACAGGCGTTGTTTTTATTTTACAAACCGGAAGATGTAATTATAAGTTATCTGTTAGTTCCCTGTACGTTAACGGAAAACAACATTATTAGAAATGAAAGACATTTCCATATGTTCATGTTTATACATCCATTGGATTCAAGAAATGATTAAATAATATTTGTTTGTTTGTGATTGCTATACTGAAATAAATTTGTAACCAAATGTCATACTCGGCATTATGTGACCAAATGTTGCTTGACCAAATGTCGGACACCAAGTTTTTTAACTATGCTAAACTGGAAAGCATGGCAAGCCTTACCTAACAAAGGTAAAAGGGTCAACCTAATCCTGTAGCCGTAGGTGTCAAAAATATTTCCTTGGCTTGTTCTGAGTCATTAGGTTTAAGTACAGTTATTTTCCAGTGTGTGAAAGTGTGGGAACAACTCCTTTCACGTGCTCTCAATCGGAAAATAGTCCATAGCAGTTGTGTTTAGTTGTCAGATAATAACAGGTAATTTACTAAGGAAACAGGTAAGTGAAATATACGTAAACATATTACACTATCCCACGGAGTTTGTCCGACTTTTAGCAGGACACTTTACAGATGCAGAAGCAGTTAAGAATATAAACAGTGCTACTGAGGGTCCGATTCTCTACCAGCGTGCAACCATGGCCCATATGACAGACAAAAATTAAAAGCAGAAATTCACCAGAATGGACAGTAAGAGGCACATCAATGTTTGATACTAAACAAATAGGGTTTCATTGCGGAAGAGTGCCACTGTCTTTTTCATGTACATCTGTGTATTAAAAAAACGTTGTTTATTTTTTATTTTGATGAACAAATAAATCACATTTTGCTACAAATCTTGTTCTTGTGTATGCCTGTGCGGTATGTTCTGTGTATATCTGTGTGGTATGTGCTGTGTATGCCTGTGTGGTATGCTCTGTGTATGCCTGTGTGATATGTTCTGTGTATGTCTGTTTGGCATGTGCTGTGTATGCCAGTGTGTTATATGTGCTGTGTATGCCTGTATGGCATGTGCTGTGTATGCCTGTGTGGTATGTGCTGTATATGCCTGTATGGCATGTGCTGTGTATACCAGTGTGGTATGTTCTGTGTATGCCTGTATGGCATGTGCTGTGTATACCAGTGTGGTATGTGCTGTGTATGCCTGTATGGCATGTGCTGTGTATGTCTGTTTGGCATGTGCTGTGTATGCCTGTGTGGTATGTGCTGTGTATGTCAGTGTGGTATGTGCTGTGTATGCCTGTATAGCATGTGCTGTGTATGCCTGTGTTGTATTATATTAATTTAGCGCCTTTGAGTAGGATCTTACCTGGATACCAGGCATGTTATAAAGGTCAATGTAATTTTTTACAGCATGAAGGATGAAAAAATTGTCCTGGGTATCCACAAGTAAATGTAATTAAAAGTTTTTTGTGGGGGATGGGGGTCTGGGGCTAAATGACATCAGTTTCGTGTTGTGTCAGATATTTATTTTTTAGATGGCCCCTAATGAGTTGGAAGGAACTGAATAAGTTTTTAACCAATAGCAGGCCCATTCAAAAATGAATGAATTTTCACAACCTATTCATTTATGGGGCATAAATAGACTAGATCCAGGATGTTGTGGCACTGACAGAAGTTGCTGCAAATAGTTACTAAACGCATCTGTCAAAGTACACACACTAGACAGGTTTTTTAAACTTAATAAGTCTTCACGGCCTCGTAGGTATGTATTCTGCCGAACAATTCACATACTGTGGGGTAGTATCCAAAATGAGAAGTTAACAAAAACCTAAAAATAATTTGGTTGCAATGAGGGAGGATTGAGAAAATATTTTAATGCAATAATTTGTTTTAAATGACTATAAATGTTGGTTGCATAGTTCAAAGCTAAATCATATGTACACTTATTTGAGTAGGATTATTTTTCAAATTCAATTTTGGATGGTGGGGCAGCCACAGGAATGTTGGGAGTCTTGGGTGGTAAAAAACGTGACATCCACCAAAAACATCCATGTTGTTAATAAAATAATGATAGAATATGAACATTTATTTATCTGAGATACAGACAGCTATTTTATGATGACCATTTTTATTCACATATTATGAGTCTATGATGGTATTTTTTCATTCATAAAAGTAGTCCTAAAACGATTAGTGCAAACCATTTTTTATTTTAATATGGTCCCCAAAGAGGGCTGTTTAGTGAGATGGCTCCACTGCGTTGCTAAACAGCCTACAGGTATTCACCCTGAGCCTGAGGAGGGTGGTGGTTAAGGACTGGCTATAAATAATTAAATAATTCATACATATTTGCCGTTGCGGTTAACAGTGCAATTGTGGATACTGCAGGATGAGGGGTGAATAAAGATGACTATAATTTGGTTAATTATGATGAATGGTGGCCATGAGATACTGTTCATGATACAAACACACAGATAACATGTCAGTGGCGAATGTGTATTTTTCAAATCTGTAAATGAGCTGTTGCTAGTGATAGTTCCTTTGCCCCAGGGTGAAAAACACAGTAACCCAAATCTGCCATGAAACAGTTCAGCATAGGCTTATATGAAGTGTGGCCAAGAACTACATTTGACAGGGGTCCACAAATAATCTAAAAATAAAATATTAGTGTTTCTACAAATGATCGAAAAAAATACATTTTACAGTGGTTCCACAAGCTATTATTATCTGTTTACAGTGGAACCACAAATAATCTAAAAACTAAATTATACAGAACTTGGCTGCATAAATTAACTGAATATTTTATCTATTGGCACTGACTGTGCCTGAGCTAAAGATGTCAGCAATGCGAGCCTAATGAATATGAACACTTTCAAGAGGCTAAACCACAGAACCATATACAACTTGTAACACTTCAACACAATATGCCTTGTCTCCAGAATTGTAAACCCTACCTATTTATATGAGACAGACAGAACTACGCAGGTGGTCTCTCTTTTAGAGAGTATTTTGTCAGCTTGGTCATACTAGGGATAAAACTGATACAATAAAGACTGGATTAGATGCAACAAAGTACCTGGAGTGTCAGCTGTTGCATGACAACCTTAAAATGAATGGCCCCTCAAGGACTTTCTGTCTGGGGAAAGGTCAAGATGAATCTAATGTTTCAATTTTGTGAAATAGAAACGGACTGTAACAAAATAAAGTATCCACCCTAACTCTATGGTCTATGCTTTCTCCCTATGATAAAACAATTAAACCCTTGAATTACTGAGACATTTTATTTTTAGGTTAATTAACTTAACTTAACAATTTTAATGTATGGTAAAACATTTAGAAACATTTGAGCTAAAATAAACAACACGTGTCTGTAAGACAAGCAGACAAGATTGCAATTCAACTTGAATGGTAATCTTACATTTACATGGTTCCACAACACAAGGGAATTAACTTCAGGTATAATGTTAGATGAACTGTCATATCTAGAGAGAACTTTTCATGATTTGCTTAAATCTAGGCCCATTTTCCTTTCCAGTTATTTACCTTTACAGTAACAGTGATGTTTGAATAACTTTTCTAGCTAACATGGGAGAAAAGTTGTACCATTTTCAAAACAGCTTGTAGGCTAGATAATATCAAATTTATATCAATTACCTGATACATTACTAAAACTATTTGACCTATTACATATGTCTGGCATGAATTTTATTTCTAGTAATTTTATTTCTAGTAATAATACAAAATGTATACCAAACGTTATTACCATTGAAGAGGTGCAATCCAAAATGCACCCAAAAGTGGTTGATTTAACATGTAATGGCTCTATGGCTGTTCTTCTCTTGGAAACCGGAATGTCAATGTGAAACCTGTCTATCAAAACATTTTACGCTTCAACACGTATGTAATATAGCATATACAAACAGTCCAGAGCATTTATATAGTCGACTACTTAGTCCCCTTTGTAAGGTCAACCATTCTATGAACATGACTGGAATCAATCTTAGAGCCAAAACAGTATCCTTTTACTGAAAATGGATTATATTTAGACACATCAACTGGATTTTGAATCAACCGAATTATGTCTGGTTCGAGACTTCTGTGTTGTTATAAAAAATTAATTATTTGTATCTTACTGAGAGGCAGGAAACTATCCATCAACATCATGGAAGTCAATGATGTGTAGAACAGGGTTAATTACTGTCTGGAGGATTGATAAAAATAAAAAGAGTGATTCCGTAGCCAAGCATTGGGGCTAAGTGTGTTGTTTACAACCCTACAGACAAGGAGGTTAAGAGATCGAATTTGAAGTTTTAAAGATATTGAATGGGTTTGAAAATATTGATAGAAATATTTTTTCTCACTCAAGAAAGATAGTAGAACTAGAGGACATCAGGCAACATTAGAAAAAGATCAGTGTGGATTGGGTATCAGGATGTACTCGTTCTCACAGAGGACAATAAATGAATGGAACAAATTATCTACAGATTGTGTAAATGCTAGCAGCATATGTTCAAAAACAAAGTTGACACATATTTCAGGATGATTCATGATTGTAACCCTACATTAAACAAAGATGAAAATTTTTTCGACTTTCGATAAGCCAATGGCTTCCTTGTCCATTTGCCATTTGTGTCTTTGCCTTGGATGGTAAGCAGTATATGCACATGCGCCAATTCTCACGCTAAACACGAGGCAAATTGTTCATTGTTCATCATTACTATGCTGCTTCTATGGATTCGGTGGTTGACTTTGTATAACAAGGTTCTGAGTTCGAGGTTTTTCAAATCTAAATTATTTTCTTTTTTTAATTATTATTAATTAATAACCATATTTTCATTATTTATTTATAAAAAAAAATTCCTAAGGGTTAGCATAAACCAGGTTTACATGGTACGATTAAGCTGCAATCTGGTCGCATGCAATGGCATCAGCTCATCGCATAACAAATTACTGCATCATGTAAACCCAGTCAGATATAGCTGAGGACTTGTCATGAACATGATCGATTTAGGGTTCAGTGCAAGGGAACATCTTGGGAGGAAGATGAGGCTAAATTTAATAGCGCTCGGACCTTCATCAGAGACACACACAGTTCCGATGCTCGGTTTCGTAACATTGTCCATAAAAATAAAACAGCCACATCATCAGCGGATGATGGCAATATCAAAAAAGTTGATACATTCTCTATATTAAACAACACATCCTTTACAAATGACTGTTTAACAGTTTCTCATCAAGCACTCGATATTTGGGTTGGAAGGAGATCATAAAATTAAGCATGCTTTATGATTCCTTCATACTACACTGCACAGTAAACAATGAACAGCTGTTACAGTTAAAGCTATGAATATCGTGGAGGGCTGTTTGGAGTTAAATGTTATAAGTCATCACCGTTTTTAGAAATAGTACAGTCTATACTATAACATACACAAGTTATCGAATGTTATATCATAAACTATAATTGTTGCACACTGTACCTTAGTTGACATCAACAGGAGATGAAAAACTGTCTTCAAATAATCCAGTATCCTGGACTAACCATGGCACTATGAAGGAGATTCCCTCTTCCCAGCTGTTCATTGGGACTGACACATGGGCACATCAAGGGAATGCCTCCATGTCAATAGGATCCTACCACTATGGGCATGGGGGGAAATGTGTTCTGGACTGTCACTTCCCTTGCGTGATTTGAGTCACTGTCCTCATGAGATATACAAAGAATGCACATCTTGGCCAAATTTATCAATAATGCTAACTAATGTTACACTATATATTAGAAATCAGGAACTGTTTATATAATGAAATGTGAATATATCACCACAGTGGACACAGCTGTGGTCTCAGTGGAACGGTCCACTTGATAGGAACCTTGGAATTTATATATGTGGGGTACAGAGGCTGCCAAGACAGCAAGGGGAGATGACAGACAGTATCATATAAAGCACCCTCGGGGTGCATTAAACTTTTTTTACAGAGAACAAATCTCAGGCTTCAGGCATCTGGTGTTATACAGAATTAGACTGCAGAATTACTGTAAAAAAAATTTCAACTAACAACTTGCATATTCAGTATCTAGATTTATAGACAGATTCCCCATTTTTGGCAGTGTACTAACTGGGAGTTGTTATTATCTAAACCAAGGAACTGGCCCAATGCTGCATTAATTAATTAAATATTTTTGACATAAAAAATATTTAAAGAAAATAGCTGTTTGTAGTAGTACTGTCTTCCATCTATTTATATATTTTCACAGTGCCACCAGCTTTAGTGCCTCGAGAATACCATATTCTATGTCAAAGAACTATTATTTACTTAGGTCTCTACTAGTCCAGTGAACAAACAAACAGGTGATCCCCTAAACAAACAGAGTGATGTGCAATACGAAGTACAAATCAAGGACTTCAAGCACTATTTAACACAACCTGTGGTCCTGTGTACATACTATTTTCGTTGTGAAATGTTCTCAGACACGCCTAATCTTTCACTAATAGTACTCCGCATTTTAGCCTACAAATTAAACAGTTTTAACACAATTCTAAGACATGAAGTATATCAGTCCAGTAAAGATGTCAACTTCAAAATGTTATTATGCTCTCAAAATGTCATTACTAAATAATTATCTATGTTAAATGCTATGGTAACTGTCTACACCAGTTTTGTTCAGCCCATGTTTGCATCATATATATAATTATAAGATGTTAGACAGTTCTGATGTAATTAATGACAAAGGTGCAAAATACATAAATAATTGCAACCATTTATAAATACGACATGATTTGTTAGTTGAGATTTTGCGTGTATGTCACAGAAATACATAAATTCTTGATTTATATATATATATATATATATATATATACATATATATATTTAAATATATAATTATATATAATGGTGATTAAAATAAATAGGAAATATAACAGAACAAATTTAATGGAATTACCTTTGACAGAACTTATGTATCTTAATTTTAATATACATCAGATACATTGCATTGATTTCTATTGTATCTTCACATTCAAATATAACTATTAAGGACAGTGACAGGAACTGTGCATTGTGGCTGTTTGCTTGAGATATTTTGGATTATAATTCGACCAGTGTTACATGGTACAATCTTAGGTAATCAGGACAAATTATGTCACTGAAGATATGAACCAAGAACTTGGGAAAGTTTAATTAGAAAGTTGTTGCAACAGCAATAGGTATGTTCCATTGTAATACATGTTTTGGAAGATTCGCTGAACATAGTAAAAACAAAATGTCTTAAGAGGAACTGCCCTAAAGGTGGATGGTAATTCACCCATGAGTACATCTCATCAACTGGAGTAAATATGTCATGTGTGTAGAATGCTAGCTGCTTTTCCAATTACCACAAACATGTCAAACCCCAAACAATGAATCCTGTGAATCACCCCATGTAGTGAGACAGTCTTTTCATACTGACTTAATCACCCCAATCAATTAGCACCTAGTTTCAATGGACCTACATGTCAGGTGTGTAAACTCATGCCTCAACCATCAGGAATTATAATGAAGTAAAAGATGTATGTATTTTCACAAGTTGACTTTCACAGAAGTGTTACACGTGAATAGAAGTCTGGTGGGGTAATGAAGACATATGTACCAAGACTACTATAAACCCCAGGAGGTCACAGGTAGGGTTTCAGTATAAAAGCTGTTGAGCATGTGGGGCTTACTGTAGCAATCTCATTAACTTCAAAGTACATTTTCCCACGAAGCACAATAAAAACTGACTAGATTCATGCACATAATTTCACATGAAACATATCTTTAAACATAGCAGTACAGCCTCAGCATTAATTCTGTTATAATTAGTATGAAGTAACTGTATACTGAAATAATTGCCATTAAAAAAAACTTTTTATTACTGGGTGTATTAACATACTGGTAATAAGAAACTACTTTCAATGCTGAAATTTAGTAGAACAATTTCACTGAGCTTACTAGAAGTGGTGGCATCACTTATATCCTGGTTTTTAATTAGCCAAGAGGAAGTACTATCAATATGCCTATGCCAGTCTATGGACATAGCCTAGCGAAAAAGTTAATGCTGAAAACCCTCTCTGTTCAGTATGTCATGTAACACCACTTAGTAAATGTGGTGTGACATAATTATGGGTAGCCACTTAGCCAACTTTAGGGATAAGTTACGCTTCCCGAGCCGGGTGCAAGTCCGACACCCGGGATAAAGATAAAGTCATGTCTTCGTGACAGGCCCAGCGCTGCTATAGCAAGCCCCCGACCTTCGGCTACGACATGTGAATTTGACAACTTCCACACCTGAGTTTGTACAGGTAAAACACATCACCAAAGTACACACATGCCTACTTACATGCCCGACGTTCAATCCAAGTGTGCGAAGACGCGAAGAGCGCTGACAAACTCGTCGACTCCGCCACTTTATTCCAAGCCCCGATGTCGTCTGCGTGTTGCTGCCAGTGCGCATGCGTGAGCAGCTGTGACCGTCCGTCGTTTGATGTGGACGCGACACAATAGAAAGTTTGTTCGTCCAGTAAACACGATAATTGCCCAGTTACCCATTGGCAGTGCGGCTATCAAAGGCATGACCGCTAGCGTAACTGTTGTTAAGCTGCGAACATCGCCCGCCGGGTTTGTTTTGTCTCTGTTTTGGTGTCACATGATGAGTGTTTTTGTTTTGCGTCACCGCGTAAGGTGATATATGGCAGTTCCGGAATCCCTCCGATAATTAAGTCGTAAATCTTCCATCCCAACTGCTGCAGGTGGAACTTAAAGCGACGACATCAGACTAACTCGCACAAACTTTCAGGGGCCCGGGTGGCGCCACCTCGTGCATAATTGTTGGTGACTTCATTCGGGGACAGGATCAAAACGTCGAAAGGGATCTGCCAGATACCTGTCTACCAAATTGATACAAACAAGTATTTATTTTCCAATTCAAACCAATAATAAAACTAAGTCAGGCAAGTCCGCATAGTGTGCAAAATTACGTTTTTAATAGCCAATGTCTGGGTGCATCAAGCTAATTAAGGTGCGAACGCGGACGTCACCCAAATAATTAACATCTCTGCTGCAGACAAACCTGTTGTATTTTGCGGGGTATTCCGGTAACGGAAGAACCTGGAAACTCTTGTTTCGATAGTTCCTCCAGTCAGTTTAGCAAAACCTTGTTCGAAGGGTTGAAGTTGAATTGCTGTCTCAGCCATATCGTTAAAACCTGGATGATAAGGTGTCACACATATATATGCTGAATGCCATCGTTCAACATACAAGTCGCAAATTCATCAGTCGTGAAACAAGTACCACTGTCGGTCACAATAGTTTCGGGGATGCCATGGATAGATTTAACCAGATTTGCCATCCAAGCCAAAGGCCCAGATGGCAAGTGGACAAGGAAGCCATAGGCTTATCGAGAGTCTATCAGTGTTTGTCTATACGTGTAACCCGCCCTCCAGAGATATGTGTCCAACTTGTTTTTAAACATATTCACGCTGCTAGCGGTTATACAATCCGTAAACAATTTGTTCCATTCATTTACTCTGTGTGAATAAGTACTTCCTGGTATCCAATCTACACTGATCCTTTACTGACTTTACCTCATGTCCTCTAATTCTGCTATCTTTCTTGAGAGAGAAAAACATATTTCTATTAATATTTTCATACCTATTCAATATCTTAAAAAAAACTTCAATCTGATCTCCTCTTAACCTCCTTGTCTCTAGAGTTGTTAAACCACATGATAGCAAATGTTCGTCTCAAACACTCGAGCAACCTGCGAGAGCCCATACCCCAACATGGAAGACACAGAGGTCTGCAAAAAAAGGAGTCCTCAAGCTTCTCCAGAACCTCCGGCCGAAAAAAAGCCACTGGACAAGACTCAATACCAGCCTATGTCATGAAGATTGGAGCAAAGGAACTATCTCCAGTCTTGAAAAAAAATCTGTCAATGGTCCCTGGATGCTGGACAGGTGCCACCTGATTGGAAAGAAGCGAGGGTGATCCCCATCTTTAAGAAAGGAGACAAACACCAGCCTGCGAACTACCGATCAATCTCAATCACTTGCAAGGTCATTGAACACATCATCCACAGTGTGATGAAATACTTTAATCTCCATCACATCCTAACTGATGCACAACACGGATTTTGGAAGAAGCGCTCATGTGAAACTCAACTCCTAGTCGCAATACACGACATCGCCAAAAACTTGGCCTTGGGGATCAGGTAGATGTAATTCTGTTTGACTTCTCCAAGGCCTTTGACAAAGTTCTCCACCAACGCCTACTGTACAAGCTGCATTACTACTGAGTACGCAACAAGTCCCTGAGCTAGATGCAATCCTTCCTGAGCAACAGAACACAGCAAATTGCCCTAGAAGGCACCCTCTGGTCCCCTGCACCTGTCCTATCCGGAGTACCACAAGGCATTGTCCTAGGCCCCTTCTCTTTCTGACCTATATCAACGACCTATACCTGATGCTGTCCGACATCCCAATGCCAGACTCTTTGCAGATGACAGCCTCCTCTACAAAAGAATTAAGGATCACCAAGACCAGGCCCTACTTCAACAAGACCTTGACTCCCTGGAAGAGTGGGAACACACCTGACAAATGAACTTCAACACAATCAAATGCAACGTCATCCGGATCATGCCCAACAAACGAAAAGAAACCCTAACATCCAGCTACTCTCTCTCTATAGCCAAACACTGGAAACGAGAACACCAACAAATACTTGAGCATCAACATCAGCAGTGATCTCTTTATCAGTTTATGTGATACCCTTCGAATCAACTTTAAACTTTGATTATATTGACACAACTGTCACACTGAAATCATGCAAAATTATTTTATAGTGGAGAATCTCGATAACGATGCCAATTGGCTGCGAACGTTTAACGGTAACGCCTACGCAAAATGGAGTCAGTAACAGTGAAACCACGCCTTCAAAGCCTGACTCCCTTCTTGACGAGCGACAGTAGGATAAGCAAGACAAATCGAATGTGTCAGTGATCGAGTGTGCATCCATCCGCCATTAATCCATTTGCAAAGATTGCCTGTGAAAATGTGGATTGTACATTGTGTGTGAATTTCTTAGAGTACTTAAACGATTTTTTTTACAAGTGCATCGTGACATCAGATCCTTCTGTTTATGGCTCTTGCAAGTTGGTCACTGCCGAGTTGCGTATAAATACAGGCGTCATTACATTAGGCCGTATGGAAATAATTGGCAGCTAAGAAAATAAAGGCAATGAAGGATAATAAATCACCGGGAGTGGATTGGATTCCTCCAAAATTACTAATGGAAACAGTAGAACAAATCAGTATACCACTTGCAAGAGTATTCAACTTGTCATTAAAAGAGGGAGTTGTTCCGTTTGAATGGAAAGAAGCAAACATCATACCATTATTTAAAAAGGGTTCGAGAAATAAGTCAGAGAATTACAGACCAGTGAGTTTAACGTCAGTGATTTGTAAATTATTAGAAAGGTTAATTAAAGACCATATGGTGGACTTCCTCGTTAAGCATAAATTATTAAATTCATCTCAACATGGATTCCTTAAAGCGAGGTCATGCTTAACAAATATGTTGTTTTTTGGAAGAAATCACTAAGTGGACAGACGTGGGATCGCCAGTAGATATTATCTACTTAGATTTTCAGAAAGCTTTTGACAAAGTGCCACATCAAAGATTACTACTTAAATTAAAAGCCCATGGTATCGGGGATAGCATAACTGACTGGATAGAACAATGGCTGACTGACAGAAGACAACGAGTTGTAGTAGATGGAGAAGTTTCAAATTGGAAATCGGTTTTGAGTGGGGTACCTCAAGGATCAGTATTAAGACCTATATTATTCTTAATTTATATCAATGACTTTGACGACAGTATAACAAGTGACGTACTGAAATTTGCGGATGACACAAAACTGTTTAGAAAGGTTAATACTGATGGTGATAAACAACATTTACAAAACGATCTAGACAGATTAGTGAAATGGTCTGAGAAATGGCAGATGCTGTTCAATTTTGGGAAATGTAAATGCCTACATACAGGACATGGGAACTTGAATGTAAACTATAAAATGGGAGATACTGTTCTGGGTACTACTGTAAAAGAAAAGGACTTAGGAGTTACAATAAGCGCTGATATGAAAGTTTCAGAGCAGTATTGTATTGCAGCTTCAAAGGGCAATCAAATTCTTGGATTGATTAGAAGAAACATAACATACAAGGGAAAAAAGTTAATTATACCTCTTTATAAAGCAATAGTTAGACCTCATTTAGAATACTGTATACAAGCATGGAGACCATAATCGTAAGAAGGATATAGATACGCTTGAACGCATACAAAGGAGAGCAACTAAAATGATTCCAGAACTGAGAGACTTTAGTTATGAAGAACGCCTGAAAGAATGTGGTTTAACAACTCTAGAGACAAGGAGGTTAAGAGGAGATCAGATTGAAGTTTTTAAGATATTGAATGGGTATGAAAATATTGATAGAAATATGTTTTTCTCACTCAAGAAGGATAGCAGAACTAGAGGACATGAGGTAAAATTAGTAAAGGATCAATGTAGATTGGACATCAGGAAGCACTCGTTCTCACAGAGGACAATAAATGAGTGGAACAAATTGTCTGCAGATTGTGTAACTGCTAGCAGCGTGATGTTTAAAAACAAGGTTGACACATATCTCAGGAGGGCGGGCTATAAGTAGATGAACATTGTTGGACTCTCGATAAGCCAATGGCTTCCTTGTCCACTTGCCATCTAGGCCTTTGGCTTGGATGGCAAATCTTGTTAAATCATTGTGGTGTCACAGTGGCGTCATCTGGTGAACGGGAATCAACTAAATGTGTCCTTCCCATTTTGGGGGACACTTCATTGTCAACGCTACTACAGGTTGGTGACAAGGCAAAAACGAAAGTAGTTTTTACTGAAAGCGAATGGTTATTCTGTGCGCATACATTTTTTCATTAGTAACATACAATACGTATAGTAAGCATAGAAAAAGAAGGAAAAGGCTGCCTTTTGCTGCTGAACTCGAGAAAATATAAATTAAACAACCTTGTAATGCTGCGCTGTATAATATGCAAATCTAACAACAATGTAACAAAGATGTCCATTCTACAATTTATTTTCCAAAATTTATACAAAATCGTGCCCTACTTATTTTGGTGCTTTCTAGTCTTGATTACAATGTTGCCTTATGTCCCAGTTCTTTGTTTCAATATATATATTCAACTGTGGCAATATCACATGCATATTATAAGCATCATTTACCATGTGAACTCATGCCTACTTGATACTAATCATGAAAGATAGACCTGTTCCTGAATGTAACTAACTTGATAATGTGGTTGCATTAGACAACTGGAACATACAATTAAAGAAACCTAGCAGATGTCAATGTTAAAAAGCACATGTCAAAAAACGGAAAATGGTGACTGAGGAAATGTTAACGACAACAATGTTCATTGACACAGTGACAACAGCACCGAAACTGACATAACAGATATTGTAATAACCCCATGCGGTTCATCGTATGGGCGTAAACATTTCTCCAAATCGACAACAAACCTATCAGTCCAGTTGACGTGTGCAGCATGTCATCAATCTCAGTTAGTAATGCAAAGATGCAACTGTTGGATAACGAAATCTCACACATCTGTTATCCTGCTAAACGGCACACAAATCACAGCACCTCGAATACGCACTTTTTACTGCTCCGTCTGATCACAATCAAATCAGGCACAACCATCACAATTAGATGGCAGCAAATAATGAACTGGGCTTCAAAATAAATTTAGATCACATTATTATATATATATATATATATATATATATATATATATATATATATATATATATATATATATATATATATATATATATATATATATATATATATATATCAACTTCTATTCAAACTGGTTTCACCAGAAGTCTAAATGCACAGTCACACTTTAATTACTTCACAGCACAAAAACGTGCACATAGTTCTTTTCTTCAACACTTGCATTTAAAAAATAAAAGTAACAAACAGGACAACATTTAAGTGTGGCTGATACTATAATATTTTCATCTGCAAGTTTGGTGTGGAATGGCGGCTTCCATCTGTAATCCATATGCAATGTTTACTCTACGATAGAAGCATTGAGGGCACTACATGGTATTTCTGCTCACAAAAGATTTCTCTAACAGTGTGAACCAGACTTTTCTGTCATCATTAAGAAATGTCTGACATCAAATATTACCATTATTACGTTATCTGAGCAAGATTACAATTACACTTGTTACTTACTGTTACAATTACACTTGTTACTTACTGTTACTGTAAATATGATAGAGAAATAGTTATTATTGTAATAGAAATCACACTCAACATCCCGACATTTATGTATTAATCTGTAGTATGATTTCAAAATATGATGAAACATTTTCAAAGATGATTTGTTCTTTAAAAGCCAGACGTATTGGTTTCATGAACGCAGTTAGGAGACATTGGCGATCTTCAGTCTTTGCACCATCAGTTCTTTACACTATAGCGCCCCTCGACGGCAGCAATCAGTCTTGCAGCTGCATTAGGCACCCTGTTACCCCCAGAGGCAATACACATGGCACAGATGGAGTCACACGTGAAGCCATTGGGGCAACAGTGTTGGCCGTCCTTACAGCACACGGCCTGAAAGTGCCAATGGATACGACATTGATTTATAAACATGCAGATGTATTTTCTATGTACAGTGTATCATTTTTTATTTCATGCATTTTACATGAAGCACATTGAGCTTTAAACGAAACTGCGCTATATAAAATAAAATTGCTATCATCTGTTGTAATGTTTCTTCTGACAGACGCAACACAACCCACCTTGGGCAGCATCACCACTTGCCCGTGGACAGCCGGCAGCACGTGTTTATGTCGGGGCACTGATGTTTTTGGTATATATGTACATATATTTTTGGTATATATGTATATATATATATATATATATATATATATACATGTATATATATATATATATATATATATATATATATATATGTATATATACATATGTATGTATATATATATATATATATATATATATATATATACATGTATATATATGTATATATACAAATATTTATATATATACACATACATATATCTATATTATATATATACATGTATATATATATGTATATATATATATATATATATATATATATAAATAAATATATATATATATATATATATATATATATACATACATATGTATATATATATATATATATATATATATATATATATATATATATATATATATATATATATATATATATATATATATATATATATATATATATATATATAGTTGTTTAAATATTAATGTTTAGTAATTTAAAAATAGGTTCAATGTGAGCTGGTGTGTGTGTGTGTGTGTGTGTGTGTGTGTGTGTGTGTGTGTGTGTGTGTGTGTGTGTGTGTGTGTGTGTGTGTGTGTGTGTCTATATATATATATATATATATATATATATATATATATATATATATATATATATATATATATATATATATATATATATATATATACATATAATTGTTTAAATGTTAATTTTAAAATAGGTTCAATTTGACCTGATCTAGTTTTAGCTGCTATAAGTATTCTTAGTATTTTTCTCTGAATGTGCCAGACAACAAACGATGCAGAACTAATTAGACGCCATGTATTGGAGAACAAAGCATATCATTATATCTTTGTGGGTCAAGTACTCAATATGGTCAAAATTGAGCTAAAATATGGTTTTACATAAAATAATTAGTTTTACCCATTTTAATGCATATTTCGCATATTATGCTTTATATAATATGAACATATAAAATTGCAATATTCCTGCAATTTTACCTTTAAATAGCAAATACATCTCATGGCACGACTGACTATGATGAGAGGACAATATTTCAATAATCTTGCTAACAACGTAGCTGTTACAATGTCAGATATTTCACAAATTTGAACTGGATCCCCCAACTTTTTATGATTATGATGAGAGCACAGTATGTCAATAATTGTTCTACCAACATAGCTGTTACTATGCCAGATGTTTCACAAATTTGCACTGGATCCCCCAACTTTTTGTCTTGTCGTAGAGAATAATAATAAATGAAAATATTGGCCAAATTTTACTGAAGTGGTGTTAATCCTTGAGGGTCAAATATCTTAAGATAGCAAACCTTAATTCTTTAGTTTTTTCTCTATATATAAAGATGAATAATTAATGAACATTTCAACAAACTTACTGAAATGACATTACCCTTGTTGGTAAAATTTTGCTTTTGATAAAAGTTTTGCTAATTCTGCTGCTGATGTAACTGTCATTATGTCGGATATTTTCAGTTGGTTTTGCCTTTTTATAGAGATAAATAATAAACGTACATTTTGGCCAAGTTTTACTAAAATGGTATTACTCCTTGTTGGTCAAGTATTGAACATGGTTAAAATTTAGCTAAAGTTTGGTTTTCCATGACTTAATCAATTACATAAAATAATAAATTTTACCCTTTTTAATGCATATTTCGCATATTATGCTTTATATTATATGAACATATCAAATTGCAATATTCCTGCAAGTTTTACATTGAACCATTAAATAAATCTCTTGGTATGACTGATTATGATGAGAGCACAGTATATCAATAATTGTTCTACCAACATAGCTGTTAATGTGCCAGATGTTTCACAAATTTGCACTGGATCCCCCAACTTTTTGTCTTGTCGTAGAGATTAATAATAAATGAAAATTTTGGACAAGTTTTACTGAAGTGCTGTTAATCCTTGAGGGTGAAATATTGAATATTGTAAAAATTTAGCTAAAATGTTGTTTTACCGCAATTTAATAAAATGCCTAAAATAATAAATCTTGCCATTTTTTTTATGTGAATTTGACATATGCTTTATATAACTTGAACATATCAAATTGCAATGTTCCTGCAAGTTTTACATTTGAATAGTAAATAAATCTCATGTTATGACTGATTATGATCACAGTATAATATTTTGCTAATTATGTTGGTGAAGTATTTCACAAATTTGTATGGGATCCCCCAACTTTTTTGGCCTTCTGGGGTCTAATGGATTTCAAACAACCTTTAAAATTTAATAACTTTCATTTCAGACTATTCGGCCACCTTAATTAAAACAGGGGACATTTCTCAGACATACCTTGGGCAGAGGACAACATCCATATTCCCCGGATTTCATCAGGCAGCACGTCGACTCGTCTGGGCAAGACTCCCCTCCAGGGCAAACTATGTTAGCCTTCTGGACGTTGACGCCAGCCTTCAGGGCAAGTGTCTTCTTCTGCCAGGGCACGCTGAAGGCACCCTTGGTGCACGTTGACGTGGCCACATCACATATCGTGCCAGATGGACAGCAGTGTATGTGGTCACTGCAGCACACAGCCTGTAACACAGTACACACAGTCTGTAACACAACACACATGGTCTGGTAACACAACACATATAACACAACAAATATGTCTGTAACACAACAGTCATGTCTGTAACATAAGATACATGTCTATAACACAAGACATAACAACACACGTGTCAAAATAACAAACATGTATGTAACACAACACATGTTTATCACAACACCCATTTGTAAGGCAACACATGTAACACAATACACATGTATGTAACACAACAGCCATGCGTGTATCACAACACACGTCTATACCACCACATGGATATAATGTAACACACATCTGTACTGTGACACATCTGTAACACAACACCGATGTGTGTAGCACAATACACATGCATGTACTACAACATACACATCTATGACACAACACACGTCTCTAACACAACAGGTCTGCAGTATAACACATGCATGTAACACAACACACAAACCTGTAATACATTATGCACACATCTGTATAACACACATATGTAACACAACACATAGCTGTAACACAACACATGTCTAATACAACAATGCCTGTAACACAAAGCATGAGAATGTACCACAACACACGAGTGTGCAACAGAACAGACCTCGTTGTAAGATGGAAACACGTCTGTAACTTGATACATAACAGTGCTTTCATTTACATCAGCTTAAAATCAAACACCACAAATGTCCTCATTGCTTTCTTAAAATCAAGCTAACTGGGCATTGGTTTGCGCATCGCAGTCATAACATGAAATCAACACAAACGTTATAATGTCAATTGAATCTACACCTCTATGCCTATAACACAAATGGTACGTTTTTGTAAAAGAACATTAACAAGACCAAAAAACTGTATAAATGAAACGCACTACCAGTGGAGCCCCACGGTGCGGACAATGTGTGTTGTAAATTCGTTATAGAAAATTTAGTTCAGAACTCGCGTGATCTTAAGATAGCAAACCCTGATTTTTTCCAGGTGCTTCATTAGTTTTTTCTATACATATAAAGTTGAATAATAAATTAACATTACGACTAACTTTTACTGAAATGACATTACCCTTATTGGTAACATTTGGCCTTTGATAAAAGTTTTGTTAATTTTGCTGCTGACGTCACTGTTATTATGTCAGATATAAATTTTTTCTATGGGAACCCCCAATTGGTTTTGCCTTTTTATAGACATAAATAATAAATGAACATTTTGGCCAAGTTTTACTAAAATGATATTATTCTTTGTTGGTCAAGTATTGAATATGGTCGAAATTGAACTAAAGTTCGGTTTTATGTGACTTAATCAATTACATAAAAATAATTCATTTTACCTGTTTTAATGCATATTTTGCACATTATCCTTTACATAATATGAACATATCAAATTGCAATATTCCTGCATGTTTTACATTGAACCATTAAATAAATCTCTTGGTATGACTGATTATGATGAGAGCACAGTATGTCAATAATTGTTCTACCAACATAGCTGTTAATATGCCAAATGTTTCACAAATTTGCACTGGATCCCCCAACTTTTTGTCTTATCGTAGAGATTAATAATAAATGAAAATTTTCGACAAGTTTTACTGAAGTGCTGTTAATCATTGAGGGTGAAATATTGAATATTGTAAAAATTTTGCTAAAATGTTGTTTTACCGCAATTTAATAAAATACCTAAAATAATAAATCTTGCCATTTTTTTTATGTGAATTTGACATATGCTTTATATAACTTGAACATATCAAATTGCAATGTTCCTGCAAGTTTTACATTTGAATAGTAAATAAATCTCATGTTATGACTGATTATGATCAGAGTATAGTATTTTGCTAATTATGTTGATGAAGTAGGTGTTACTATGTCAGGTATTTCACTAATTTGTATGGGATCCCCCAACTGTTTTGGCCTTTTGGGGTCTAATGGATTTCAAACAACCTTTAAAATTTAATAACTTTCATTTCAGGGTATTCGGCCACCTTAATTAAAACAGGGGACATTTCTCAGACATACCTTGGGCATAGGACAACATCCATATTCCCCGGATTCCATCATGCAACATGTCGAATCGTCTGGGCAAGACTCCCCTCCAGGGCAAACTATGTTAGCCTTCTGGACGTTGACGCCAGCCTTCAGGGCAAGTGTCTTCTTCTGCCAGGGCACGCTGAAGGCACCCTTGGTGCACGTTGACGTGGCCACATCACATATCGTGCCAGATGGACAGCAGTGTATGTGGTCACAGCAGCACACAGCCTGTAACACAGTACACACAGTCTGTAACACAACACACATGGTCTGGTAACACAACACATATAACACAACAAATATGTCTGTAACACAACAGTCATGTCTGTAACATAAGATACATGTCTATAACACAAGACATAACAACACACGTGTCAAAATAACAAACATGTATGTAACACAACACATGTTTATCACAACACCCATTTGTAAGGCAACACATGTAACACAATACACATGTATGTAACACAACAGCCATGCGTGTATCACAACACACGTCTATACCACCACATGGATATAATGTAACACACATCTGTACTGTGACACATCTGTAACACAACACCGATGTGTGTAGCACAATACACATGCATGTACTACAACATACACATCTATAATGTCAAAGGTCTGTAATATGACATGTGTCTGTAACACAAGATCCATGTCTGCAACACAGCATGTCTTTAACATGACACACGTATATAGTATGACATGTATATAACCCAACAAAGATGTATGTACCACAACACAAATATGTAGAACAACACATCTATACCACGACAGGTTTGTAATGTGATACATATCTGTAGCACAACACACATATGTAACGTGACATACATGGCTAACACAGTGCACATGTCTCTAATAGAACACATATGCATTTAATACAACATACACCTGTAACACACATCTATGACACAACACACGTCTCTAACACAACAGGTCTGCAGTATAACACATGCATGTAACACAACACACAAACCTGTAATACATTATGCACACATCTGTATAACACACATATGTAACACAACACATAGCTGTAACACAACACATGTCTAATACAACAATGCCTGTAACACAAAGCATGAGAATGTACCACAACACACGAGTGTGCAACAGAACAGACCTCGTTGTAAGATGGAAACATGTCTGTAACTTGATACATAACAGTGCTTTCATTTACATCAGCTTAAAATCAAACACCACAAATGTCCTCATTGCTTTCTTAAAATCAAGCTAACTGGGCATTGGTTTGCGCATCGCAGTCATAACATGAAATCAACACAAACGTTATAATGTCAATTGAATCTACACCTCTATGCCTATAACACAAATGGTACGTTTTTGTAAAAGAACATTAACATGACCAAAAAACTGTATAAATGAAACGCACTACCAGTGGAGCCCCACGGTGCGGACAATGTGTGTTGTAAATTCGTTATAGAAAATTTAGTTCGGAACTCGCGTGATCTTAAGATAGCAAACCCTGATTTTTTCCAGGTGCTTCATTAGTTTTTTCTATACATATAAAGTTGAATAATAAATTAACATTACGACTAACTTTTACTGAAATGACATTACCCTTATTGGTAACATTTGGCCTTTGATAAAAGTTTTGTTAATTTTGCTGCTGACGCCACTGTTATTATGTCAGATATAAATTTTTCTATGGGAACCCCCAATTGGTTTTGCCTTTTTATAGACATAAATAATAAACGAACATTTTGGCCAAGTTTTACTAAAATGATATTATTCTTTGTTGGTCAAGTATTGAATATGGTCGAAATTGAACTAAAGTTCGGTTTTATGTGACTTAATCAATTACATAAAAATAATTCATTTTACCTGTTTTAATGCATATTTTGCACATTATCCTTTACATAATATGAACATATCAAATTGCAATATTCCTGCATGTTTTACATTGAACCATTAAATAAATCTCTTGGTATGACTGATTATGATGAGAGCACAGTATGTCAATAATTGTTCTACCAACATAGCTGTTAATATGCCAAATGTTTCACAAATTTGCACTGATCCCCCAACTTTTTGTCTTATCGTAGAGATTAATAATAAATGAAAATTTTCGACAAGTTTTACTGAAGTGCTGTTAATCATTGAGGGTGAAATATTGAATATTGTAAAAATTTTGCTAAAATGTTGTTTTACCGCAATTTAATAAAATACCTAAAATAATAAATCTTGCCATTTTTTTTATGTGAATTTGACATATGCTTTATATAACTTGAACATATCAAATTGCAATGTTCCTGCAAGTTTTACATTTGAATAGTAAATAAATCTCATGTTATGACTGATTATGATCAGAGTATAGTATTTTGCTAATTATGTTGATGAAGTAGGTGTTACTATGTCAGGTATTTCACTAATTTGTATGGGATCCCCCAACTGTTTTGGCCTTTTGGGGTCTAATGGATTTCAAACAACCTTTAAAATTTAATAACTTTCATTTCAGGGTATTCGGCCACCTTAATTAAAACAGGGGACATTTCTCAGACATACCTTGGGCATAGGACAACATCCATATTCCCCGGATTCCATCATGCAACATGTCGAATCGTCTGGGCAAGACTCCCCTCCAGGGCAAACTATGTTAGCCTTCTGGACGTTGACGCCAGCCTTCAGGGCAAGTGTCTTCTTCTGCCAGGGCACGCTGAAGGCACCCTTGGTGCACGTTGACGTGGCCACATCACATATCGTGCCAGACGGACAGCAGTGTATGTGGTCACTGCAGCACACGGCCTATAACACAGTACACACAGTCTGTAACACAACACACATGGTCTGTAACACAACACATATAACACAACAAACATCTGTAACACAACATACATGTCTGTAACATAAGATACATGTCTATAACACAAGACATAACAACACACATGTCTAAATAACAAACATGTATGTAACACAACACATGTTTATCACAGCACACATTTGTAAGACAACACATGTAACACAATACACATGTATGTAACACAACTGCCATGCGTGTATCACAACACACGTCTATACCACCACATGGATATAATGTAACACACATCTGTACTGTGACACATCTGTAACACAACACCAATGTGTAGCGCAATACACATACATGTACCACAACATGCACATCTATAATGCCAAAGGTCTGTATTATGACATGCGTCTGTAACATAAGATCCATGTCTGCAACAAAGCATGTGTTTTTCGTGACAAACGTATGTAATGTGACATGTACATAACCCAACAAAGCCAAAGGCCCAGATGGCAAATGGACAAGGAAGCCATTGGCTTATCGAGAGTCCAACAATGTTCACCTACTTATAACGCACCCTCCTGAGATATGTGTCAACCTTGTTTTTAAACATATTCACGCTGCTAACAGTTACACAATCTGTAGACAATTTGTTCCATTCATTTATTGTCCTCTGTGCGAACGAGTGCTTCCTGATGTCCAATCTACGTTGATCCTTTACTAATTTTACCTCATGTCCTCTAGTTCTGCTATCCTTCTTGAGTGAGAAAAACATATTTCTATCAATATGTTGATACCCATTCAATATCTTAAAAACTTCAATCTGATCTCGTCTTAACCTCCTTGTCTCTATACTTGTTAAACCACATTCTTTCAGGCGTTCTTCATAACTAAGGTCTCTAAGTTCTGGAATCATTTTAGTTGCTCTCCTTTGTATGCGTTCAAGCGTATCTATATCCTTCTTACGATATGGTCTCCATGCTTGTATACAGTATTCTAAATGAGGTCTAACTATTGCTTTATAAAGAGGTATAATTAACTTTTTTCCCTTGTATGTTATGTTTCTTCTAATCAATCCAAGAATTTGATTGCCCTTTGAAGCTGCAATACAATACTGCTCTGAAACTTTCATATCAGCGCTTATTGTAACTCCTAAGTCCTTTTCTTTTACAGTAGTACCCAGAACAGTATCTCCCATTTTATAGTTTACATTCAAGTTCCCATGTCCTGTATGTAGGCATTTACATTTCCCAAAATTGAACAGCATCTGCCATTTCTCAGATCATTTCACTAATCTGTCTAGATCGTTTTGTAAATGTTGTTTATCACCATCAGTATTAACCTTTCTAAACAGTTTTGTGTCATCCGCAAATTTCAGTACGTCACTTGTTATACTGTCGTCCAAGTCATTGATATAAATTAAGAATAATATAGGTCCTAATACTGATCCTTGAGGTACCCCACTCAAAACCAATTTCCAATTTGAAACTTCTCCATCTACTACAACTCGTTGTCTTCTGTCAGTCAGCCATTGTTCTATTCAGTCAGTTATGCTATCCTCAATACCATGGGCTTTTAATTTAAGTAGTAATCTTTGATGTGGCACTTTGTCAAAAGCTTTCTGAAAATCTAAGTAGATAATATCTACTGGCGATCCCATGTCTATCCACTTAGTGATTTCTTCCAAAAAACAACATATTTGTTAAGCATGACCTCACTTTAAGGAATCCATGTTGAGATGAATTTAATAATTTATGCTTAACGAGGAAGTCCACCATCCATATGGTCTTTAATTAACCTTTCTAATAATTTACAAATCACTGACGTTAAACTCACTGGTCTGTAATTCTCTGACTTATTTCTCGAACCCTTTTTAAATAATGGTATGATGTTTGCTTCTTTCCATTCAAACGGAACAACTCCCTCTTATAATGACAAGTTGAATACTCTTGCAAGTGGTATACTGATTTGATCTACTGTTTCCATTAGTAATTTTGGAGGAATCCCATCCACTCCCGGTGATTTGTTATCCTTTTAATATGATACATAACAGTGCTTTCATTTAAATCAGCAGATTGAATGTACGTCCTCTATGCCAGCGATTCTCAACCGTGGGTCCTCGGCCCACCGGGGGGCCAACGAGAGCTGCCATTGGCCTGCGAGATGGCAGGGGAAAGTTTTTAATTTCCCTGTAAAAAAATTAAAGTTTCTGACCTAACTATGAAAATGACCACCTATAGACGCCAAACTTCTCCTCGTGTATCTACTATACACATATACACATCTCGTTAACAAAACCACAAAATTACTGATTTATAACGATCGAAAAATTAAAACTACACGCAAAGCTCCACGACTACCATACGCAATAGTTGGGCATGGACCAAAGTCAGAATCCATCCGCCATTACAACTATAGAGTCCCTAGGAAAACATTAATTGTGCTGTTTGGGTGTATTAGTGAGAGCAGAAATTGTGTGAATGAGTGAGTGTAAGTGATGTTTTTGTCCGCAGTAGCATCTGAGCTTTGGAATGGTGCCATTTGTTAGATGGTACACCTATTGTGTAAGGACACAGTGTCCATTAGGCATAATGTACTCATTTTGGAAACCGGTGAATTTGGGCACAGACCACAGTCACTTTTCCCATAGACGACCATTATAACGTTCTTGCGACTACATTGAAAATTTATCCTACAATTTTTTTTTTAAATTCACAGAAAATTACAGACCCACTAAGACACATGGTGTGTAAAATTCGTGAAAATGACATACCTCCTTTTTGCACAAATTGCTTCAACGCATTATGCCCGTGCATAACTAATACAGACAACGCAAATTTCATGGATTACCTACACAATCCAATTTTACATAATTTCACATTCAAACCACTTTCTGAAGGAACTACCATAAGCATATTAGATAACTTAAAACATAAATCTAGTTGTGGCAATGATGGCATTTCCACTAAATTATTAAAAGCAATAAAACAAGAAATTTGCAAACCTCTCACCATCATAATTAATCAGTCACTAGCAACAGGCATTTTTCCTGACCCCCTAAATATTGCAAAAGTAATACCACTTTATAAAAAAGGCGACAGGACATTACTTGATAACTATCATCCAATCTCTATATTACCATCAATCTTAAACATTTTTGAAAGAGTAATGTTCAATCAAATTCACATGTACTTCTCATCTCATAGTTTATACTACAATGGACAATATGGTTTTAGAGAAAGACACTCCACTCAATTAGCTGCACTTGAACTCATCGACATAATATCTCAGGATATTGATCAAGGTATCACTCCAATAAATGTATACCTTGATTTGTCAAAAGCATTTGACACACTTTACCATAATATTCTTTTATCTAAATTACAGTTTTATGGGTTTACAAATTTGGCACTAAAATTGTGCAAAAACTACTTATCAGACAGGAAACAGTTTGTTCAGATTAATAATGCTAAATCTTTCGAAGCCGATATAACAATGGGTGTACCCCAAGGTTCAATATTGGGTCCTTTATTGTTCATTATATATATGAATGATATCATCCACTCTAGTAATTCATTTCAGTTCATAATGTTTGCAGATGACACCACCTTATTCACTACACTAAATTCTAATGAACACTACGGTATTCACAATGAAAGACTAAACAACGAATTAGAAAAAATAAGTATTTGGCTCAAAGTGAACAAACTTTCACTAAATGTAAAGAAAACAAAAGCCATGATATTTCGTATGCCACAAAGCTTCCTCTCCTTCAAATAGCTGAATCAAATATTGAATATGTAGATAATTTAAATTTTCTTGGCATCACTATTAACAAACAGCTAAATTGGACTAGTCATGTAGATGCACTGGCTTCCAAAAATATCAAAAACCACAGGAGTGTTAAGTAGTCTCAAACACATTCTATCAATCAACATCCTGAGAACAATCTATAACTCCCTAATTGTATGCCACCTCAATTATGGAGTGTTGGTCTGGGGGACTCAGAGTAATCTAAATAATTTTTAAGAAACTTTACCTCTTATAGCTTGATGACATATATAGAATTCAACTACTCAAATTTATTTAAAATTGATCAACAAGCAGCTGCCTGATTATTTCAATCAAAACCTACTCTTATACAATACCCAGCGCCATCAACATGCCACTAGTGCATGCACAAATGTATTTATCCCTAGAGTCAATCACGAATTCGCGAAAAAGAAACATCAGGTTCAGCATAGCAAAGATATTTAATAGTTCTCCTGATATCATTATTAATAAAATATTCACCCACAGTATCCATGGATTCTCCACCTATATTAAAAGATACATTATTGAAAGGTATCAAAATGCTTGTACTATTATTAACTCTTATATATGCAGAACATAATTAATTTAAATCCCTGTGTATACGTCGCCTTGTAATTTAGCTAACTATATCTTGGCAGAGTAAATGTTGTCTTTAAAATAAATTTATTGTAATGTCTATTGATGCATTTTTTTTATTTATATATTTTTTTTATTATTATTTTTTGCTTATTATATGTGTATATGTGCACATGTATAAGTCAGCCACTGTATGAACTTTTGATTGTAATCTGTACTATGGCATATTCATGTATTATTAACTAAATTACTATGCAAATGTATTATTACTATTATTATACTGCAATTATTATTTAAGGTGGTTCTCGTGGTAGCGGCATTTAAATGCCTTAACGTGAATCTCCTGACCTATTGTATATACAAAAATTATAATATGTACTTGTAATTATTGGTCTAATAAATTTCATTTCATTCATTTCTGCCATGAAATTCCCCGGTTTCCAAAATATGAGTACATCCTGCCTAACAGCCACTGTGTCCTTACGCAACTGGTATACCTACTGACAAATGGCATAATTTCAAAGCTTAGGTGCTACTGTGCACAAAAACATCACTTCCACTCACTCATCCACACAATTTCTGCTCTCACAAATAAACCCTATTTGCACAATTAATTTTTTTCTTGGGACTCTTTATATAATGGCGGGTGGATTCTGACTGTGGTCTGTGCCCATTTCATTGCAGAAATTTGTGCGAAAAGAAATATGTCATTTTCATGAATTTCACACACCAGGTGTCTTAGTGGGTCTGTCATGTGCTGTGAAAAAAAATGTTAGGATAAATTTTCAATTTTCTATGAGAAAAGTGACTGTGGTCCGTGTCCAGTTTCGCAACAGTTTCACAGTGAATCCGCAAGGTCCTACTATAAGCAGCGCCTCCTTGTGGATTAATTGTGCAGATTAATTGTGGAACTTTTTGGTGTTGTGTGTCATCAAACGGAGAAAAAAATGGACACATTTTTTACTCGTCCATCCTCCTCAAAACAAGTGCCAGTAAATATAAGCTGACATATTGATATACTGTGGCATTTATTTCATTTAAATTTGTTGGTTTGGTTAGTAATAGTTAATAAGCAGTGTAATGGTACTAGCAATGGCAAACACGTTTTCTTTTAATGTTTAATAAACACGTACATTTTAACAGCTATAACTTTTAACATCATTTTACCGAAAAAGCGGGGGATGCCATATCTTATGAAGGGGGGATCCCTGGAATTTTTTTTATTGGACACGGTGGCCTTGGAGACAAAAAGGTTGAGAACCGCTGCTCTGTGCCGATAATTAACATAAATGGTAAGTTTTTTATAAAAGAACATTAACAAGAACCGAAAACAATATGAATCAAACGTACTACCAGTGGAGCCCCACGGTGTGGACAACGTGTGTTGTAAATTCGTTATATAAATTTTTTTCGGAACTCACGTGATCTTAAGATAGCAAACCCTGATTTTTTGCCAGGCACTGGCATTGTTTCGTACATAAAGAGGAATAATAACTTAACATTTCGGCCAACTTTTACTGAAATTACATTACTCCAGTCCCTGTTGGTAAAATTTGGCTTTTGGTAACAGTTTTGCTAATTTTGCAGCTGACGTAACGGTTATTATGTCAGATAAAAAAAATTCATTGGAACCCCAATTGGTTTTGCCTTTTTATAGAGATAAATAATAAATGTTTTGGCCAAGTTTTACTAAAATGGTATTACTCCTTGTGGGCCAGATATTGAATATGATCAAAATTGTGCTAAACTATGATTTTTCGTGGCTTAAATATTTTAAATAAATTAAATAATTAATTTTACCCTTTTTAATGCATATATTCCTGCAAATTTTACATTGAAAATTAAAAACCTACCTTCTGCAGTGGACAGCAGCCATATTGGTCAGTGTTCAACAGACAGCAAGTGCTGCCATCTGGACATGTTCCCTTCTGGTCTGGGCAGATTACAACATTGCTGTGTCTCGGTCTCAAATAGAGGGTGTCATCGCCTGCGGCAACGACACTCAGAAAGAGGATAGCACTCAGCAGTTGAAGTGGCATGATCTGCAAGGGGCAAAGAAAATATATCAGGCGTGTGTATTATAGGGAAAGTTTAAACGGAATGTTTGACGATTTTCATTGATTCACTGTTTTACGGGACATTGTGATACCGAATTTATTAGCATTTATAACATATCGGTTGTTTAAAAATAATATTCATACAAAATATTCTTTCACGTGTTACTATTTGTGAAAACACACGATTCTGCGATGAATTAAAACATGCAAGTTTTACAACATATTATATAGATCCTGCTTTATGGTATATAAAGGACCACCCTATAAATCTCAATTTCCAAGGTAGAAGATAACGGAAGTTTTATTAGTTCGTCAAATTCCCGTTTTATAAAAAAATCAATATGGGTAAATACAGAAGAGCAACAAAGATGAAAACATATGAAAGTATAACACTGCTAATTTAAGTGTACTTTCAAACAATCAGAGAACATTTGGAATTTTAATGACCCTAATAAACCCTCAAAGTCACGTGATTATGATAGCTGATCAGGACCATATCCAGTTAAGTGAACATCCAGGTCTTGCAGCCTATCCTTGGGTGTCACAGCTGGCCCCAGAGAGATCTGGTCGGGCTGTCCCATCTATTACCACGTTTGAAATAGATCAAATTTACAGTCTTTAGGTTTGTCTATAAAATAGCTAACATTGTCACAGTGCCATGTTCTGATCGCATATTTAGGTCACATGACATGTTTTGTAAAGATGAAGATGCTTAAAGCTCATGGGATAAGAATTAGTAGGTTTGTGCTGCTTATAGAGCATTCCCTGAGTCTCAGGCTGAGATATACTCTAGTCTAGGTAGCAGGGTTGTATCAAGTCAAGTAGCTTTCACACAGTGATCGTAAATAACATTGTTTTGCCGTGATGCCCTACATTTCTAAAACAACCAAGGCCATTGCACCTAAAATACTAGTTCAAGGCCTGAAACCCCAAATAATGCAAACGTTTTTTTCTCTACTATCGCGATGAGCCTTCGACGTTCAGATTTCATGTAAACCGACTGGTTCACGGACTGTCCGGTAGGTGTCACGACAGCGCCTAACATACATTCCAGGACACGCTAGGGCGCAGATAGCTAAGTTTACCTAACTTTGTACTTCTGTCCAAAAGTTTATATTCGAAAGAAATCAAACCAAATTGTAACAGTTATAGCTATATACAGTGTCAAGTCCAGTTCGCCCGTCGTATTTTTAGCGTGACTAGCTGTAACTGGATACGGATTGTCAAAAAATGCCAACAATAGTCAGTACGCATGGCCATGGGGCTGCACCACCCGCCGTTCCCAAAACGCTACCTGCTGCAGCTTCGACAGGAGCATCTGATTCTCAAACGATTCTAGCAGCAACATTGTCTGCCATGCGGAATACTGACAGAAAGCATAAAAGTAAATCACCAACGGTAAAAGAAATCACAGCCAAACTCTGCATCCTCCACTTGTAATGCGATGTATCGCAAAAAAAAGTGTTTAAAACTTTTAAAATCTACTGGCCCGACGTGCCACTGAGTACAACTGCTTATTGGCGAGGCCTGCGGAATGTCAATCTATTCAGACTACCAGATATATGTCTGTTAGCAGCTACTGTTCAATAAAGTTGCTATATTTCATGAGTTGCCATACCTGCGACTTTGTTCTACGTCTGGATAGTCGAGTAGTTTTTGCCTCCTCTGTCGACACCACTACCAAACTCTCTATATATACGAAGTTATGAACGTTGATCGAACAAACAATGACCAAAGCCAGGTTCACAAGTGTCATGTGCAACACTGCATCATATGATTCTTTAACTAATTAAGTAAGCACTTGAAAGAGGAATTTCACAAACATGGGTCCGATGTCTGACGTTTAGTCACACGACATTTGGTCACATACACACAACAGTTGGTCACATAATGCAGACTGCGCCATTTGGTCACACGTTTATTTTAGCATAGTATAAACAAAACAAACATTCAAAACATATAATTTACTAATATCTTGAATCCAAAAGAGGTGTAAACTTTAACACGTTACATATGTTTTTCATTTCTAATACTGTTATTGATGTTATTGGAGTTCGTTGCCGCTGTTCATTTCAATATATAACTTGCACGGTAGATAACACGTATCAGGAACAGTCAATGTCTGTAAAACAGAAACAAAGACAGTCTTCTGAGAGGATTTAATCTGGCATTACAAGCTCCGGTACACAGCAGATTAAACAGTTCCAGCTTGTAAAATAAAGACAAAGCCTATCGTTTTAAAAAGGTTTGGTCTGATGTTGAAGTTTTGTTATATATTATAATTTTTTTTAACCAAATATCACGCTCTGCATTATGTGACCAAATGTCCTGTGACCAAACGTCTTGTGACCAAATGTTCAGAACAACACAAACACATTATAATTTACAGTTCAAGGGTTGGTTTCATTATTTTTTGTACCATACGGGCCCCATGGTGAGGTCGGTTTCGAATGAGCTGGATTATTATGGTATTTTAATACATCCAACAAACAGACAATCAGATACTAAGAATCGTACAATCATGTAAAATGCATTAACCCATTCTGTTGGGGTTCTGGTGATCTTATTGGGTATAGACCACATTTTATTTTCCTATTGGTGGCCATGTTAACGTTTTGCATGATTGTAATAAAATGTGACCATCAGCATTTTTTAAACTTCATGACATCCACTGGCACCATTCAAATATACCAACCTTGCTGGCTGCCCTCACGCATTCCCTCCCTCCCCTCACGCATTCCCTCCCTCCCCTCACGCATTCCCTCCCTCTCCTCACGCATTCCCTCCCTCCCCTCACGCATTCCCTCCCTCTCCTCACGCATTCCCTCCCTCTCCTCACGCATTCCCTCCCTCCCCTCACGCATTCCCTCCCTCCCCTCACGCATTCCCTCCCTCTCCTCACGCATTCCCTCCCTCCCCTCGTGCATTCCCTCCCTCTCCTCACGCATTCCCTCCCTCCCCTCTCCCCACGTATTCCCTCCCCCGTCGTGCATTCCATCCCTCCCCTCGTGCATTCCCTCCCTCCCCTCGTGCATTCCCTCCCTCTCCTCACGCATTCTCTCGCTCTCCTCGTGCATTCCCTCCCTCTCCTTATACATCCCCTCCCTCTCCTCGCGCATTCCCTGCCTCTCCTCGTGCATTCCATTCCTCCCATCACGCATTCCCTCCCTCTCCTCACGCATTCCCTCCCTCTGCCCGTGCATTCCCTCCCTCTCCTCACGCATTCCCTCCCTCCCCACACGCATTCCACCCTCCCCTCGGTCATTACCTGCGACTTCGTTCTAGTCAAGTAGTTTTTGCCTCAACTGTCGACACCACTACCAGACTGTCAATATATGAAGTTATATATATGAACGTTGATCGAAGAAACAATTACCAATGCCAGGATCACAAGTGTCGCCTGCAACAGTGCATCATATGATTCATTAGCTGATCATGTAAGCACTTGAAAGAGGAATTTCACAAACAACAGTTGGCAGATCCGGTAAGGAACGAAGTAGATCTACTTCGTTACTTTACTTTAGTAGTTTGTTTTACTTTCTACTTGTAACGAAGTAGATTTTTATGGATCTACTTCTACCGAAGTAGAATTAGTGTTACTTTTGTAAATGTAACGAAGTACCGACACCGGGCGTTTTATTTTTTTTCCGCTGCATGCAGAAACGGCATACACACTACGCGCGGAATCACCGAGCGTAAATTCGTAATCTGTCTTCTGATTCGCTAATTAAAAATTGACCGCGGAGTAGGATCGCTTACCTATATAAATCGAGTGTAGCCGATAGTCGCCATTTCTCTTTTGACTTTCCGTTTGCGCGACCTGTTTTTCAACTCTTTGTTTCGTTTGCGAGAGCGTTCTATACTATAGTCCAGACGGCGCCGACACAACTACAGCACCCGTATCACAACACAGAACATCAGGTGTGAATGCCGACAATTTAATCACGATCAAGAACAGTTCGCGGTGGAGCCTACCATGGTTTCTAACTGTCAAAGCTCGGTCACTGAGTATTGAGAAATTAGATGAGCTGCTCGTGGTGGCACGCATGAACGACGTTGCCTGCGTGAATGTCACAGACACCTGGTTTAAGAGCTACATGGATTCGGAATCTGTCGGACTAGCATGGTTTCTGTTGTGAAAGGAAGGACCGGATGGAGGGAGGAGGTGGAAGAGTAGCATATTATGTGGCAGAGACCATGGTGTATGATCGATTGCATGATATTGAAGGCGATGAGCACAAAGTGCTATGGATTAGATTGAAGCCCAAGAAACTACAAATAAAATACTCGTGTATTATTATAGCGTGCATGATCCAGGGTTGACTGAATTACTTTAATTTTGTACTTGAGTAAAAGTAATTCACCTAAAAAGTACTTGAGTAAAAGTAAAATTACTTTATAAAAAAAGTACTTGAGTAAAAAGTAAAACTACTTTTCAAAAGTACTTGAAGTAAAAGTAGAAGTAAAAGTACAACACTTAGAAATAACAACAAAATCATGAATAATATTATATAAATTACACAACTTGCATCTGACAACTGTTTGCAACCACTCTGCCTATAACAACGTGCTCCCAGACAGCCTTAGCTGGTCAATCGGTCTGCCACCATTGAACACGGTGCTCACTTGGATGCTTGGAAAATTACATCTTTAATGAGAGCTCACAACATCAAATAATTTCAGTTAAATACAGAACTTAATTAATGATGAGGCACAACCTGTCTTTTTATCGACTTGTTCCACTGGGGTATGGAAGGAGCTAGATTGTACAACAGGATATGTATAGGCAGGTGTGATTGTATCTGAGCAGGTAGAGGGTCAGTCCAGTACTAGTAGTAGCCTCTCAGGGAAACTGGTCAGAGGTAATACAACCTAGCACTGCCCATAGTAAATTAACAAAGACATTTGATGCCTAGCTGTAGAAGCCATCTGACTTGTGAACCCACACCTTCTCATGTCTTCCCAGAAATGTCTTATCAGCTCACACAAACATTGAAAAAAAAAACACTTTAGCAGCTAGCCGTGTTGGTTACCTGGCACCAACTGGGGCTAGAATTGATCAGAAGACAGACCAGTGCAACAGAGGAATGCTGTTGCTAATTGCAATTAAAAACGACCTGTCAGGGCCCCTGTCCCTATCGTTGATATTATTTATGGGTCAGCTTGAATAAGCCGTTGCTGGGAAAAGATGCTGCCAAATGGCAGAGTATCAATTTTTTACTGTTTAGTTCTTTAGAGTAATCATTGTTATGAATTTATTAAACATATCAAAATGCATTTTATTCGTGAAAGTAAAATACTGTTTAATGCTGACGTAAGCCGGTAAGGCCGTTGATGACAATGGCAATGGGCGATAATCGGTTCTCGCTCTCGATCCACGATGCGCGTTCGCTCACGAATATCAGAATTGTGTCAATGTATGGGGATTATCAAATATATTGTCGAAATTGCAAATTTTAATATTTATAATACGAATTGGAAACTTACTTATTAATAGTTTATATGGTGCAACGGAGACATTTGCATAGTGGTTTGAGATTGCGTTCAAGCGTTGTGTGCTTGAAGTGACATTTAATGTCAACGGCCTTCACCTGACCGATGCCAATATTTGGCAGGCTTCGTTCACTGACGTAGATATATAAAACAGTAGTTGCGTCGATTTCCCGAAGAGAGGTATACATGCAAATATGATCGCGAACTGGCAATTGAACAATATTAATAGCTTTTGGCCTGGCGACTACGAACAGTTTTTGAAATGTCGTTGACGGTGGAGCCCCACCGGCAGCAGCGGTTTCGCAAAAAATGTAACGAAAATATATTGCGAAGTAAATAAAAGTAACAGAGTAAAAAGTCGCGTTACTTTAGATAAAACTACTTCGTTTCAAGTAAAAGTATTTAGTCAAATTTCTATTTCGTTACACGCCAATTACTTGAAATAACTACTCAAGTATTGTAACGAAGTACTTTTACTTCGTTACATGCCAACCCTGCGTGCATCTACCACCTACCTGGTGCTGATAACGACTCGCTGAGGGAGTACCTGATAATTAGTCTGGACACCGTTTTGCGACGTATCCCAGACTGTGGTGAAATTTTAAGTGGTGATTTCAATCAATTCAATTACTAATTTTTACGCACACATCTTGGATACGAGCAACTTGTTAACGCAGCCACACGTAATCGAGCAATATTAGACAAAATGTGGTCTAACATGTCACCTGTGTATGGTTGTCCGACAGTGTTTGACGGAGTGGGAACATCAGACCACAAGATGGTGTTACTGGTCCCATCGTGTTTCCCAACACTCGACACGCGCACGGTCCAGAGCGTCGTTGCCAGGCGCACGGGTAACAATGAACGAGCAATGTTTACATCAGCGCTGTCACATACCAGATGGGAGTATATGTACACATTGCCTACGTGCGAGGAACAGTTTAATCTCTTCCAGGAAACCATGGACTATTTACTGGGCACGTGTTTTCCGTACAAGACTGTGTCACGTCATAGCACAGATAAACCATGGATCCCATGTAACGGGCAATTTTGTGAGAGTTTTATTTCTGGACTACAGGAAAGTATTTGATCTAATTAATCATGATATATTAATCGATAAACTGGTGAAAATGGAATTACCAGCACATTTAGTCCGACGGATGGCAGCGTTTCTCATAGACCGTGAGCAGAGTTAAGATCGAGGATTCTGTATGAAGATCAGGCTACCCTAATGGAGGCCTTCCCCGGGGAACTTTGTCTGAACCTAAACAATTTTGGTCCATAATCAATGATTTACGAACACCTTGCCCTATCTACACATATGTAGATGACAGCACAATATTTGAAATATGCAACCAGAGCAGAGTATCTGTCATACAACATTAACAATATTGCACAGTGGTCTCGCGATAATGATATGTGCATTAATACGAGTAAAACAAAAGAAATGGTGATATGTTTCTGTAAGAATAGAACGTATGTTGAATATCTGCCGTATATTGATATAAATGGGACGGATATTGAAAGAGTTTGTCAAGCAAAAGTTCTCGGTGTAACTATATAATCTGATTTAAGTTGGAATGCACATGCAGATGAAATACTTGCAAAGGCAAGGAAAATGTATATATGATCTATCAATTGAAACGTGCTGGAATCAATCAAATCGATTTGGTTTTATGTATCTGTGATCAGACCAGTAGTTGAATATGCTTGTCTGGTATGGCACACGAACTTGTCTAAATGTTTGTCGGACAATATCGAGATAATCCAAAAACGGTGTCTCAAAACTATATTTCGCTGGTTTTATGTACGAGGATATTCTGCAGATGGTAAACATGGTAAATGCAATATGTAAAGCGTATTTCGGTAAAATGAGGCGTAGTGACCACAAACTGAATAAGCTACTACCGGACACTCGAATGGTTTCATATGCTCTAAGATCATTTAACGAGCTGTCCGTTCCAATGTCTAACACAAATCGCTACAAAAACTCGTTAATACCATGGTGTTTGGTACACTGTCAAAACACTTCAATGATTTATCGGGTATGTTTTATCATAACTGTAATATCTAAAGTAGTTTATTTATTTTCATTTTAATGTAATTAAGTTATGTTGAATAGGATGAACTGTATTAATGTAATTATAATGATACAGTCAGTTTTAATATAAAGTGCCTCCTATTGAGTATGTTGCGTTCACGGTTCGTTTTAGTGAATGTATATAAATGTAATTTTAACTTAATTGCATTACTGTTATTAGGTACAAATGTGCAATGATTATTTTAACGTAATCTCCGGTGTTTTAGAACATAATTTTACATGCGTGGCTTTATGTATTTTATCGTGACGGTGTGTACAATCCAACTGAAAAGTTGGCAATAATAAACTGATTCTGATTCTTATTTGTCGTTGGTATTTCGCATAAAGTTCGCGTGCGTGCATCAGGGATGCAGAGTTTGAGAGCAGCAGTTGCTGATCAAGCTGAATAAAGCGCTTGTGTAACCGGGTGTGCCTTACAATCTTGCTGTCTTACCAGTGTGTGGAAGTGTGTGTTTGTTTGCACGTGTTAAACTTATGCTTGTGGTCTCGTGAGTCGTGGTCTACTTTTGTTTCTACTTCAACTAGAAATGTTTACTTTCTACTTTTACTCAAGTAGATTTTTTTGGGGTACTTTTAGTTCTACTTGAGTATATTTTTCAGGATCTGCTATTACTTTTACTCAAGTAGAAACAATTTCTACTTGTTACAGCTCTGACAGTTGGTCACATAATGCAGAGCGCGCATTTATTTTAGCATAGTATAAACAAAACAAACATTAAAAAATATAATTAAATAGTTTCTTGAATCCAAGAGTTGTAAACATGAACTCGTACATATGTTGTTCGTTTCTAATAATGTTATTAGAGTCCACTGCCACTGTTCAAAACTGAAACAAAGGCAGTCTTCTGAGAGGATTTAATCTGGCGTCACAAGCTCCAGTACACAGCAGATGAAACAGTTAAAGCTTATAAAATAAAGACAAAGCCTGTCGTTTTATAATGATTTAGTCTGATGTTGAAGTTTTGTTATATTGTTACAGGACCCCGATGTGTGGGGTTCGTTTTGATTTCGTGGTCGTGAGTGGTCAGGTGCGGTAATAGCGGCGCCGAAGTCGTAGACAAAGTGATACAGTATTCAAGTTACGCCAGTGCGGCCGCTTACAACAACATGCAACTTAAACGGAACAATTACTAATAGTCTAAACAAATACAAACACGCTGGGAAATTAGCCACAACTTTCCCGTCGGCCAAAGAACAGCGGAACAACTAGAATACCGTCTGGCAACAGAAGCATGTTTTGACTGTTACCGTCGTTAGGTGGCACCACTTGTATACGCAAAAATTATGGCGTCATCAATCTTTGACGTAATCTGTCGTATTGCCGCGTTTTCTTGATCTTGTGACCAGTTCTGGGCTTACCTTATTATCTGAGTTTTCTCAATAGTTCGCAGTCCTATTTTTAGACAGGATGCGTGTCAAATGGAGACGGACGCAAACATTTTCAAATCATTTAAACAGTTCGGTGTGATAAAGCATGTTGTGCAGTGTATAACCCTTTTTTATTTTGTTTAATATTTATTATTTGCGAACTTTTTTAGTATCATAAAAAGGGGTTTTTTTTACACTAGGATTAGAGTCCATATCTTGTGATCTGGATGTTTGTGGGCTGCACTGCCACTGAATGTAAGGGCAAACGGAATAATCCGTACTAATGGGATAATAAACATATTGAGGTGGAATAAAAAGACCTTAAGTTAAGACCTAATAATGTGTGAACTTGACATGACCTTGCAATGACCTTGACCTACAATGATCGTTGACCTATTTATGTTAAAAATGCCCTAATTAAGTAATCATGTATGACTTGAGATCAGTAAGTTGAGCGAGGAGTGTAAGGTAGAATGTATAATTATACACATTGACCTTAATACCCATTATTGACTTTATGTTACTGAATTGTGTTAATGATCTATTTATTTTTAATTAAGTATGGATTGTGGTGATATCATGTCAATAGAGGTTGTAATTATTGTTAACCATAACACTAACCTGATTATTTGACCTCCATTGACATATTTACATTGATAAATTACCTATTTTATCCATAAATAATTATGCACAACAGTGGTGTTTACAAATGTACTGGGCAAATGGTGTGCACAATTAATTTACTACAATGTGATCTTTTGGAGACTGAATTATGTATACTTAAAGATGCCTCCTCAATAAAGTGTTTTTGCTTGTCTGTTTTCAAGTTCAAGCCTACCTAGTATCCACTACAACTCCACAATTAAATTACTTAGTAAACATCGAAATGCTGAAAAATCACAATTTTCACCTTTGGTAAAATTTCATAACTTTATTATGTAATCGGCAAGAGGATGGAAGGCAAGCCCATGATCGGCATTGACTCGCACAGGGTTTACTATTTTGGATATCCACTATTTTGAGCCCTACCAGATTTATTATTATTAAACATTTATAACATGCCATGTATCCGGTTGAAACACCTACTCAAAGGCTCTAGTTGTACTATATAAGGCTTGAGTTGTACATATATAAGTAAAATACATTAAAATGAGTGAAAATAGATAAAAGGAATAAATTAAATGACTAAAATAAATTAGGTGCTTAAATTAGTTAAAGAAATAGGTAGAATAAGTTAGTTTATAAAACATCAGCAAATACATAAATCAAATGTATAGCTAAAATGCCACTGGAATATCACTGCTGCAAAGTGCAAAGGTGCCTGCCGGAACAAATGAGCCCGCATTCCTCTCATGAGGCAGAATCAGCACAGCCACAAAGAATGAACAACTAAAGTCAATTCTTTCAATGATTTCAACAAAAATACACACTTTTTAATTAAACCGATTGCAGATATTACAATTCACACACTACATATTAGAACATCAACAAACCAAATACACGACAGGCAAAATATGTAGAATCTGTAGTGTTTACTGTATAATTATAAAAAACACCAATATATTATTGCATATGGAAATAATTGTTTGAAAAAACACAATTTATTATACATTTTGTAATTTCCTGCATGAATAATGCAACAATATTTATAGTCCAATGTCAAAACTGGTTTACAGTACACCGCAGGCCCAGTACATCAATATTCATATTTCACTGTGTCATGAAATAATTTCCTGTTCTTCAACATGAAGTAATGTTTATTTATTGTTCACTGTAGGCTGATATGAAGACATGAAAAAAGTCAATACCCAAAGTTGGCATCAGCCCGTCATGAAAGGAACTATAAGAAGACCATAATAATAGTACAATGCAGCAATATTCACTGTTCACTGTTTCATATATCCAATCCATGCCAATGTTCACAGGACATTATAGGCTCATTGCAGCAAAGTGCATAAGTCTATATGACATTGTCGGCTAAGTATACACATATTCACAGTTCACTGTTTCGTAAATCCATGCATGTGTAATGTGTGGATTTCACAGCCTGATATACAATATTTGGCTGATCTAGACATGCCAAAATTTCTAGTGAAGCTGTCATGCAAAGTTCATTCTGGATGTCAATCCTCTTGGCTGGAGTAACTGTTGCAGCACATAATCTTCACGGAAGTCACTGGCACTACAATAACAGGAATAGGAATGTAAAATAATTAAATTAGTAGTTATTACCGTATGCACTATTTACTACAAGGTATGGTCATAGGAAGTTACTCGAACATGTCTAGTTCTAGTACTCATTGTTACATTATGTAACGGATGAATATCAATATTGATGGATATCAATATTGTTCATTGTCACAGGTCAAAGTGTGATAAATTTACAAATGTGTACAATCAGCCCAAACGAGATCTGACTGATTGAAACTTATAGGTGTTGCAGACAGTAGACAACCAAAACATGTTTATAATGTAATTTACTCAAACAAAAACATGCACAAATTGGCCACCATTAATAATTGCCTACTTTAAAAGCAGCCATGTCACAGTCATAGAATTTTCAAGTTAATGACATGTTTTAAATTAGCTGTCGTTAGCATTAGCATAGTAAATTGACTAGGGGATGGCATAGGTAACTGAAGTGTGTTTTGTGTATTGTTGGAGCATGACAAATGTGAGTTGTCACGTTCAGCAGGAAACAAAGGCGAATTTTGGAACAACAATGCCACATGTACACCACTAATACAGTATTTGGATAAGCCAAAAACGTTGCTCATCTGCAACTGCCACCAAACCCTGTTACAGGGACTATGATTGTTAGTAAATATCTGTGAAATGGATTTCAGTTGCTACATTGTTGTGTTGTGGAAAGCAATACTGATCCATTGTTACTTCTTATTTAATTAGGCATGTTGAGCAATATTATGACAGTAATATCCCATTTAGTAGTTATATCAATATAATGAACATTGTAAAAAATATAAATTAAAATAATGTAAACTTAATTATTAATGTATGAAAAACTATGAGGAATTGCATAGTTAGTGTTTTTGTTAAAATATTGTGGCCCAAAGAAATGGTAGTATGATACTGCTGATATAATTATGAAAGTTTCAATTACCATTCGGTAATGCAGTGAGCCTCAGCAACTACAATTGTATGTAGTCTCTCCTGAAAAAGCTCATCTGACATGATAGCCCTCCACTGTTCTGCAAACAATGCTTTAGGACTCGGTAGCATAACTGGAAAGTCCCCATTTCACCCTTTCCCTTGTCTCTGAAAGATAAAAATTGTCATATTCAGAAGATGCTATTAAAATAATATATCAGTATCTAGGCTGCTGACTGAAGTATTATGTCAATAAGCAGACAAAAACTATTGACACAGTAGTTGCTTTTGTCACCGGGCAAGTACAAATTCACTATGCAGCTGTCATGCATATACAGTGCGTGCATGTTTATAATACCATGTTAATATTTTTATAATATATATTATAAACATGGCCAAGGCTGCATACATTTACACAAAATCAAATCAAATACGTTTCATTTGAATTACACTAGTCCTGTTTCAATTACATATATGCGTTATATGGATCTCAACACAGAAAGACACATATGCATGCAAAAATGGCACACACCAAAGAATGACAAAAAAGGCAAAGTTGAGCATGGTATAATTAAGATTAATCTAACCTTTATTTCTACACTTCAGGAACAAATGTAAATCTGAACTGAAACAAATAAGAAAAAAAAAATTTAATTACAATTTATGAAGTTGCAAAGTGAGGTGCATTCAAATGAGATACATTTTTCAAAAACTGACAGTTAAGTTTGTTCAAATTTAATGCCCCTGAAGCCATAAAGAAGTGCTCATCTTTTCTCTGGTCAGCAAAATTGTGTACTAGTTGCAAGTTCAGGCCATTGTCCATTTGTGGGTGCGTTTTTGGACGTTTTCACATTACATATACAATTTCCATGTAAATGCTTATTTCTTTTGCTGAAGTGCTCAAACATAGCTATTAATCATCGGTTCAAATTTAAGCAAATTCTGAGGCATCAACTTAAAAAATTTCTTGATAATTGGTCGATTTAACACGGATTGACCCATATATCAGTCAGTATGGGAAATTAACTGGTTATGTTTACATACAAGAAACAGAGTACAGGGAGGAACAATTTGCTACTTTGGTTATTTGCGTTACATTTATGAGGGGGTACGTCTATCTTTGGCTGAGAGCTACATCAATACCATATTATATTAGTAACTGCAATACTGCAATACCAAATGGGTGTACCATGTAGGTACTAGGTAAGCTAATTAGGAAGTAATATAGGCGTATGCAGGTTTGATTTAATTGTATAAAATATAATCAATTTATTAAAATAATGTTTTACAAAAAACAAGGGGTAAGAGCCCCAAATCACACTTATTTTCACGTTTTCAGGTGCCTTTTTTTATAACTAACTTGATTGCAATGCAAACATGAACCACGAGTGACATGAGAAATCTGCGTTACCGTAATAGTCAGCCATATATGCTATATGTATGAAACTTAAATCAATACAATGGCTTACCCGTATCAATAGTGCTACCGCTCAGCTTCGGGTGAACAACTGTAAATAAAAGGCAACACCATGTCCATGTCAACGTGTGCCAGCCGATATTTCCGGGTAACATATAAAGTACACGAGGGAGAATTGTGTATATGAGGGTTTCTCCGTACCCTGTTGGAAGTATTCCCATCACATAACGTTCATCAGTAATGTTCTGGATGCAGGCAAACTGTTTTTTTTTCAGTGACATTGCAAATTCTAAATGACTTGCTATGTCGATAGCACGTGCGACTCGTAGCGACTCCATTTGTATTTCTGTAGGCGTTACCGGATGAAGTGCCAGCAGCCAATCAGCGTCATCGTCGAGCTTAATTAGCTACTTATGTATGCGCCCAGAATATGGGCGCATACATAATTTCCGTCACAATGGGAACCCCACTCTGTGTCCAGGCGATGATGTGTGCGACAAACGGTGGCGCCACATCGCGGAGCCTGGATAATCGAGGCTACGGAACAACCCTCTTCGTCATCGGGTAAAATATTAAGGACACCACGGGGATCATCCCGAACCCGATATACTGAAACATACCATGTTAAAACGTGCACGACCACTAATATAACGATTTCTGCAACATTACCCCCTCCTGAGAGGCAACCATCCCAAATTACTTATGCAGTTTACATTGACCCTTGTTAAAGAAAACAACTTAACTTTCTATACCGATCTACAACCAGGCATTGACTGTCTACCTACAATGTAGTCCAAGCAGGCAGTACATAACGATATTTGCCTCATGGAAAGCAATACACATTTAATCGCAGTGTATCTTACAACGAGTTGTTCTGTATGACAACCACGTAGGCTACTTCTGCATATGCTGGCCATTTACACCATCTTTAATTCAACGGTAGCCACTTACGGCATATGCATCACACCACACTGCAGTCCCAGCACGTACTACCACATGCACATGAGGAAACTAAGTCACGATATCGTACAGGTTTATTCCTTTTTCTTCGAGTCTTTCGTGGAAGGCCTCCTGACCCACTGCTCGTCGACGGCGACTGTTCCCTCGCAGGTTCGCTTGACGATTGCCGTCCTGTGGTGGCACCGTTGTCTTGCCCGGGACCAGGACATCGTCGGTTGTCTCTGGCGATTGCAGCCCGTCGTGTGTCCACAGTCGCGCCTCGATACTGTCGCAGTCGGTCTTTGTGCAACAACTTCGGTGTTTTACGGGGTCCACGTTGCTCCCGAAACAGGACATTGTTGACCCGGTCGGCGACGTAGTGTCTTCCTTCCCACTGTTTCGCCAGTTTGGGACACATGCCTTTCTTCCGCTGGGGATTGTTCATCCACACATGATCGCCACCGTCAAACCGATTCCTGTCAGCACGAAGATCGTAGTGGCGCTTCGCTCTGTCATGTGTCACCTGGGCCTGTGAGCGAGCAAACTCATGGACAGAGTCAAGCCGATCTCGGAGGTCAGCCACATACCTGCAATACTCCACCGGCTCTTCATCAGGGCGCCCGTACCCCAGGTCGACGGGCATTGTAATCTAGGGTGTCTTGCGTGTGGTGTCTTTCACAGCCGACCAATATGACATCTGTAGCAGTGGCAACTTCTGGACCCAAGTATCTTGGTATGCGGTGTTGGTGGCTCTCCTTGCTGCGACTTGCCGCTGCACGTCTCGGCATTTTCAGTTCTAATTACGCAGTCTGCTCACCGAAATCTTGCTTCTGCCACCAAATGTTAAGTACCCCGGAGCGGTATGGAGTTCGTTTTGATTTAGTTGTCAAACTAACATAGTATGTTAAAACGTGACCACTAATACAACGATTACTATACACAATATTATAAAAATAAAGAATTTGTTTACCAAATGTCACGCTCTGCATTATGTGACCAAACGTGGTGTGACCAAATGTGGTGTGACCAATTGTGTTGTGACCAAATATCGTGTGGCCAAGTGTCGTGTGATCAAATGTCATGTGACCAAACGTCTTGTGACCAAATGTCCAGAACCACTCAAACACATATTACAATTTACAGTTCCATGGTTGGTTTTACAAATAGTTTGTACCATACGGGCCCCACGTCGGTTTCGAATGAGCTGGATTTTTATGGCATTTTTAATACACCCAAAACATTCTGCTGTCTGATTTAGACCCGAAATCTTTACAATTACCAAAATGTCTATATAATATATATATATATATATATATATATATATATATATATATATATATATATATATATATATATATATATATATATATATATATATATATATATATATATATATATATATGTATATATATATATATATATATATATATATATATATATATATATATATATATATATATATATATATATATATATATATATATGTATATATATATGTATATATATGTATATATATATATATATATATATATATATATATATATATATATATATATATATATATATATATATATATATATATATATATATATATATATTATATAATTGTATATAATTAATTAACAAATATACTAGATGATCTACTTAACACAAATAGTAAACAATCTACTCGCCATAAAATACCTAAATTTTACAAACATCCAGATCCTGGGGGCATGTGCCCCTTGCACCCCCCCCCCCCTCCTCCGGACGCCCATGTTGGGGTTCTGGTGATCTTATTGGGTATAGACCACAGTTTATTTTCCCATTGGTGGCCACGTTAACGTTTTGCATGATTGTAAGAAAATGTGATCATCAACATTTTTAAAACTTCGTGACATCCACTGGCACCATTCAAACATGCCAACCTTGCTGGCTGAATAGTCATTCCTTGACAAATTAAATCACTGAAACATGCTAATTGTTAAGCTAGGCTATTTTCCCGTTGTGGTGTCTTGATAAACTAACTGGTGACAAAGCTTGGCCCTCCTTTGCGAAATCCTACATACGTCACTTATTGTAAGTTGGTCAGTGTCTTGAAGCGTATAAATACAGGTGTCATTAGGCTGTGTAAAAACAACTGATATTAGTGGTGTAGCAGTGCCGCCACCTGGTGAATAATTTGAACACGATTTAACAAGATTTCTCATCTTGGTCCAGGTGGGAAGTGGACAAGGAAGCCACCGGCTTATTGAGAGTCCAACAATTTTCATCTACGTGTCATCCGCCCTCCTGAGATATGTGTCAACCTTGTTTAAAACATATTCACGCTGCTAGCACTTACACAATTCGTAGACAATTTGTTCCATTCATTTATTGTCCTCTGTGAGAATGAGTTCTTCCTGATATCCAATCTACACTGGTCCTTTGCTAATTTTACCTAATGTCCTCTAGTTCTGCTATTTTTCTTGAGTGAAAAAAAACACATTTCTAGCAATATTTTCATACCCATTCAATATCTTAAAAACTTAAATCTGATCTCCACTTAACCTACTTGTCTCTAGGGTTGTTAAACCAAATTCTTTTAGGCGTTCGTCATAACTAAGGTCTCTAAGTTCTGGAATACTCTTAGTTGTTCTCCTCTGTATGCGTTCAAGCGTATCTGTATCCTTCTTAAGATACGTATACAGTATTTTAAATGAGTCTAACTATTGTTTTATACAGAGGTATAATAAGCTTTTTTCCTTTTATGTTGTTTCCATTAATCAACCCAAGAATTTGACTACCTTTGAAGCTGCAATTCCACACTGTTCTGAAAATTTCATATCAGCACTTATTGTTACTCCTAAGTCATTTTCTTTTACAGTAGTACCTAGAACAGTATCTCCCATATTGTAGTTTATATCCAAGTTCACGTGTCGTGTATGTAGGCATTTGCATTTCCCAAAATGTAATAACATCTGCCATTTTTCAGACCATTTAACTAATCTATCTAGATCGTTTTGTAAATATTTTTATCACTATCAGTGTTAAACATTCTATACACTTTTGCGTTATCCGCAAATTTCAGTTGTTTGTTATATTCTCGTCCTTGACATATATTAAGAATAATAAAGACCCTAATACTGATCCTTGTGGTACCCCACTCAAAACAGTTTCCACTTTGAAACCTCTCCATCTACTACAACACGTTGTCTTCTGTCAGCCAGCCATTGTTCTAGCCAGTCTATTATGCCATCCCCGATAGCCTATCATGGGCGTTTAATTTAAGTAGTAATCTTTGATGTGGTACTTTTTCAAAAGCTTTCTGAAAATCTAAGTAGATAACTTCTACTCGCGATCCCTCGTCTATCCACTTAATGATTTCTTCAAAAACACAACATATTTGTTAGGCATGACCTCGATTTTAGGAATCCATGTTGAGATGAATTTAATAAGTTATGCCTAACAAATCACTGACGTTAAACTCACTTGTCTGTAATTCTCTGACTTATTTATGGAACCTTTTTTAAATAATGGTATGATGTATGCTTCTTTCCATTCAAAAGGAACAACTCCCTCTTTTAATGACAAGTTGAACACTCTTGCAAGTGGTATGCTAATTTGTTCTACTGTTTCCATTAGTAGTTTTGGAGGAATTCCATCCACTCCAGGTGATTTAATATCCTACATTGCCTTTATTTTCTTAACTACCATTTCTGGTGTTACAATTAACTGCCCTAAATAGTCAGATTTAGACTCCTGAAATGTAACATCTGGAACTGGTAATGAATTAATATCCTCTCTGGTAAACACTGAACTGAAGTAACCAATTAGGTCTTCCGCCATTAAAAAACCTGGTGATATTATATTTCCAGCACTGTGTTCTAGAGGTCCGACCTGCTCATAGCTTATTTTAGACTGTCTAATTTCAATTGTAGCTGCATTAAGTGCCTCTAATTTGCATAGTCTTCATCCTTCCTGGAACGCCTATAACCCTCCACATAGTTTGTTTGAACACTATTTTCTAATAGCTTCTTTTGTTTCTTTCTAGACCGTTTTATCAAGGGAACAAATTGATCAATGATACTCTCAATTTCATATTTTAGAATGTTCTAACATTCAATTGCGGTCTTATTCCTCAGCATGTTATTCCAATCTAGCTTTGCTAAGTGTTTTCTCATATCTTTATAGTTACCTTTGAGGAAGTTTCTCCTGTAATTTTTTTTTTTATTTTTGCTTTCTGATTTAACATTAAAATGTATTTGACTATGATCACTGTTACCCAATGGTTCATGCATTTTTACATTGTCCACTAATTATTTTTGTGATGACAAAACTATATCTAATACATTCTCTCCCCTGGTTGATTCATGCACATGCTGAGTAAGGAAGCTATCCTGAATTAAAATAGAAACTGATAATACAATTTGCTACCATACTTTTTGAAATTATTGTTGTAGTTGTTAATGATTTGATAAAATAAGAAATAAAATAATGTTCACAATATCACATGGAGAAAGTACTCACATGTACTTGTAATGTACTCGTAAAATCTGAGTACATTGAACACGAGTATGAGTACGAGTACGAGTACTTGACCATAATTTCTACGAGTATGAGTACGAGTATTTAAAAAATGTACTCGAGTACAAGAGTACACGAGTACTGAGTACTTAGGCCCCAGGTGTCATCCCTGTCTTTATCACTTCTAGTATGTCATCTACATAACGTTCTAGGCTGGCAGTTGATAGGGGCTGTGGTGATGGCCCAAGATGTTCCACGAAGAGGTTGGCGACGATAGGGGACACTGGGTACACATGGCTGTGCCAAATTTCTGTTGGTATACAGTGTTTCTGTATGTGAAGTAGGTTGTGTTCAGAACAAAGTCCAGTAGTGTGATGATATCTTCTATTTCCAGTCTCGTCCTGTCTATTAAGGTGTCATTCTGTAGTCTGGTCTTGATTATCTCCATGGTCTTAGGTATAGGCGTGTTAGTGAAGAGAGACACAAAATCATGGGACGTGAACATTTTCATCTTAGTGTGTAGGTTTATTGATTTCAGTTCATTTCCACTTATATGAAGCCTATACCTCATGTACATATTGTTACGTATCTTACGTAGGTATTGACGAACTATAACTCAAGAATAACAATTTGAAATGTGGCTATTTCACGTTCGGCGACGAGTCGTGTAATGTCTGTTGACTGCTGACTGTCTCGTCTGGAACTGTGCGTGGCTGTGATGGTCGAAGTGGAGACCGTTGAACGTTTATTTCTCTGGGTCTCCGGGACTCTCGCAGAAACTGTCGGTTTCGGCGATATTTACGTCCATCATCCGTTGTCACTTCGTATGACCGTCTCACAGGCCGTTTAGTCACAGTCGCTTGTTCCCACTCCCGTCTCCCAGCCTGGATTGGCTGAATTCTTACGATACTGCCTGGTTGCAACGGTCTCAGCACTCGCCTGTTGCTACACCGTTCACCGACTCTTGCTTGTTTGTCTTCCATTCGTTCTCTTTCATCTTTGGAGTAGCCACTTGATGGTTTCAGAATATAAGATGTCGTGGGAACAAGAGTCTTCGTTCTGCGTCCCATGAGTCGTTGTGCTGGTTTTGAGACCTTCTGTTGGTGTTTCTCAGGTTGCGTAGACCAAGGTATGGGTCTTCATGTGCAGTTCTGCATTTTCTTAGTAGTTGCTTCGCTATCTTGACGGCAGCTTCTGCAGCACCATGTTACCAGGACTTGACATCTCATGGCTAAATCCCCATTTTTCACTGAACATCTTGAATTTGTGAGAAGTCTATTGAGGTCCTCCGTCACTGATTACAGTATCCGGCACACCATGCCTTGCGAAGTGGTGTTTCCATTTCGTGATAACATCTTCAGATAACGTTTCCTTCAGAAAGTCAATTTCGAAGGTATTACTGTAGTAGTCCACTGTGATCAGAGAGTTTCTTCCCTCAAATGACAGTAGATATGTGCCTACCTTTTGCCAAGGACGACCAGGGAGTTCGAACAGTATCTCCCATTTTATTGTTTACATCCAAGTTCCCATGTCCTGTAAGTAGGCATTTGCATTTCCCAAAATTGAGTGTAGATCGTTTTGTAAATTTTGTTTATCACCACCAGTGTTAACCTTTCTAAACACTTTTGTGTCAAATTTCAGTACGTTACTTGTATTGTTGTCGTCCAAGTCATTGATATATATTAAGAATAATAAAGGTCATAATACTGATCAATGTAAGTCCAAGTTTCATATATTAGGCAAGAAGGTCGGAGGGAATCTGATAGGATCTGTGGAGGTCTGAGGGGGTTAGATGGTAAATGATGTTTGTTCTGTGTAATGTCTCAAATCAATTCAAGATCACTACATACTTATCTTTTCAGCCACCTTCAGTTATAGTAGAAACAATTTACTCTTAGTAATTACTTTAATCTAGTTTGTGCTTACATTTTTAAAACAATCTTATTCCATTTAATCTAATATTTATTTAAATGCAAGAACACATGCGAATATCGTTCATGTGGAATTATAATTGTGGGACTTGATGGCTCTGTGGAAGAACATCAGACTGTCAGTAGATTCGACCGGGGTTTAATTTAATGTGTAATCCACCATTATTATACAATTTCCCTACGTGAGCCGGTTAGAGGATATGAACCTGTCAACACTGGCATGTTATCGCTGTGGGTTGGTCTGAGGAAGTTTGTAATTTGACAGGTTGATCCTCGTAGTGCTGGAACGACTTGAATCCGGGTGTCACGGCAATATCCTCTGCTTTGTCACCGTGGGTGTAATACTGATAATGTCGCTGGTACATCAAATATCACCTGGTTCTGTGCTGGCAACGAGGGGAATGTTGTTTTCTAGGGCACAAGAAAGATACTACAACGCTATTGTTATCTAATTCCAACACGCCGCCAACCCTGTCGGCCACCACAGCGGCGTCGCGACGATGTTGCGCTTTGTTTGCATGCAACTTGTGACACGCGAAGAGGACCAGTGGGGCTTGCGTCTCTACTTCGGTGATCCCAACGAGGTTCGCGCCTAAAAAATGCACAACTTCGACAATAGCGACAAATTAGTCGTGTGTTTGACTCGAGTTTATCGACGACAGCAAACTACCTGGCGACGGCGATCGACAGCAGCAAGCCGATGCCCAAGTACATCTTTGTCTTATTCGATGATATCTAACTTACTTCCATTCCTCGACGTCTATAGCAACTGCTCCTATCAGAATCCGCCTCCATCCAGCTCAGCCGAGAAGAATAGGATGAGCGAGGTACCGCCCGCCCGCCCGCCCGCCCATTTAGCATGTGTTACATAACAATCGATGCAAAGTTGTCGGTTTCAACACACGTGGTTTGTTTATAGCACACAGATATTGACCCTCACATAATTGGTATAACTGAATTACGGGCCAACATAGATATAACAGATGCTGAATTAGGACTGACAGGATATGTAATGTTTAGGAAAGATCGAATAGGAAGAAGGGGCGGGGGAGTTATTTTATATGTTAAAGAATCTATTCAGGGTTATGAAATAAAACTAGAAAGGGAAGCAGATTGCGATGAAGCTGTTTGGTGCAAAATTGTTTCAGGAAATTCAAAATTAACTATTGGATTAGTTTACCGAAGTCCAAACATAAACGAAGAGGACAACACAAAAATAAAAAACGCTATAAAGGAAGTTAGTAAAGGGGAATGTATCATAATGGGAGATTTTAACCATGGACACATACAATGGAATTCTCTAGAGAGCACAGGGATTGAGGACCAACAATTTCTATTTTTAATCCAGGATAGCTTTCTTACTCAGCACGTACTAGAACCAACCATGGGAGAAAATGTATTAGATATAGTTTTGTCATCACAAAAAGAATTAGTGGACAATGTAAAAATATTTGAACCATTGGGTAATAGTGACCATAATCAAATACATTTTGACATCAATGTAAAATCAGAAAGCAAAAATAAGAAAACGTACAAGAGAAACTTCCACAAAGGTAACTACAAAGATATGAGAAAATACTTAGCAAAGCTAGATTGGAATAACATGCTGATGAATAAGACCGCAATTGAATGTTGGAATATTCTAAAATATGAAATTGAGAGTATCATCGATAAATTTGTTCCCTTCCAAAAACAAGGAAAACGGTGTAGAAAGAAACACTTATCAAAAGAGGCTATTAGAAAAATAATGCTAAAACAAACTATGTGGAGGGTTTATAGGCGTACCAGAAAGGAAGAAGACTATGCAAAATACAAAGAGGCACTTAATGCAGCTACAACTGAAATCAGACAATCTAAAAGAAGCTGAGCAAAAACTAGCATGTAACATAAAAAATGACAGCAAGAGTTTTTATGCATATGTCAGGAGTAAACAAAACGTACAAGACAAGGTTGGACCTCTAGAAGACAGTGCTGGAAATATAATATCACAGGGGTTTTTAATGGCGGAAGACCTAAATGGTTACTTCAGTTCAGTGTTTACCAAAGAAGATATTAGTTCATTACCAGTTGCTGATGCTAAATTTCAGGGGGCTAAATCTGACTATTTAGGTCCGTTAGTTGTAACTCCAGAATTGGTAGCTAAGAAAATAAAGGCAATGAAGGATAACAAATCACCGGGAGTGGATGGTATTCCTCCAAAATTACTAATGGAAACAGTAGAACAAATCAGTATACCACTTGCAAGAGTATTCAACTTGTCATTAAAAGAGGGAGTTGTTCCGTTTGAATGGAAAGAAGCAAACATCATACCATTATTTAAAAAGGGTTCGAGAAATAAGTCAGAGAATTACAGACCAGTGAGTTTAACGTCAGTGATTTGTAAATTATTAGAAAGGTTAATTAAAGACCATATGGTGGACTTCCTCGTTATGCATAAATTATTAAATTCTAAATCTCAACATGGATTCCTTAAAGCGAGGTCATGCTTAACAAATATGTTATGTTTTCTGGAAGAAATCACTAAGTGGATAGACGTGGGATCGCCAGTAGATATTATCTACTTAGATTTTCAGAAAGCTTTTGACAAAGTGCCACATCAAAGATTACTACTTAAATTAAAAGCCCATGGTATCGGGGATAGCATAACTGACTGGATAGAACAATGGCTGACTGACAGAAGACAACGAGTTGTAGTAGATGGAGAAGTTTCAAATTGGAAATCGGTTTTGAGTGGGGTACCTCAAGAATCAGTATTAGGACCTATATTATTCTTAATTTATATCAATGACTTGGACGACAGTATAACAAGTAAAGTACTGAAATATGCGGATGACACAAAACTCTTTAGAAAGGTTAATACTGATGGTGATAAACAACATTTACAAAACGATCTAGACAGATTAGTGAAATGGTCTGAGAAATGGCAGATGTTGTTAAATTTTGGGAAATGTAAATGCCTACATACAGGACATGGGAACTTGAATGTAAACTATAAAATGGGAGATACTGTTCTGGGTACTACTGTAAAAGAAAAGGACTTAGGAGTTACAATAAGCGCTGATATGAAAGTTTCAGAGCAGTGTGGTATTGCAGCTTCAAAGGGTAATCAAATTCTTGGATTGATTAGAAGAAACATAACATACAAGGGAAAAAAGTTAATTATACCTCTTTATAAAGCAATAGTTAGACATCATTTAGAATACTGTATACAAGCATGGAGACCATATCGTAAGAAGGATATAGATACGCTTGAACGCATACAAAGGAGAGCAACTATGATTCCAGAACTGAGAGACCTTAGTTATGAAGAACGCCTGAAAGAATGTGGTTTAACAACTCTAGAGACAAGGAGGTTAAGAGGAGATCAGATTGAAGTTTTTAAGATATTGAATGGGTATGAAAATATTGATAGAAATATGTTTTTCTCACTCAAGAAGGATAGCAGAACTAGAGGACATGAGGTAAAATTAGTAAAGGATCAATGTAGATTGGACATCAGGAAGCACTCGTTCTCACAGCGGACAATAAATTAATGGAACAAATTGTCTACAGATTGTGTAACTGCTAGCAGCGTGAATATGTTTAAAAACAAGGTTGACACATATCTCAGGAGGGCGGGTTATAAGTAGATTTAACAAGATTTGCCATCCAAGCCAAAGGCCCAGATGGCAAGTGGACAAGGAAGCAATGCAATTTTTTTTTCATTAAAACATTTACTACGTACAGCTGTATGTGATTATTTATTTGTTGGCAGATTTACATTGTTGTGTATACTAGGACCAATTTTATTTTATTTTGCTGTCGTATAGGACGTTCATTCCATCAAACCACCATTATGAAAATTTTAATATACTTTTCGCGGCTAATCGCATCATCCTTCCGAAATGCACATATCATCGCCCACAATGCTATGCAATCAGGACCGTTTTCTGACCGCTAAGGTTTGCCTAAAATGCAGTATTATATAAGAACATAATATTGAATGACCGTTTCTTGTATACCAGAAATGTACAATTCTGGTACCTCCAAGAAATGGACAGCGCTTACAGTACATTTCTGGTATACGAGAATTGCGCATTTCTGGTATATACCAGCATTGCGCCTTCAAGCTGACTTGATCCAGATAAAGCTGCCATTTGCTGCCAAACTAACTAACTGCCTAGATATAAATTAAACCACCTTGTAACACTGCACTGTGTAATATTAATGCAAACATAACAAGAGCGTAACAAAGATGTCCATTTTATCATTTATTTTCCCCACATTTATACAAAATCGTGCCCTACTTATTTTGGTGCTTTCTAGTCTTGATTACAATGTTACCTTATGTCCCAGTGCTTTGTTTCAATATTCTGCTGTGGCATAACATACATAATTGATATTAATAAGGAAAGATAGACTGCTCCTAAATGTAACTAACTTGATAATGTGGCTACATTAGACAAGTGGAACATATAAAAAAATCTAGCAAATGTCAATGTTAAAAAGCACAAGTATGTCTAAAAACAGAAAATGATGACTGTGGAAATGTAAAGACAACAATATCCATTGAAACAGTGACAGCAGCACCAAAACTGACATAACAGAAATTGTTATAACACCATTCCATGCAACACAGCCATCACAACAGGAGATCAGATGTTTGGTTCATTGCATGGGCGTAAACACTTCTCCAAATCGAGAACCTTATCAACAACAAACCTATCAGTCCAGTTGAATTGTGCTGCGTGTTATCATGAAGCAAATTATTGAAATCAATCTCGGTTACTAATGCAAAGATGCAACTCTTGAATACAGACATCTCACTTATCTATTATCCTTCTAAACGGCACACAAATCACAGCACGTCGAACACGCAGTTTTTACTGCTCCGTCTGATCATAATCGAATCAGACACAACCATCACAATTAGATGGCAGTAAATAATAAACCGGGCTTCAAAAATAAATTCAGATCACGTTTCTGTTTATATATTTGAACTTCTATTAAAACCGGTTTAACCAAAGGCCGAAATGCACGGTCACTTTTTAATTACTTCGCAGCACAAAAACGTGCATATTTCTTTTCTTTGACATTTGCATTTGACAAATAAAATAAAATTACTTAAGTTTGCTAATCATCATGTACAGTATTGGTTACCAGTAAAGAAAATGAACATCCAATGAATTCGTAACAAACAGGACAGTATTTATGTGTGGTTCATACCGTTACATTTTCATCTGCAAGTTTGTTGTGAAACGATGTCTTCCATCTGTAATCCATCCGTACGCAACGTTTGCTCTACGGCAAAAAAGCAACAAGTGCAGAACATGGTATTGCTGCTCACCAAAGATTTCTCTAACAGTGTGAACCAGACTATTCTGTCATCATTACGAAATCAAACAGCAATGTTTGACATCAAATATCACCATTATTACGTTACCTGAGCAGGATTACAATTACACCTGTTACTTACTGTTACTGTAAATATGATCGACAAATAATTATTATTGTGCTAGAAATCACGCTCAACATCCGGACATCTATGTGTTAATTTGTAGTTTGATTTCAAGATGTGCTGAAACATTTTCTAAGATGATTTGTTCTTTAAAAGCCAGACGTATTGGTTTCATGGACGCATGTAGGAGACGTTGGCGATCTTCAGTCTTGGTGCCATCAGTTCTTTACCCTGTAGCGCCCCTGGACGGCAGCAATCATTCTTGCGGCTGCCTTAGGCACCCTGTTACCCCCAGAGGGGTTACACACGGCAGTGGTGGGGTCACACGTGTAGCCATAGGGGCAACAGTGTTGGCCGTCCTTACAGCACACGGCCTGAAAGTGACAATGGACATGACATTGATTTATTAACATGCAAATGTATTTTCTATGTATAGTGTATAATTTTTTATTTCATGCATTTTACATAAAGCGCATTGAGCTTTAAAGGAAACTGTGCTATATAAAAATTAAATTACTATCATCTGTTGTAATATTTCTTCCGACAGATGCAACACAACCCACCTTGGGTAGAGGGCAGCACCCCCACTCGCCCGTGGACAGCCGGCAGCAAGTGTTCATGTCAGGGCACTCATGTTGTTGGTCAGGGCAGATGACGCTGTTGGATTTTTTTGAGGGTGGATGTGCAGTGACCTTGGTGAACCAGGGTATGGCCTTAGCACATGCCCCGGCTTTGTCGTCGCACTTGGTGCCCTGGGGGCAGCAGTGGACGCCGTCAGCGCAGCACACTGCCTGTTTGGAGGAACACCCACAGTGAAGATGGTTACAAACATTATCATAATATAGAAATCATTCTCAACATTTGTACTGATATATATATATATATAATTGTTTAAATGTTAAGATATTTAGTAATTTATAAATAGATTCAGTGTGAGCTGATCTATTAGCTGCGATAAGCGTTCTTAGTATTTTTTTCTGAACATGCCAGACAATGATGCAGAATTAGACACCTGCGTCATGGTGGCGTGCCATGTATTGGAGAACAAGGCGTGTTCATTATATTAATGGTAACTTTCTGTTGACAAACAGTATAAGAATTATATATATTCACGAGACATAGAAGGTTAATACTGCTCATTGGTATGCAAGATGCACTAACATTTGGCTTGGGGCAGCAGCCGTATTTCTTCGTCTTGAGAATCTCGCAGCACGTTGTACCATCGGGGCATTCCATGTTCGAGTCGGGACACTTGATGGCAGAGCCACCTACTGGCATCTTGGCTGCGTGCCTGGTGTGCGTCGTCGCGGGGACGGAGATGGTCTGGCGCACACATTTGTCGGCCTGACATCTGAAGCCTTGGGGACAACAGTGCAGCTTGTCGGGGCAGCAGGTCGCCTGAAACAGACGGGGTACAGTTGAGTGGGGCGGAGCAGGCCTCAGTAGAGCAGACCCTGGACCATGTGGTGGGGCTATGGTGGAGCAACATTCAAGCAGACAGATTTTATAGTCGATATAGGAGCAGGGAATTAGAGTCGACATTTGCACACGCAAGTCTGCAGCCAACACTGACACATACATATCAGGTCTGCGTGTAAACACACACACATGTTTAAAGAAAACACGTGAACACATTGGTTTAGCGACAACACTGCAGCGCGCACAGACAAGCGTTGGAGAAGACACACTAACGCTGGAACACGGCGACAAACAGAACACAGCACACACATGCAACGGCCGTAATATATGTCCACATCGAGCTGTTTAAGTTATCACAGCACTGACAATGCAGCCATTTATTACTCGTGCATTACTATTGTGATACATCTCTCTCCCCTCTATTTGTAACATAACATTCCATGACGTTTCTCATGAGACAATGCATGGTTAAAATCACCTTGACCTTCTTTCCAAATGATGACAACGCTTATGTTGGTCACACAAACTTATTTGTCACTGACTGTGTCAATAATGGTGGGATTGCTTGAGCTTGCACACGTTTTTTTACTCTTGGCTGACAAATAATGGGTGAATTGTCAATGTTTGTAGATTTTTTTTAATACCGGTCTGACCCCTCGAGTCACATGACTGTACGTTCAGGTCGTATGACTTGGTTACACTTACGTTGACCAAGGGACAGCAGCCATAACGGCCGCTGGACTCCTGGCAACAAGTGGACATGCCCGGGCACTGGGACTTGTCTGGACATGTGACGGCCAGAGGAGGGGCCGTGAGAGAGGTCAGTGCACTCGTCCGCTTGACCATCGTCCAGCTGATGGACAGACTGTTGCTGTTGCTGTTGCAGCGGCCATGCGCGACATCACACGTGGTCGACTCGGGGCAGCAGTGGAGGCCGTCCTTGCAACACACGGCCTGGGGAGAAAGCACACACACGTGAAGCCCTAAGCACGTGCATGATGAGCCTGAATGCAGGCATGAGGTGCTGGATGCATGCATAAAGGCCCTGCGAGTACATGCATCCATGCCCCGAATGCAGGCATCAAGACCTAAGGACAAGGCCCTGAAAGTGCACAATAAATACATGCTTAAATCCATGCTTAGCGGCATGCAGTTTATAAGTAGCTATTAATGGACCTTCTTCAATTCGATTTTTTTACTCATCTCCTTACAGAATCATTTCTCAAAACATAGAACCTATCCAGTATCCACTACGACATGTTAGCTTTGTGCAAATGTGTCATCGGACAAACTAGTAAAGATTCTTGAGTGGGTGCAGTCAGCGAAAAAGGACAACTGTGTTCCGCTCAGGGCTGGGTCCAATTACACAAAATTATATCAATTACAATTACATAAAAAAAAATTATTTCAATTACAATTACAGTCATAATTTTCCAAATCGATTACAATTACACTGTTTCAATTTCAATTACAATTACATTATGCGGAACCAAATATATTCAGCATTTGTTAATTATGTATTTTGCGCATTTTGCTGAATTTCAATATTTTGTACACAATTGATAAACAAATATAACGGTAATGTTTGTACATTTTGTTGAATTGTGACTTTAAATTATACTAAATAAAAAGATAGCTGTTTAAAACATATTTTTATTATATAAAAATACAATGCAATATCCAGACATAATCCTACAGGACATATTCCAATGCAGACATTTATCCGTGCGCATTTCTTAAATTTTTCTTTGGAAAATACTAATAATAGGGTTTGATGTGTTTACTTTGAGGTTGTAGCTCCTGCTCTAAGCTGACATTCTTAATTGGTCTGCCCTTTGCTTTGTGTGAGTTGGGAATGGGAAGAGAGGCCATATAAACGGTCCTTGCCACCTGACCTGTCTCCAACCCACCACAACACAAGGGGTGTAATTGGCTTGCTAACTCTGCAATGTTTCACTGAATGTCTGTGCATTGTTTATTGCTTCCTTGCTGTTACCAACTTACTGAAAAGGCTAATTGCTAAGGCTACCCACCACTAGCACCACTGACCAGTACCCACCGGACAGTGAATACTGAGACTTAAATGTAAATATATAAGCAGGTGTTATTATTAGTCTTGATTTTCAACTCATGTGAGACTTAAATTATATTTTTATTGACAATTCGTTCAGGTAGTTTGTGATATGAAACATACTGTAATTGATTGTAATTGAAACAAAAATTTCAATTATACAAAATATAACAATTACAATTACAGCAACATTTTGAAACCATAATCAATTACAATTACAATTACATGATTTTGCTGTAATCAATTACAATTACAATTACATAATTGGACCCAGCCCTGGTTCCGCTTCTATATACTACAACATAAGGCAATACAAAAAGGACAAAAGTGTTCTGCTTCTATATACTACAACATGAGGCAATACAAAAAGGACAAAAGTGTTCCACTTATATATACTACAACATAAGGCAATACAAAAAGGACAAAAGTGTTTTGCTTCTATAAACTACAACATAAGGCAATACAAAAAGGACAAAAGTGTTCCGCTTCTATATACTACAACATAAGGCAATACAAAAAGGACAATTGTGTTCCGCTTCTATATACTACAACATAAGGCAATACAAAAAGGACAATTGTGTTCCGCTTCTATATACTACAACATAAGGCAATACAAAATGGACAAGTGTTCTGCTTCTATATACTACAACATAAGGCAATACAAAAAGGACAAAAGTGTTCTGCTTCTACATACTACAATATAAGGCAATACAAAAAGGAGAAAAGTGTTCCGCTCCTATATACTACAACATAAGGCAATACACACTTTTGTAAGTTATCCGATCTAACGAGCAAAGTTAATTTTGTCAATGATTTTGGCAAAAGTAGGTACTCGTCTTTTATTAAACTGAATACATATTACTTCTGTTCACACACTACATATACGTTTACCAACGGACGTGATTTGCGATGGGCCAAATCAACAAATAAAATAAATTGCCCATTGTTATAGAAAGTTCATCACAATTAGCACAACATGCATCTATTAGTAGGATGTGTAAGGGGTTGTATAAAAAAAATTTCTGAGATGGCCCCCAAGCACAACACCTCACCTTTGGCATGGGGCAACACCCCCACATGCCTCCCTTCAGCAGGCAGCAGGTCTGGCCTTTTGGACAGGTAGACTTCTTGTCTGGACAGATGACCTGCATTGATCCCAGAATGACCGGTCTGGCAGGCAGTTTGACCATCCATGGCACGTAATCACTGTAGGCTTTTATTCGTCCACCCTCGCTTGGGGTGAGGGTGTTTTTGTGGCTCCATGATGTGCTCACTCCCGCTTTGTCACATTTTTTTTGAGCTGAGTCGCATGTCGTTCCATGTGGACAACAGCTAACATGATCATTGCAACACACAGCCTGCGGACAAAGACAGTCAGACATTATATGTATCCCCTGATACCAGAATCAACCAAATGTTGCATTTAAAAAATCATGCCATTTTTCTATTTATTGCTGCTCTTTCTGATAATTGTTTTTTAAGTTTTCAACAGGTTACCTCCTTCTGCGTTTTCACGCGGTCAGATCGCCCGTCAATGGGGCACAATTTCAACTGCATAGAGAGAGTAACAGCGTCAACAAATAGCGACAATTTCTTCTAGTAGCTGGCAGATAATAACTATTATAGTGAAGTTTGATTAGCAAGTGTCAAAAGTTAGAAACTGGTGATTCCCATGATTAAATTGTAACAAACGCGTCCTGGTTTGGCCTCTTATCCCGGTTGATTAAAGAAAACTCAAACGGCAGTCAAACCACGAACAGTTAGGCTGTGCTCAGTCAAGTAAATTCATATTGTTTTTTGTTCAATAACCTAAGGCTAGGCATAGGCAATACTGGATCTGGATGATTGCTGATTTAAGTAATGTTTCAATGTATTACTTTCAAATCCAACTGTATTATCGAGTGCTATATCATTTAATTTTGAGACATATTTTAGACATATTTGCATGCATGTACTTAAGATGTTCCAAGCATTACTTTCATGTTGATATATTTTAAATAGTTTCAAATTACTTTATTACAAACCTTCAATTGTTGGCTCTTCTTTTATTACGTAGATTTGACCATATAATAATTTTCCTAGTTTTCATTATAATGTCACTTTTTGGCTTCATTATGTTTTAACAAAGCTAAATACTAAGGCTTAAATGTGTTTGTACAGTTGTACTTCCTGTGCAGGTGATAATGCCAACCTCTCGGCACAGCTAGCAAGACTCGACTGGGCCAATAATGGCTAAACTGGATTTGGCCTGCCATGGAAAAAGCATAATTCAACCAAAAAAATTGCTATCATTTGACATTTGTTCAACTTGTAATGGCTTACCAGTGCAAAAACCAAAAGAGCCAATAATGGCTGTCATTATATCAACCAACATTGGCTTGCCAGTGAAAAAAATTAGTTGGGCCAGTAGTGTTTTTGATAGATGTGAACGGCTTGCACAGAAGCCGTTCGCGCACTTAAGGTTACACCTTTTAGAATGTTCAAGACTGGCAACATTTTATTTCTGGCCAAGGGTCTGTTGTGTGGGGTAGGAGGCTGGGTTTGTGGTGTTGGTTTGAGTTGGGCTGTGGTGTGGGGATTTGGTGCTGGGGTTACAGGGTGTATGGTGGTCTTGGTGGGATGGAGGTGTCTGGTGCTGGGGGTACAGGGTGTACGGTGGTCTTGGTGGGATGGAGGTGTCTGGTGCTGGGGTAAAGGGTGTACAGTGGTCTTGATGGGATGGAGGTGTCTGGTGCTGGGGTACCGTTGTGTATGGTGGTCTTGGTGGGATGGAAGTGTCTGGTGCTGGGGTTACAGGGTGTATGGTGGTCTTGGTGGGATGGAGGTGTCTGGTGTTGGGGTACAGGGTGTACGGTGGGCTGGAGGGGTCTGAGGCTGGGGTACAGGGTGTACGGTGGTCTTGGTGGGATGGAGGTGTCTGGTGCTGGGGTACAGGGTGTACAGTGGTCTTTGTGGGATAGAGGTGTCTGGTGCTGGGGGTACAGGGTGTATGGTGGTCTTGGTGGGATGGAGGTGTCTGGTGCTGGGGTACAGGGTGTATGGTGGTCTTGGTGGGATGGAGGTGTCTGGTGCTGGGGTACAGGGTGTATGGTGGGATGGAGGTGTCTGGTGCTGGGGGTACAGGGTGTATGGTGGTCTTGGTGGGATGGAGGTGTCTGGTGCTGGGGTACAGGGTGTATGGTGGGATGGAGGTGTCTGGTGCTGGGGGTACAGGGTGTACGGTGGTCTTGGTGGGATGGGGGTGTCTGGTGCTGGGGTACAGGGTGTATGGTGGTCTTGGTGGGATGGAGGTGTCTGGTGCTGGGGTACAGGGTGTACGGTGGTCTTGGTGGGACGGAGGTGTCTGGTGCTGAGGTACAAGGTGTATGGTGGGATGGAGGCGTCTGGTGCTGGGGGTACAGGGTGTATGATGGTTTTGGTGGGATGGAGGTGTCTGACGGTGGGGTTACAGGGTGTATGGTGGTCTTTGTGGGATGGAGGTTTCTGGTGCTGGGGTACAGGGTGTACAGTGGTCTTGGTGGGATGGAGGTGTCTGGTGCTGGGGTTACAGGGTGTACAGTGGTCTTGGTGGGATGGAGGTGTCTGACGGTGGGGTACAGGGTGTATGGTGGGATGGAGGTGTCTGACGGTGGGGTTACAGGGCGTATGGTGGTCTTTGTGGGATGGAGGTGTCTGGTGCTGGGGTACAGGGTGTATGGTGGGATGGAAGTGTCTGACGCTGGGGTGCAGGGTGTATGGTGGGATGGAGGTGTCTGGTGCTGGGGGTACAGGGTGTATGGTGGGATGGAGGTGTCTGACGGTGGGGTTACAGGGTGTATGGTGGTCTTTGTGGGATGGAGGTGTCTGATGCTGGGGTACAGGGTGTATGGTGGGATGGAGGTGTCTGGTGCTGGGGGTACAGGGTGTATGGTGGGATGGAGGTGTCTGACGGTGGGGTTACAAGGTGTATGGTGGTCTTTGTGGGATGGAGGTGTCTAATGCTGGGGTACAGGGTGTATGGTGGGATGGAGGTGTCTGGTGCTGGGGGTACAGGGTGTATGGTGGGATGGAGGTGTCTGACGGTGGGGTTACAGGGTGTATGGTGGTCTTGGTGGGATGGAGGTTTCTGGTGCTGGGGTACAGGGTGTATGGTGGTCTTGGTGGGATGATGGTGTCTGGTGTTGGGGTACAGGGTGTATGGTGGGATGGAGGTGTCTGGTGCTGGGGGTACAGGGTATATGGTGGGATGGAGGTGTCTGACGGTGGGGTTACAGGGTGTATGGTGGTCTTGGTGGGATAGAGGTTTCTGGTGCTGGGGTACAGGGTGTATGGTGGTCTTGGTGGGATGGAGGTGTCTGGTGCTGGGGGTACAGGGTGTATGGTGGGATGGAGGTGTCTGACGGTGGGGTTACAGGGTGTATGGTGGTCTTGGTGGGATGGAGATTTCTGGTGCTGGGGTACAGGGTGTAGGGTGGTCTTGGTGGGATGGAGGTGTCTGGTGCTGGGGTACAGGGTGTATGGTGGGATGGAGGTGTCTGATGGTGGGGTTACAGGGTGTATGGTGGTCTTGGTGGGATGGAGGTTTCTGGTGCTGGGGTACAGGGTGTATGGTGGTCTTGGTGGGATGGAGGTGTCTGGTGCTGGGGTACAGGGTGTATGGTGGGATGGAGGTGTCTGGTGCTGGGGGTACAGGGTGTATGATGGGATGGAGGTGTCTGACGGTGGGGTTACAGGGTGTATGGTGGTCTTGGTGGGATGGAGATTTCTGGTGCTGGGGTACAGGGTGTATGGTGGTCTTGGTGGGATGGAGGTGTCTGGTGCTGGGGTACAGGGTGTATGGTGGGATGGAGGTGTCTGACGGTGGGGTTACAGGGTGTATGGTGGTCTTTGTGGGATGGAGGTGTCTGGTGCTGGGGTACAGGGTGTATGGTGGGATGGAGGTGTCTGGTGCTGGGGGTACAGGGTGTATGGTGGTTTTGGTGGGATGGAGGTGTCTGACGGTGGGGTTACAGGGTGTACAGTGGTCTTTGTGGGATGGAGGTGTCTGGTGCTGGGGTACAGGGTGTATGGTGGTTTTGTGGGATGGAGGTGTCTGACGGTGGGGTTACAGGGTGTAGGGTTGTACTCTTATCTCTACTTCCAGTTATCTTGATTACATTTGTGCTTTCTAGATCTTTCATTTCCAACAACAGGTGAATGTTAATCTTCTGTCAAAGCAGCACCTTGTTCCCGCCATATTCACTAGTGCCTCTGCTCATACGGTGTTGTACATACCGACAGTTGAGTGTGTTTTGCAAAACTGTCTCAGGTGGACTGGGCTTGTGTTGGAAAAATCTACCAACTTGGCAGGCCCTACACACATGCAGGGCTTCACGTTTGAAAACAACAGGCCAGTGATAAATCGCTCACCTAAATAGGTGGATTTTGAAATGGGCATAATGTGTAACCTACCAAGTACTATTAACATGCCAAATGATAGCCCTCAAGCTTTGTTCATTTTGAGAAATATTCTAAATAGCTCTATTATGGACGTACTCAGAGAAAAATATTTTTGAAAGTAGCTTCAAACATTTAAAAATACAACAAAACTATGTGTCTGTACACTAGACTTTAAGCTTCCAGACAGAGTAGAAATTAATACATTTCCTGCTAGTAACTAGGTCACAGGTTCATATGTCATATGTCAATTTTCCTGTTATGGACATACATCTCTGAATATTATGGATGTACCCTTCACATTTCACTATTAAAAAATTACATAATTTCACTATTTAAAATTACATAATATCAACTTCAAAACACTACTGATTGAAAAAACTTTAAAAAACATTATGAAGAATCATAATACTCATATAATGTTATTTAACATTTTATGAACAAAATCATAATTTTTAGCTGTTCCACTGCAAGCCTGATGTTGGGTCTGTTCTCCTTCTTTTTAAACTCAAAATCTGTTGTGCTTTTCAGGAATCCCTTTCAACAAGGCTCATACAACGTAACTAATAAAGAAATATAGACTCAAGAGATCATTATGATATAACTTTTAAATAATTAACTGAATAAACAACTGCAATATTCAATAAAATATGGATGCACAACTTGCCTCGTAGTCAACCGTTAATTCCACAAATAAGGGCATTCAACTTGATATTTAATAATTAAAAGAGTTTCTTATCAGAACTCTAGCAAACTGACTTTGATGTTATCAGAGAACAAAATGATGTTCATGACCTCGAGTATTTATGTTCTTCTCCTTACTTACATTATGTTTTTTTGTGTAAATAATTGTGCCCTGTTTACTTGTTCTTCTTGAAAATAGCTAGAATAAACTATTTAAATTTAGTATATCAGATCTAAGAACACTTTCAGTTCTTCCCATTTTTGCATGCTTTCTTTCTTTTATCCTAAATGGACCAGATTTGACAAAGGTGAAAAGACTCTTGAAGATAAACTGTTTTAGGAGTTGAGACACAACACACTCTATTTCACATATATCCGTGGTTAACCAAATTCCTTTGTTAGAATGTTTCTATTTCAGGGAATTGAAAATAATAACCTGGACCTGAGCTACCAAACACGCATATGAGTTGACACGGAATGTAAAAGTTGATTAAACATTGAAAACGACAATTTTAATAATTGTATGTGCTGCTTGATATGTGATTACTGATGTCCCAGTCGATGTATAAATCCAATGCTCTGCAAAGTAATTTTCTCTTATGACGGAACTAGCGGGCTTTAGAGCCACATAGCGAGTTATTTTCAAAATGGTATCCTATTTATATATATAAACCTAACTTGAAATGGTAAGGTTGACCATTTGGCAGAATTGCCCACATTTTTAGATTTTATTCAGCGCAGGATCATAAAACGCATGGTGTACCTTCGAAATATCGAAAATGGGTTAACGACGGAATCAATCAGCAAAATTATCCATCTTTCAATAAATCCGTTTATATGTTGCCTCAGCAGGAGCAGGGGAAGACCACATTGAACCTGCACTGGTTGGCTCAGCGCCAGCGGGAGTGGACTTTCCAAATTAGGGGAACTGACATTGTGTTGTGTTATTATGTATGTAATGTGTAAATGATGTTTTATTTTCAGACATTTCAGGGGCTTATTTTAGGGGTTCAGCTCCCAGTGCTCGCAGTAATTTCCGGGAATACCAAACCTGGTAGTAAATGAGGTGGCATTCAATAAATATTACGTTTTTCCACTTTATACTTCTGAATCTTCTTTATACATACCTACAGGAGGAATATACAAAAGTTAATTCCATTTGGAGCATTATAAGTGCATGGTTGTTATGGGAGAAGCAATTTTTCAATGCCGTTTTTTAAAGCTGATTTTCTCAGAACTGTTAATCCAAGAATGTGTACACTAAAATGTGTAATATCTTGGCCCAGGAGTAAGATACACTGTTCATTTGTTTGGTGTAATTTTAAAGCTGTGTATCTCCTCTATTTGAATCTGTAATAAAATGGTTTTGTCAAATTGTTGAGAAGAGCCTGGTTTTGGCATGTGGCATCACATATATATATATATTATGCATGTATATATATATATATATATATATATATATATATATCAAAGTATGTGGTTAAATACTTGTGGAATGTTTTTGCATTGCAATGCATGTATTCTCAACGAAACACTAATTTTCTGGTCATTCAATAAATAAGCACCTATACCATGTTTTTAAATTCTAAAAAAATGTGTTTCCTTAAAACACATGTGGAGGATGAAGATGTTAGAACAGATACCATTTGTATTGTACAAGATTGTATTGTACACGACTACGATAAGAATGACCAGACTTTGTTTTGTACATGATTGTACTGTACATGATTGTATGATAAGAATGACAAGACTTTGTTTTGTACGTGATCGTATTGTACTTGATTGTATGATAAGAACGAGCACACCTTGTTTTGTACATGATTGTATTGTACATGATTGTATGATAAGAATGGCCAGCCTTTGTTTTGTACATGACTGTACTGTACGACTGTACGATAAGAACGACCAGACTTTGTACCATTAACTGATGAGGGGCAAAATATATAAAAACCCACCTTTGGATATGGGCAACAACCGTATTTTCCTGAAGGCATCTTGCAGCATGTCGAATCGCCTGGACATGACCCCCCTCCAGGGCAAACTGTGTTGCCCTTCTGGGTGGTCACGCCAGCCTTGAAGGCAGGTGTCTTCCTCTGCCAGGGCACACTGAAGGCACCCTTGTTGCACTTCTCCTTGGGCATGTCACATGTTGTGCCAGACGGACAACAGTGTAAGTGATCACTGCAGCACACGGCCTGTAACACAACACACATCAGTAACACAAGACATGCCTGTAACACAACACACACATCTGTAGTACAATATGCAGTCTGTAACACAATGCACATGTATGTAGTATAGTACACAGTCTGTAATACAACACATGCAACACCATACATGCCACACAACATATGTAACAGCAAACATGTCTGTAACACAACACACACATCTGTAGTACAATATGCAGTCTGTAACACAATGCACATGTCTGTAGTATAGTACACAGTCTGTAACACAACACATGCAACACCATACATGCAACACAACACATGTAACAGCAAACATGTCTGTAACACAACACGCATCTGTAGTACATATCTGTAACACAACACACACATGTAACACAACACACTTTTGAAGTACAACCTACATGTATGCAACACGAAACATGAAGCACATATCTGTAGCACAACACATTATAGTTTTCATTTAAATATGCTTAAAATCGAACACTTCAGATGTTCCTCATTGCTTTCTTAAAATGGGACATTTCTCAGACATACCTTGGGCATAGGGCAACATCCATACTTTCCGGACTGCATCTTGCAGCATGTAAAATCGCCCGGGCAAGACTCGCCTCCAGGGCAAATTGTGTTGGCCTCCTGGACATTGACGCCAGCTTTCAGGGCAGGTGTCTTCTTCTGCCAGGGCACGCTGAAGGCACCCTTGTTGCACGTTGACTTGGTCACATCACATGTCGTGCCAGATGGACAACAGTGTAAGTGGTCACTGCAGCACACGGCCTATAACACAAAACATGTAACACATGTCTATAATACAACACAGTCTGCAACACAACACATGTAACTCAAAATGCATGTATGTAATACATCTGTAACACAACACACATGCATGTAGCACAACACATCTGTAGTGTGACACATAACACAACACTTGCATGGAACACATGTCTGTAACAGGACACACATGTCTGTAATGCAACACAAATGTTTGTAACACAACACATCAGATATTTCAACACAATGTCTGCAACAAAATATGTCTGTAAAACAACACACGTCTGTAACACAACATGCATGCATGTAATGCAAAATGAATACCTGCACCAAAACACAGAGATGTTCAACAGGACAGACATGCCTGTAACGTGGCAACAAGTATGTAACATGGCAACAAGTATGTAACATGATACTAAACAGTTACATACATGCAATCACGTGATGTCAAAAGCAAAGTCTGATTACTATACACAATTTATCTCAACAAATTCTGAAAACCCTCGACACGTGGAAATCAATGAACACAATTCTACATCGGCAGAAATTAAAAGCACTGCCTGAACTTTCTTCACTGGATACATTGTGTAGTTTTTATTCAAAATACTTCACAGATAAGACTGCTTGCGTTCGAAAAATTTTTGTCATTGATGATAATGACTATGATTTCCCTGAACCACAACTTTCTGAAATACACTACAGTGGTTCACACCTGCAACTACTAATGAAGTTCTCATTATTATTAAAAAATCTAACAAATCATGTGATCTTGACTCATTTCCAACACTTCTACTAAAAAGCTGTATCAATCATCTTTCCCATTACTACTATCATAAACCTTACAATACAGAGCGTAGTTGTTCCACTGGATTTCAAACTTGCTCTTGTAAATCCTCTTATTAAAAAACAAACTTTGTGTAAAAATGGCCTAAAGAATTATCGTCCCATCTCCAATCTGTTTTTTGTCAAAAATATTGGAAAAAGTGGTTGCTAATCGCCTTCATGAACATATTTATAACCATCACTTATCAAATGATCTACAGTCTGCATATAAACGATTCCACTCTACCGAAACGGCTCTTCTCAAGATACACAATGATATAGTTGATAACGTGGACAATAGCAAAGTCACAGCACCCACTTTACTAGATCTCTTAGCTGCTTTCGATACGACTGATCATTTAATCCTTTTACAACACCTTCACAGACATTTTGGCATTTCTGGCCCAGCTCTTCGGTGGTTCAAATCATATTTTTCAGACAGATACCAAAGCATTAACATATCTGGCACATTATCTTGCCCACAACACCTTCCATTCAGAGTATTTAACATATTTATTCCAAATTGCATTTCCACCATAAATCTTCGGTTGTCCCTCGTTCTGATAATGACTTTTGCGTGTCCCTTTTCATGACTGTGCTTAATGATTCTGTTTTGTTGCGCCTCTGCGCTCAGGTTCCTGAGAATATAGGCGACATAGAAGTTAATTATTATTATTATTATTACACAACAAACATATATGTAACGTAACATGAGTGTGGAACAGAACAGACCTGCCTGTAACAAGGTAAAGGTAAGGTAAAGTCATCCCCCAGGCATTACGCCTTAGGAAGCCACGAAGGCTTATATGGCCAGTGCTTAAACCTGGTTTCTGTAGTGCGAAGCAACTTAGAGTGCAGTTATACTGACTCTCCTGGACGGGACACTAGTCCATCGCAGGTACCTTCCAAACAGTGTTTGTACTCATTTGCAGCTGAGTAGACCGAGGCAAAGTAGGGTAAACGAAATTACCTAAGCTTCGAAAACGAACCGTGCCCACTGTGGGTCTTGAACTCACAACCCTCGAATTTAGAGTCCAACACCTTAACCACTAGGCCACGGCTGCCCCCCCTTGTAACATGGAAACAAGTCTGTAATGATACAAAAAAAAACAGCACATTCTAGTTTTCATTTAAAGCTGCTTAAAATCAAATAGCTCACATGTTCCTCTTTGATTCCTTAAAACAGGGGACATTTCTCAGACATACCTTGGGCATAGGACAACATCCATATTCTCCAGACTGCATCTTGCAACATGTCGAATCGCCTGGGCAAGTTCCCCCTCCAGGGCAAACGGTGTTGGCCTTCTGGGCGTTGATGCCAGCCTTCAGGGCAGGTGTCTTCCTCTGCCAGGGCACGCTGAGGATGCCCTTGTTGCATTTTAACTTGGGCACATCACATGTCGTGCCAGATGGACAACAATGTATGTGGTCACTGCAGCATACGGCCTGTAACACAACACTTGCTTGTAACACAACACATGCCTGTAACACAACACATGTCTGTAACACAACACATCTCTAACACGACATGTTTTAACATACATGTATGTAGCACACCACACACGCTTGCAATACAACACACATGTAACATACCACACACATAATGTGACATACATGTCTGAAATGCAACACACATTTCTGTAACAAGTTACACAACACCCATGTATGTAACACAACACACACATATCGATAGCATCATACTAAGGTATATAACGTAATGTGCAAGCCTGTAGCATGATATACACATATGTAACATGATGCACATCAGTAATATGATACACAGCAACATCAACAATGCATTCATAGGTTTCGTTTAAATCTCTTTAACTAACAACCACTACATGCTTGTAATGAAACGCTGTAGTTTTTTCCAGCATATGGCCTGTTGAGGCTGTTGAGGCTGATAACAAGCAGAAGCTGGTGTCTGCAACGTGGCACTGACAAGAGCACCACAACCTGGCATCTGCAATGTCGCACTGGCAAGAGCACCACAAGCAGGCGTCAACAGCGTGGCACTGACAACAGCACCGCAAGCTGGAGCCAGCAATGTGGCACTGACAGCACCGCAAGCAGGCGCCAACAGCGTGGCACTGACAGCACCACAAGCAGGCGCCAACAGCGTGGCACTGACAACAGCACCGCAAGCTGGCACCAACAACGTGGCACTGACAGCACCGCAAGCAGGCGCCAACAGCGTGGCACTGACAACAGCACCGCAAGCTGGCGCCAGCAATGTGGCACTGACAGCACCGCAAGCAGGCGCCAACAGCGTGGCACTGACAACAGCACTGCAAGCTGGCGCCAACAACATGGCACTGACAACACCGCAAGCAGGCACCAACAGCGTGGCACTGACAACAGCACTGCAACCTGGTGCCAACAACGTTGCACTGACAGCACCGCAAGCAGGCGCCAACAGCGTGGCACTGACAACAGCACTGCACGCTGGCGCCAACAACGTGGCACTGACAGCACCGCAAGCAGGCGCCAACAGCGTGGCACTGACAACAGCACTGCAAGCTGGCGCCAACAACGTGGCACTAACAGCACCGCAAGCAGGCACCAACAGCGTGGCACTGACAACAGCACCGCAAGCTGGCACCAACAACGTGGCACTGACAACAGCACCATAAGCTTTTTATTGTAAAGTTGGGTCATAGTCTATATCTATTCCACCAGCATGACAACATTTTTTTAACATATTAAATTGATATTTGTTTAATTTGAAATTCGAATAGCATGTTTACATTACATGCTAAGTGATAAAGAATCTATATTCATAATCAGATAACAGTGAAAAAAATTTTATGTGGTTTATTAAATACATTTGGGTGGTCAATATGTTGGGTGGTTTAACATTTTAGAATACAGTTTAGTGGGGTACGATACCATACCGGTTAGAATGCCAGACTCTGAATCAGTTTAAAATCCCACTGCAGTCGCTTCGAGCCTTTGGCAAGTTCACTCAGCTGTATAAATGAATATCTGGCAATACAGACAGTGGTGGATATGTGAACGAATAGTCTTCGCGCAGTAATTGCAGCATGGCCGAATGCTTCCTGGAGAAGTTGAAATGGCGTTGGAATGAACAGGTCTGCCAGGGGGTGAAGTGTAAAGCGCTTTGAGTGGTCCTAAGGGACTGGATACCGCGCTGTATAAGAACATACTTTTACCTTTACCTTTTTTATAACATGATTTTACAATAAAAACAATCGGACGTGTTACCTGAATATTTCTCTGACATACCTTGGGCATGGGACAGCATTCGTATTCCCCAGACTGCGACTTGCAACATGTTGATCCTGACGAACACGTCGCCTTGCCACCCGGGCAGACGACGATGCCCTCTAGTGAGTGAGCAGAGAACTTCTTCTGCATCCTGGTGGATGTCTTGTCAACGACGGAGTCGCACGTGCCGGCCTGCAGGTTGCACTTTGACCCCTTGGGACAGCAGTGAATGTGATCGGAGCAACACGTCGCCTAGAAACATGCATGTGTGGGTCATAGGTGCGGCACATAACGCAGCGATTGGCTGCATATTGCGGAATCAAAAAAATTATTTCCAATGCAGCGAGTGAGAACAATGATCTGATCATGTCAAATGAATTTGATTACAGCTTTGCCACTTAAAACAAACACTCGTACACTTCTAAAGTTGTTGATGGTTGAGAATAGCCCTTTTGATAGCGCTTAACACCTCCATCAGCATACTAAAAAAAAGTTCTGATGAGAAACTTGCCTTATGTATAGCATAACTGATAACATTTTACACTCATAACATTTTATATAGCATCTGTTTTATTTTACTATTTACATTAGGCCAACTTACTTATTTCATTTATTTATATATCAATATATTTATCATGAGACAGGATGATAAAACTATTATTAACTGCTATGATCTTCACAAATAAGCAATGTTTGTCAATATTAATATAAAGCACATGTCACTCTGCATACCTCCACCATGGGGCAGCAGCCGAAGAGCCCACTCTTCAGTTTGCAGCACGTGGTTGCAGTGGGACACTTTGCCTTGCCTCCAGGACACACTATGCCAGTCTTCTTCTTGGACGTTACACCGATTGATGATCCGATCTTCACATGCGGCTGTTAACAACACAGAACAGTGTGGAGTCAGTGAGGCATGACATAAAAGAACATGTCAGTGAGGCGTAACATAAGATAATGGAGTCACTGAAGCATAACATAAGATAGTGGAGCCAGTGAGGCATAACATAAGATAGTGGAGTCAGTGAGGCATGAAAGAAAAGATAGTGGAGTCATTGAGGCATAACAGAAAATAATGGAGTCAGTGACGCATGAAAGAAAAAATAATGGAGTCAGTGAGGCATAACAGAAGATAATGGAGTCAGTGAGACATGACAGAAGATAACGGAGTCAGTGAGGCATGAAAGAAAAGATAGTGGAGTCATTGAGGCATAACAGAAAATAATGGAGTCAGTGACGCATGAAAGAAAAGATAATGGAGTCAGTGAGGCATAACAGAAGATAATGGAGTCAGTGAGGCATAACAGAAGATAATGGAGTCAGTGAGACATGACAGAAGATAACGGAGTCAGTGAGGCATGAAAGAAAAGATAGTGGAGTCATTGAGGCATAACAGAAAAGATAATGGAGTTGGTGAATTATAACACAAGACAATGGAGCCAGTGAGGCATAACAGAAGATAATGGAGTCAGTGAGGCTTAACAGAAGATAATGGAGTCAGTGAGGCATGATAGAAGATAATGGAGTCAGTGAGGCATGAAAGAAAAGATAATGGTGCTGGTGAATTATAACAGAAGATAATGGAGCCAGTGAGGCATAACAGAAGATAATGGAGTCAGTGAGGCATAACAGAAGATAATGGAGTCAGTGAGGCATGATAGAAGATAATGGAGTCAGTGAGGCATGAAAGAAAAGATAATGGAGTCGGTGAATTATAAAAGAAGATAATGGAGCCAGTGAGGCATAACAGAAGATAATGGATTCAGTGAGGAGTAAAAGAGCAGATAATGGAACCAGCGAGACTCGACAGAGAAGAGCATGGAGTCAGTCCTGTGACAGAGAAGAGTGTGACAGAGAAGAGCATGGAGCCAGTCATGTGTGACACTGAAGAGTATGGAGTCAACAATACGCAACAGAATACTGTATTGAGTTGGTCATGTGTAACAGCTTATGTTCTTAATCACAGGTTATTAATGGTTGCCAAAATGGTTGCATAACTCAAAATGGTTGAATAACCCAAAATGGTTGCATAACAATTTATGCATGCTGCGGAACATCAAAATAGGTTAGTTTGGGTTGACTGCTCTCGACCCAGTTCTGTTTTGTTTATGAAATTTAGAAATGCGTTTATTGCAAACAGTTGTTGGCAGAGTTTATTGTAGTGTGAGACAAAGGGAGAGTTTATTCTAGTACGAAACAAAGGGCGAGTTTATTGTAGTATTTTAGTATGAGATGAGGAATTTATTATAGAATAAGAGTGTTTATTAGAGGAGAGTTAATATTGTAGTATGAAACAAAGGGAGAGATTATTTTAGCATGAGACAAATGGAGAGTTTATTGTAGAGCAAGACAATCTGCTTAACCCAGAGTACGGACATGGAAACAATGCAGTGGTTGTTATGACATGCGTGAGTGAACAGGCATTATGTGGTTAAATTGCGAAATGTCAAACCAACAGGTCGACGTCGTCCGCCATGACACATTGTCCACGCTTTGTTAACCATGCTCCTGTGACCACACCTCCTCCACATTCTAAGTCTTAAACCACACCAGTCATACTTCACAGGTTGCGGTACATTGTCTTGATGACTGCGAGTGTTCACATGCCAGTCTCGCAGATGTATGATTTGGAGGAAAGCTTAAAACCTGACTGCCTGTTTTGACAAGACATCAACCATCCTCTGCACCCAGAAGTGTGACAAGCCAAAGGTGCGTTTTTGAACTGGAACATTATGCTATGTGAACAATTTTATATCTAGATTCTTGAAGCTATCCAGCAGCATATAAATGCAAAAAAATCATGTGATGCTCACCGATCCACTACAGAAAGGGGGCATTTGCTCCACCACTCTCCCATTGTGCTGTCATTGCTTTTGCTATGTAATCATGGTAGGGGTATGCAGCAATTAAACATTTTCACTAGGGGTATGGTTACATAAAACCTTTACATTCCAATTACGACATGTTTCTTGCTTGTCCTATGATAAAGAGTTTCTCATACTCTTAACAAGTTTTGATGCTAAACACGATTTGGAACATAGATTTATTATAAACAGACACTACAATGTTGCCTGTTCTGGTTCATTCTGGGATCGTTTCAATGCTATAATTCTGGCCTGTCCCTAGTTAGAACGTCGGCCTCTCAATCGAGAGAACCTAAGTTCGATTCCTCTCATCGCCGTTTCAAAGCTTTGGCAATTTCGTCCATCCCACGTTGCCACAGTTCACCCCACATTGCCTCAGTTCACTCAGCTGTATAAACGAGTACCTACAGACAGAAGTGGATATATAAATGAAGTCTTCGCCCAGTAATTGCAGCGTAGCTGAATGCTTCCCAGAGAAGTTGAGATTACATTGAAATGAACAGGTTTGCCAGGGGCGAAGTGTAATGAGCTCTTTCGACAGTCCCAAGGACTGGATACCAGACGATATAAGAATGTACCTTTTTACAATGTACGCACGCTGGGTTGATAATCAACGTAGCTCAATTTGTGTTAAAAACTGCACGTGTGTCACCACACAGAAATCTATTATACTATTAGAAAACCCAGGTAGAATTGTTGGTAACATGTGACCTTTGACCTGCATCCAGTATTAGAGCTATCCAGGTTTGTTTTAATAATGGGAATTATCGTCGGGAGAATACTGCTAAAGAACAAGACGTACACAAATATTTTAAATGAGCGATGCCACCACAATCACCGAAATGGTAAAATATTAAGTTGGTTTCTGTTGAAACGAGAACGGCATGCTGCAGACATCCTGTTGGTTATTAAATTGAAAACACGAACTCGGCAGCCGCAAACACATGCCAACACACGGAGCCAAAAATGTAACGATGTATCACTAAACATGTCAGTGGTGTACAGGCAGTTACTGAACAACTGAAACTATTATGGAAATTAAACTACGGTAAAAGTATTATTTTGTTACAATTCATCTAGGCGTTAGACACACAGATGCTGCAGCTATCCACTTGAGAAGTTACCAAACCACACCACTCAAGCCATCCTCGTGCGAAGTAGATACGGACTTAACTGTTTGCCGCACGTGTCTTCCCCGCGACCAGCTGAAGATCTTCTTTACAAGGCCCCGAACCATGGACGGCAGCCACCATGATCCTGTAGAATCTTGCCTTTTTGGTGCGTTTTTCAACGTCTTTTTCCCTAGCTTCGACTTGGTCACGGGAGGAGTTTTACTCGTTTGAGACTTTGCTGCTGATTTCGGTGAACTTGTCAACACCTTTTTCTTCTCATCTGCGGCTGGCGTCTTTAGTGTTGATTTTGTTGACAACTTCGATTTTGTTGTTCCAACCGAAACAGGCTTCATAGCTTTCCGTCCTGCTGGGTTCTTTCCCATGTCTTTCAGTCTCCCTGTTGCTATGGATTTTTTCGGCACTGCAGCCTTGCTTTTTGAATCGAGTGCCTGTTTTGTAACGGATGCCTTGCCAGTTTTTAGCGTCTTTAAACCTCTGCCCGGTGCTGCCACCTGTCGGTGTGTGGCGGTTTTCTTCTGGAGTAGTTTAAGCTTGAGTGCGCTCTTTGACTCCGCCTTGCCTCGCGAGACTGTCTGGGACACACGCTTCCTCTGTGGGGTTGCCTCACCCCGCACGTTACCCCGCAGAGAACCTTTCCCTTGTGAGGCAACCTTGCCCTGAATTTGTTCCTTTTTTCCCTTTGGTTGTTTCCCCATTGGTGATGATGGCTTGGTTTTTGATGACTTTGGCAAACTGCCCTTTACACTTGCCTGTTGCTTTCCTTGCTGTGTCCTAGCCCTGTTGCTTCCTGCTACCTTCGAGTCAACTGACTTTCTTCCCTTTAACCTCTCCTTTGATGTGGCAAGCTTCTGGGGTTGTTTACCCGCTATGGCCTTCATGCCCAGTGGCTTCGACTTCAATATGTTCTTAGCGGCACCACTCACTCGGGCGCTTGCTGGAGCGGAACGTTTTCGTCCACCAGGGGGCACCACTTTCCTGGCAGTGCCACCTACCGACTGTTTTGTGGCTTTCGATTCTATCTTCTTTACAGGGGTCTGCTGTCGTTTTGGTGCCCCCCGCGGTGTCTTGCCCGCTTGAGCAGTGACCCCCATCACTGCAGCAATCTTGGGGGGTTTTCTTAACCTCTTCTAAACAGAAATTACCTACATGTAGAGTAGGAATAAACGACATGTGTTTCCACTGAGATGCACCTGAATATGGTCTGTTTTGTAGTTTTCGGCTGGTCGGATCTATGACCTTTTTAATACCAACACTTTCCCATTACAAAATAAAAAAAATTCATTTAAACACCCTCTGTGGAAACCATTTATTTATTTGGTGATCAACTCCACATGCCCAGGTTTTACGCAACAAACAGAGATGAAAATAGCAGTGCACGCTGAGCTTTGAACATTCAACTTCAGGGAAGGGGCCATGTTTGTCAATTTTGGTGGGAAAAATATTGAGTTTTTCTAGGAGCCAGTAACAACAGATAATCACCGCCTCCCGAAACGTCCACCATTTCATAACACCACAATTTGCCAACTGGTGCCAAACCTGGGGAAAATGACATCGTGTGCTGCCATCTGGTGACCATTCTGCTTATTTGACGAAGCTGCTTTGTAAATTGGACTGCATTTAATATAATCGCGTATATTGGCTGGGACACAATCGCATTTTATTCCTGCTGTGTTAAAATGTGCCGCTTAGATGAATCGATGAACAGAATCAAATTGATCTGGCCTTAAATAATTCTATCATGCAGAGTCCATTGTAGTCAACCCTATGTCACATGAAACCAACGGACAATTAACATTAACACACAGGGCAATTACACTGACATGTGTACACTGACAGATCCTATTTCCAAAGTCAGCCAAAAAGACCCAGGGAGAATATCAAAATTAAAACTTGTTGACAACGTAAAATAAACATCAACATATCGTAACGCCATTGTCATGGCGATGATTTCACTTGGTGATACACTGTGAGTGATTGACAGTACCTGGGCAGTCTTCATGTTGACAGGTACCCATGGCAACATGGTGTCGCCATGGACACAGAACTTGTGTGCTTCATCGCACTGGTAGTTGGCAGGGCAGCAGTGGAGACGGTCCCCGCAGCACACAGCCTGAAACCATGGCAATACAGCAATATTACGCATTTTGTATGACTAGAAATATGTATATTTCAATGTATAACCTATATATGTCTATATATGTACAGTTAGGTAGACATTCATGTTATTTTAATTAATGTTTTACTACTACTAAACAACATGTGTGTGTGTGCATGCGAGTATATTAAAGGCCAGTTTACACGAGCAATTTTTTTCAAGATTACTTTATAAACAACAGAAGTGTATGCGTGTACTAACGGCCAGTTTACATGAGCAATTTTTTTTTCAGATTAGTCGGGCGACACGAAATGACAATGCGCAGCTAAATTATGTGTGCCTTTAAACGAGCGGCAAGTCTAGATATCGCAACCTAGATCTTGACTTGCACCACTCCCGCTTTGATGAAAGGTCACAATGGGTTCACCTGCTGTCAATCGAAGTTTGCAGCGTGATATCACGTAACAGCTAATAAACTGGACAAAAGTTGCCCATGTAGATTGGCCTTTTTATGCATATAGCAAGACTTGCTTTCTAACCGTAGACTGTGTTGGACTCCTTATTACATGCTTATTACTGCCCTACTTGATGTCTGTTCAATATACCGTATTCAACCTATTAAGCGTACATGCCCTAATTAGCATACACCCGCTTTTTTAATCAGGAGGGTCCATAATTATTGTAATTTGACTAGTGTGGAACAACTTAAAAGTGTCGCCATCTGGTGTAAAACAGTTGGCACCACTTTTCAGTTGTTCTACACTATTCACCAAATGACACCACTGGTGCTAAACAGTTATCTTATTGTCTCGAGAAAGAAATTTTGATGCACGCTTATAAGAACAGATTCCTTGACATTTTTCCATGGCCCAATTTTTGTCAAGCCTACCGTACGCTTGTTATGTCAAATATGGCATTTGAGTCAACCTACTGTAGCAATAGGACAACAGCCATAGTTGCCCTTTGTAGTTCCAACTTGGCAACAGGTGTTATTCGGGGGGCATTCAGTCAGGCCTCCTGGGCACATGGTCTTCGGTGTCGGCGCTGTCTTGGCCATGGGCGTTGCTGGGGTCTTCGAGTGCCACTTGACAGAGAGAGCGCCCTTGTTGCAGCGTTGTGTGGCCGTATCACATTTGTAGCCATTGGGACAACAGTGGAGGTGGTCCGGGCAGCATACCGCCTGTTGTCATAGCAACAGTTTGGTGTGTAACCATGGTAACGAAGCAATGATGAACAAAAATATAAAAGGATCCATGCATGCATCCATCCATCAACCACCCACCCACCCCACCCATGCATGCACCTATCCATCCGTCCTTATATCCATGCATGAATATTTCAATTCATTTTATTTCAATTCTTCTCAACCAGTCTTCTCAAAGTAATTTTAGCATTTAAAATCACCTAATAAAATACAATAACATTTTATTAAATGAAACAAAACGTATTGAAATGAAATAAATCTAAAGTAAATTAAATAGCAATGAAATAAAAAAAATTTATTAAATGAATTTTTTATGAAATAAAACTAAATTAAATCAAAAACGAAATTAAATAAAATTAAAAACCTACCTTCCGCAATGGACAGCAGCCATATTTGCCTGTATTCAACAGGCAGCAAGTGCTGCCATCTGGGCATGTTCCCTTCTGGTCGGGGCAGATTACATTGCTGTGTTTCGGTTTGAAATAGAGAGTGTCATCGCCAGTGGCAACGACACTCAGAAAGAGGACAGCACACAGCAGTTGAAGTAGCATGATCTGCAAGGGGCAAAGAGAACATCAGTCTGCATCCAGGTGTGCATAAGATAGGAAAAGTATAAACAGAATGTATGACGATTTTCATTGGTCAACTGAACAGTTGTTTTACGGGATGTTGTGATACGCAAGTAACCCAATTGATTAGTATTTATAACATCTTGGTTGTTTAAAAATAACATCTATACAAAATATTCTTTCACCTGAAATGATGAATGAAAATATGTAAATTTTACGACATTTACATATCCTGCTATGTAGCATATAAAGGACCGACCAATGAATCTTCAATTTCGAAGGTAGAACATAATGGAATCTTTATTAGTCTGTCAAATTCTAGTTTTATGCAATTTCTGATTGATGGTAAATATACCATGGCAATAAAGTTGAAAACAGATAAAAGCATAACATTGTTAATCTAGATGAACTTTTCAGAACAAAAAATCAGAGATTTTTTTATTTTAATAACACGAAACCCCACAGTCATGTGATTCTGATAGCTGGCCCAGGACCGTGTCCAGTAAGTGAGCATCTGGGTTTTGTAGCCTATTCTTGGGTGTCACAGCTGGCCCCAGAGAGATCTGGTTGGGCTGTCCCATCTATTACCATGCTTGAAATAAAAAAGATGTTCCATCTTCAGGTTTGTCTATAAAAATAGGTAATATTGTCTTAGTGTCACCTTCTGATTGCATTATTAGGCCACACGACACATTTTGTAAAGATGAAGATGATTAAAGCTCAAGGGATAAGAATTATTAGTTTTATGCTGTCCATTTAAGTGACATACAGTCTAGGTAACAGGGTTGTGTCAAGTCATGCAGCTTTCACACAGTGATCATAAAAGAACATTGTTTAGTCCTGATGCCCTACATTTCTCTAACAACCAAGGCCTTTGCACCCAAAATACTAGTTCAAGGCCTGAAACCCCCAAATAATGCATACTTTTTATCTACTCCAGATGTAAGAACAGAGAATAGCTTCTCCAGGTGCACTTGTATATCAGGAGAACACAACGTGCACAGCCCAGCGTACATCTCTTGTTAATCATATCACTGTAGGACTTACGTCATACTCATACATCCACTGGTTTCAGCAGCGCCATCAGGACTGCCAAGCTATATAAGAGTACGAGTTAAAGTAATATACAGACAGCATGACCAATCCTCTCTCCTCCTTCCCTTGCTCCACCCCTCCCTCCATTCCCTCTTTCTCCCCCTCTCTCTTCCTCCCTGCCTACCTCTCTTTCCTTCTCTCTTCAATCAGAGTTAGCAAAACCATGACTATAAATGTAAGAAATGCCAAGGTATCACACTATTTATATAAGTTCCCATTCACATGAAAAACAACCCAACTACAATGGGAAGCATTCAGCCATGCTGAAAATTACTGCCCAAAAGCTGCATTATCAAGTAATTCCACCACTGCCAAACTGGAGCAATGCGCATGAACCAAACCATCCGGACTCTGCAATGACATCAATCTGATCAAATGAACCTCGGTCCTCTAAACAGAGAGTCTGTGCTCTAGAGTCTAATCACTAAGTCATCACCTGCCACTCCTTTGTACACTTCCTTTCTACCATGACCAATTTCTAAAAAAGTAGTTGTAGTGGGCGTGCTTAGTGAACAAATGTGAAAACAAAAAAGTAAACTACCCTGGTAGTGCCAATATGTCTGGCTAAAATCAGTAGAGAATTTACGGTCGGACGAGGTGGGCCAGTGTAGCAAAATAATTATACCGTACTCACTGTCTACTGAAAGGATGTTTGAAAAAAGACTTCTGTATAGTACTCCACACAAAGTGAGCTGTAAAATACAACATTAGCATAAAGGCAGTAGACTGACTGAGGATCTGGAGATTATAACTGCAGTGGACCCAGTGACACAAGTGTCATCTCGCGAAGGAGTCACTCATTAGTTTAGTATGCAGCGCAAAGGGGGCATGGCCTAGTGCCCCCCCAAATATGCCGCAGAGTGGAACTTTTAAGGTTCAAGGTCATCCCAACTGCCAAGGCTAAAGATGAATGCATTATCTTACGAACAGGCAACAGCAGCACATACGTTACTCAACATCTATCTACTACATATGCTGAATTAACAATATTTATCAATATAATGGGTTATTGCTAAACTTGTAATTACAATAAATTGGGTTTTCTGAAGCAGTATCCCACCATACTAACAAATGTAGCAGCAACAATGGAAAATGGCAATGACAATTTAATGTAAATCAGTTACATATATGTATGAGATAATCAGCCTTCATTTAATGTAAATCAGTTACATATATGTATGAGATAATCAGCCTTCATTTAATGTAAATCAGTTACATATATGTATGAGATAATCAGCCTTCATTTAATGTAAATCAGTTACATATATGTATGAGATAATCAGCCTTCATTTAATGTAAATCAGTTACATATATGTATGAGATAATCAGCCTTCATTTAATGTAAATCAGTTACATATATGTATGAGATAATCAGCCTTCATTTAATGTAAATCAGTTACATATATGTATGAGATAATCAGCCTTCATTTAATGTAAATCAGTTACATATATGTATGAGATAATCAGCCTTCAACTGCCCAGGACATGCCTATTCTTTAAAGGTATGTTCTTATATAGCGCATTCATTCCAAGGCCATCTCAACTTCTCTGTGAAATATTCAGCCACACTGCAATTGCTGCACGAAGGCTATTCGTTCACATTTCCACCACTGTCTGTATTGCCATTTATACAGCTGAGTGAACTGTGGCAATGTGGGGTGATCAAACTTGCCAAAGGTTCGAAGCAACAGCAGTGGGATTTGAAACCGGGTCCTTTCGATTGAGAGTCCGGCCTTCTAACCGGTATGCTATCACGCCCCACATATAACACTGTATTGACTATTTAAAAATTATACCTCGTAGAGACCTACAATCTTTTACAAATCAACATATTTTAGATATGACTATAGGTCTGGGTCTATTTTAATTTATAGGCAAATGTTCTACTATTCTCAAGTATATTATTCAACCTTTATGGCTTCAAATCGAAATTGAATAAACGTAAGATATAAATAAAATTCAAAAGTGCTTAAGATATGTGAATTTTGTATTATTTTTTTAAACATTGAAACTAAATATTCAAGTACTAATACTCGAAAAATCATTAAAATACAATATTATATTTAATAGAAATGCATTTGACCTCAAGAATATCTACTGGACCGACATCAACCACATTTCTGCAAAACACTATAGCTGTGCTGGCAGCGTTGATGAGCTTCCTACAGAGGAGCTAAATTTGGGAAGGATAGTGGGAGTGTGGGGAGCCCAGGCATCCCTGGCATGGGAAGATCAATCAGGCAGGTTGGGAAACCCTGGAAATGCCAGTGCAATCTCAGAATGGGAGATATATTAGGAGTTATGGTGTGAGCCACTTAGACCCGTATCAACATCAGACTAACACAGGTCCATGGGGGGTTGGAGGGGGGTGGAGGGGGAGACACACACACATACACACACACACCTTTGACCACTGACATTTCAAAGCAGGCTCATTAACGGATGCCAAGGCTCTGCTGGGAGTGTGAGAGGGAGAACTTGTTCAAGGCATGTGTGCGTGCATGCATGCGTGCATTGCATGCGTGCATGCATGTAATTGGAAACAGAACTGAACAAATAATCACTATCATTTTGTTTATAAATCTGAAAGTGATTGTAAAAATGCAATTTTACTGTCAACTGGATGGTCCATTTGACTAACTAGTAGCAAGACTGTCTTGATTATATTTCACAGAGCATGTGCACCACAACACACAACGAGGCATTGCCTACACGCAGTGGACTTTTTCATGCAGAAATCCAGCAGCAGCAATCATCCATTGCAAGCGTAACAAGGATTTTTAACAACCCAACATTTAAACAAGGATTATTGGCAATGTTGTTCACTGTACACTTAAAAAGGACACTTTGCTACAAAAAGAGGCGTCTTCTCGAGGGTGCTCTTCAGCAACATAATTACACAAGATGAGGGCTACTCAGACGGAGAGAAAAAGATTGAAGTGGTGATTTGTTTGTGGCATTTACCTGAAATGTCAACACACTACATTGCCTCACTCCTCGGACAGATAGGACTGCAGAATTCTCTTCTTCTTCTTCCCCTTGCTCCCTTGCGGAGTGGGGGGTCCAAGTCACTTGGTAGCTTCTTCCACTTTCATTGTTAATTCTTTCCATCTCCCTCAATTCTGAGGTGGTCTTCCACTCTTGGCCGTTCGTACCTGCCCTTTCAAGATCTCGTTTGACACAGTCTTTCCATCGCAGCTTTGGTCTTCCTCTTCTTCTTCTGCCAGCCTCTTCTGCTTTCCCTGCTCTTTTTGACAGTCTGTCTTCGCCCATTCTTTGCACATGTCCTGCCCATCTCATTCTGATTCCGACTCCTTTCATCTTTAGGACTGCAAAATTTACGGGGTAAAAACTGGGCTGTTGCAAGTTTTCCATAGGTTTCTGTCTAGACCCATAAAGTTGGTCAATTTATATTTTGAATAATAAATTCACTGTGTGTAATCAAGTATGTCTTGAAGATGTCCACAGGGCACGGATGAAATATTACAAATAATGTAAGCAATACTGGTCATTTATGTCGATCACTTGTTAAACACCTCATTACCTCAGTGACCTCACTGCCATGTTGTCTGTTTCTCTCACCTCCTACTCACCCTGCCTCTTCCACTCCATAACCTACTCTTGCCATCTCCTTCTTTCACCTCTAATCCTCCCCTACTCCATTCCTCCCTCCCTACCACAATCTTTCCCTCTTCCCATGTATCCGTCTTATACTGCCTAGTAAAGAAGGCAAAAACCAAACTGCACTTACTGACAACCATATTGCACCCGTAGAAGTTGATATTTATGCAGATATGGCAGACAAATTTTTTTTAGATAAGAAATGTTTTAAATTGCTATTCTAGAAAGGCTTACAATTTGCCTCAGCTACAATAATTAATTTGTAAGTTATTTACAAAGTTTTCTCTCTCTAACATTCTTATTACTGCGGTTAGCCATTTTACCATTCTAAAGAATCAGTGGGCAGAGAGCAACTTGCGCCCACAGACCTTCCAATTTAACCAAATAAGGCACAACTACTTGCTCCCATAAGCCAACTCTTACTTCTACACACTGTATCAGTCATCCCACTGCATTCCCTCCCCTCGTGCATTCCCTCCAACCCTTCAAGCATTCCTTCCCCTCACGCATTCACTCCCTTTATGCATTCCCTCCCCTCACGCATTCCGTCGCCTCACACATTCCCTCCCTCACTTCTCGCATTCCCTCCCCTCACGCATTCCCTCCCCTCACGCATTCCCTCCCCTCACGCATTCCCTCCCTCCCCTCTAGCATTCCCTCCCTCCCCTCCAGCATTCTCTCCCTCCCCTCCAGCATTCTCTCCCTCCCTCCCCTCATGCATTCCATCCCCCCTCCCGCATTCTCTCCCTCCCCTCCCCTCCCGCATTCCCTCCCTCCCCTCACACATTCCCTTCCTCCCCTCCAGCATTCTCTCCCTCCCTCCCCTCCGGCATTCCCTCCCTCCCCTCTCCCCAATACAATATATACATCAGACCCAACACCAATCACTAAGACGACAAAGTCAGTCCGCCGATGAAGACCAACAGATTCAGCTGAAATACCCGAAGGCAGAACCCCAGTTTCTTGAGAGGTAGAAACTACATCAAAATTCACATTCTATGAAAGCGGAATGTAAATCTAATCAGAGTACCACATATATGTCTGTTGGCAGCTACTGTTAAATAAAGTTGCCATATTTAATGAGTTGCCATACCTGTGACTTCGTTCTATGTCTGGCTAGTCAAGTAGTTCTTGTTTCCTCTGTCCACACCACTACCAGACTGTCTATACATATTATATATGAAGTTATGAACGCTGGTCATACAAACAATGGACCAAGGCCAGTATCACATGAGTCATGTACAACACTGCATCATGTGATTCTGTAACATAAACCACAACCAGACATGGCTGCCCAAGCTCTATAGCAAGTGAAAGCACTTGAAAGAGAAAGTTCACAAACACAGGTGTTGTATCTGACAGTCACAGAACATTTGGTCACAAAACATTTGGTCACATAATACACAGGACATTTAGTCAAAAAACATTTGGTCACATAATGCAGGATGCGACCTTCGATCACACATTTATTTTAACATAGTATAAATAAAACCAAAACCAAACATTTAAAACATATATTTTCCAACTAATGATGATGTTAACATTTTGTATGACTGTAAGAAAATGTGACCATAATTTTTTTTTAAACTTAACGACATCCACTGGCACTATTCAAACATACCAACCTTGATGGCTGAATAGTCACTTCTTGACAAAAAAGTAACAGAAACTTGCTAATTTTTAGGCATTACATTCATGAAACACTTCCAGAAGCATAACTGTGGTCTGACCCTGACTAATGCCCATGTGACTTTTCCAATTGCTAACTTCTCTTTAGACCACACGAAAGCCACAACATTACATTACATGTATGCTTCCAAGCTAAGATCTAACACAACATTTACCCTTGCCTGTGAATACAATTATTAGGATTTATAACAGGTTCATTGGCATGTAGACATCATAAAACACTGCATTTGTACTATTTATTATATCACAAGCACAACAGTAATGTCACAAATACTAGGCCAAACAGAAAATATGGAAGGTTTTCCATTTCTGGTGAACTGCACATTTTTAGAATACATTATTAGGCATTGATATTTTAATTAATTTCTGCATAACTCACCAGTAATTTATATAACACTCTGGATGACACTGGCCACACAGTGTGTTACTTTCAGTTTCACTTTTACTCCATGGATGACACACATCCGGGAAATGACAAACTATGTGTCACACATTATATACGTGCTTCACTTGCATAATTAGAACCTTTAGAAGTCATCAAGTCTACTAGATGTTGATGGTGACCAAACCAAAAATAGCACCCTCAAATAAACATCTTAGTCCACTTCGACCTGTCATCAATGGAAACAGCTGCATCCAGGTAATGGGATCCCTGCACAAGGTGTCCAATAATAAGAGGGAATGGAACAATTATTGTGCATCAAATTATCCACATAAGAGAGGTGTTTGCTGATTATTGGAGACAGGGGCCAAATTATAACGTTTGTCTGGAGACTGCATTTCAAAATACACAGTCAACCAACTGCTGACGTGCATAAACGTGTAAAATTAAACACAAATCTGCTGTAGCAATTTCTGTTAACAGTTAATACATGCGTGTAGTATTCCTTGATGAGCAGTATTGAATATGTTAAATTATTATTAATTATTAAATTAACTACAAAGTATCCAAAAACTAGGGTGTCAAATCTTACACCCAGGTTCAAGTCTGTTATATGGCAACACTTGTGCCACCAGATTACCAGAAACATACTTGGTAGCCTGAGTGCACTTTCAGAGATCACCTCCAACATACAGATGTTCTATGATGTAATTACTGACAAACCTTGGTCTTCCCATACCAGGGTAATGTGATTATAAATCGAGATAGTTTATACTGTACTACATAACACAATTTTACGATTACTAAAAATGATCAGAGGTCTTTAAATCTCCAACCAAAATTTTTTGTAACTGGATAGCCATTTATCTCTGGATGTGTACACAGAATATTTCCCGTGCTTTCATACTGGACCTGGCTCCTGGACAACACCAGCTGTACCATCAGTTTCAGTTTCATTTTGTGGCACACATCCAGGGAAGGTTCATGCCATGTATTAGACTCTCACATGTTCCTTCTTTCATGGTGGAACCTGAGTTGTTGGCAACAAGTGAGATGGTGGCTGTTTCTAATTTCTGACTAAAGAAATACAGCATTTTCTGAATAAATCTATCAGAAATTTTATATTTGATATCCAGATTTCTTCATAAAATATGCATAATCAGAATGTGTTATTTCAGATGGCAATTTTGTTTTTAAAATTACATTTAATTGCTATGTATTGGTAAGGACATGGCAACCAGGTTATTAACTGCATTTTTAGTACTAATTCTGATGTAAGAAACATGTCTAAAACTAGTTTCTGACATTGTCCTATCAGATTATCATAAACTAATCTATGGCAATGGTTGTCATTGTCCTATCAGACATACTATCACAAACTAATCTCTGGCAATGGTTGTCATTGTCCTATCATACATACTATCATAAACTAATCTCTAGAAATGGTTGTCATTGTCCTATCAGACATACTATCATAAACTAATATCTGGCAATGGTTGTCTTTGTCCTATCAGACATACTATCATAAACTAATCTCTGGCAATGGTTGTCTTTGTCCTATCAGACACTATCATAAACTAATCTATGGCAATGGTTGTCATTGTCCTATCAGACATACTATCATAAACTAATCTATGACAATGCTTGTCATTGTCCTATCAGACATACTATCATAAACTAATCTATGGCAATGGTTGTCTTTGTCCTATCAGACATACTATCATAAACTAATCTATGGCAATGGTTGTCATTGTCCTATCAGACATACTATCATAAACTAATCTATGACAATGCTTGTCATTGTCCTATCAGACATACTATCATAAACTAATCTATGGCAATGGTTGTCATTGTCCTATCAGACATACTATCATAAACTAATCTATGGCAATGGTTGTCATTGTCCTATCAGACTATCATAAACTAATCTATGGCAATGGTTGTCTTTGTCCTATCAGACATACTATCATAAACTAATCTATGACAATGCTTGTCATTGTCTTATCAGACATACTATCATAAACTAATCTATGGCAATGGTTGTCATTGTCCTATCAGACATACTATCATAAACTAATCTATGACAATGCTTGTCATTGTCCTATCAGACATACTATCATAAACTAATCTATGGCAATGGTTGTCATTGTCCTATCAGACTATCATAAACTAATCTCTGGCAATGGTTGTCTTTGTCCTATCAGACATACTATCATAAACTAATCTATGGCAATGGTTGTCATTGTCCTATCAGACATACTATCATAAACTAATCTATGGCAATGCTTGTCATTGTCCTATCAGACATACTATCATAAACTAAACTATGGCAATGGTTGTCTTTGTCCTATCAGACATACTATCATCATACCTCGAATCATACCTTGAAAGGGTTTGGGGCAGGGAGCCTTCTGGCTCATATATGTATGTATGTAATACAATCAGTGGTTATGGCAGTAATTTTGATATTTTGTTTTTAAATTGTTTACTGTTAGTGCATTGACACAATAGCTTGGTAGGGTATTCCATGGCTTGATTACTCGCTGTGAAAAGAACTTGTGGCGTGCATCTAGGTAATACTGTCAGGGATTTTACCTGTAATGGGCAGGAGGGGTCACAAATATCGAAATTGTCGGGGGATGGCAATTAACATGTTAGTCCAGAGGCTGTGTAGGGAAGAGGAAGTTGGATTTGTGGATTTATGGGGAAGTTTTGTTGGGAGGGCTGATATGTACATGAAGGATGGGCTTCATTTAAGTGGAAAGGGGGCGGCAGTATTCGCGGACAAACTTTCAGCAGCAGTAGATAGCGACTTGGGTACAATGACAAATATTTTTGGAAGTAAACATTCTTTAAACTAGAAGTGCAGGGGGGTTACCTAGAGGTGTCTCAAGCAGAACAAGAGGACACTAGCAGATAAACCAATATCAAATCATCCGAAAAACATCTCTGAAAAAGGTTATAGATGCGTATGTTTAAATGCAAGGAGCATAGTAAATAAGAAAAACGAATTAAACATTATGGTAGAAGATACTGACCCTCACATAATTGGTGTAACTGAATCATGGGCCAACATAGATATAACAGATGCTGAATTAGGACTGACAGGATACGTAATGTTTAGGAAAGATCGAATAGGAAGAAGGGGCGGGGGAGTTATTTTATATGTTAAAGAATCTATTCAGGCTTATGAAATAAAACTAGAAAGGGAAGCAGATTGCGATGAAGCTGTTTGGTGCAAAATTGTTTCCGGAAATTCAAAATTAACTATTGGATTAGTTTACCGAAGTCCAAACATAAACGAAGAGGACAACACAAAAATAAAAAACGCTATAAAGGAAGTTAGTAAAGGGGAATGTATCATAATGGGAGATTTTAACCATGGACACATACAATGGAATTCTCTAGAGAGCACAGTGATTGAGGATCAACAATTTCTATGTTTAATCCAAGATAGCTTTCTTACTCAGTACGTACTAGAACCAACCAGGGGAGACAATGTATTAGATATAGCTTTGTCATCACAAAAAGAATTAGTGGACAATGTAAAAATATTTGAACCATTGGGTAATAGTGACCATAATCAAATACATTTTGACATCAATGCATATGTCAGGAGTAAACAAAACGTACAAGACAAGGTTGGACCTCTAGAAGACAGTGCTGGAAATATAATATCACAGGGGTTTTTAATGGCGGAAGACCTAAATGGTTACTTCAGTTCAGTGTTTACCAAAGAAGATATTAGTTCATTACCAGTTGCTGATGCTAAATTTCAGGGGACTAAATCTGACTATTTAGGACCGTTAGTTGTAACTCCAGAATTGGTAGCTAAGAAAATAAAGGCAATGAAGGATAACAAATCACTGGTTTGATTATGGTCACTATTACCCAATGTAAAATCAGAAAGTAAAAATAAGAAAACGTACAAGAGAAACTTCCACAAAGGTAACTACAAAGATATGAGAAAATACTTAGCAAAGCTAGATTGGAATAACATGCTGATGAATAAGACTGCAATTGAATGTTGGAATATTCTAAAATATGAAATTGAGAGTATCATCGATAAATTTGTTCCCTTCCAAAAACAAGGAAAACGGTGTAGAAAGAAACACTTGTCAAAAGAGGCAATTAAAAAAATAATGCTAAAACAAACTATGTGGAGGGTTTATAGGCGTACCAGAAAGGAAGAAGACTATGCAAAATACAAAGAGGAACTTAATGCAGCTACAACTGAAATCAGACAATCTAAAAGAAGCTATGAGCAAAAACTGGCATGTAACATAAAAAATGACAGCAAGAGTTTTTATGCATATGTCAGGAGTAAACAAAACGTACAAGACAAGGTTGGACCTCTAGAAGACAGTGCTGGAAATATAATATCACAGGGGTTTTTAATGGCGGAAGACCTAAATGGTTACTTCAGTTCAGTGTTTACCAAAGAAGATATTAGTTCATTACCAGTTGCTGATGCTAAATTTCAGGGGGCTAAATCTGACTATTTAGGACCGTTAGTTGTAACTCCAGAATTGGTAGCTAAGAAAATAAAGGCAATGAAGGATAACAAATCACTGGGAGTGGATGGGATTCTTTCAAAATTACTAATGGAAACAGTAGATCAAATCAGTATACCACTTGCAAGAGTATTCAACTTGTCATTAAAAGAGGGAGTTGTTCCATTTGAATGGAAAGAAGCAAACATCATACCATTATTTAAAAAGGGTTCGAGAAATAAGTCAGAGAATTACAGACCAGTGAGTTTAACGTCAGTGATTTGTAAATTATTAGAAAGGTTAATTAAAGACCATATGGTGGACTTCCTCGTTAAGCATAAATTATTAAATTCATCTCAACATGGATTCCTTAAAGCGAGGTCATGCTTAACAAATATGTTATGTTTTTTGGAAGAAATCACTAAGTGGATAGACGTGGGATCGCCAGTAGATATTATCTACTTAGATTTTCAGAAAGCTTTTGACAAAGTGCCACATCAAAGATTACTACTTAAATTAAAAGCCCATGATATCGGGGATAGCATAACTGACTGGATAGAACAATGGCTGACTGACAGAAGACAACGAGTTGTAGTAGATGGAGAAGTTTCAAATTGGAAATCGGTTTTGAGTGGGGTACCTCAAGGATCAGTATTAGGACCTATATTACTCTTAATTTATATCAATGACTTGGACGACAGTATAACAAGTAACGTACTGAAATTTGCGGATGACACAAAACTGTTTAGAAAGGTTAATACTGATGGTGATAAACAACATTTACAAAACGATCTAGACAGATTAGTGAAATGGTCTGAGAAATGGCAGATGCTGTTCAATTTTGTGAAATGTAAATACCTACATACAGGACATGGGAACTTGAAGGTAAACTATAAAATGGGAGATACTGTTCTGGGTACTACTGTAAAAGAAAAGGACTTAGGAGTTACAATAAGCACTGATATGAAAGTTTCAGAGCAGTGTGGTATTGCAGCTTCAAAGGGTAATCAAATTCTTGGATTGATTAGAAGAAACATAATATACAAGGGAAAAAAGTTAATTATACCTCTTTATAAAGCAATAGTTAGACCTCATTCAGAATACTGTATACAAGCATGGAGACCATATCGTAAGAAGGATATAGATACGCTTGAACGCATACAAAGGAGAGCAACTAAAATGATTCCAGAACTTAGAGACCTTAGTTATGAAGAACACCTGAAAGAATGTGGTTTAACAACTCTAGAGACAAGGAGGTTAAGAGGAGATCAGATTGAAGTTTTTAAGATATTGAATGGGTATGAAAATATTGAGAGAAATATGTTTTTCTCACTCAAGAAGGATAGCAGAACTAGAGGACATGAGGTAAAATTAGTAAAGGATCAACGTAGATTGGACATCAGGAAGCACTCGTTCTCACAGAGGACAATAAATGAATGGAACAAATTGTCTACAGATTGTGTAACTGCTAGCAGCGTGAATATGTTTAAAAACAAGGTTGACACATATCTCAGGAGGGCGGGTTATAAGCAGGTGAACATTGTTGGACTCTCGATAAGCCAATGGCTTCCTTGTCCACTTGCCATCTGGGCCTTTGGCTCGGATGGCAAATCTTGTTAAATCTTGTTAGTCGGCTGTGGTGTCGAACTATTGACTTGTTGTATCTTCCTGGACGGGGGAGGTATGGATTAGCTCGAATATTCACTTGGTGTTTATATCAGTAAATCCATTAATAATCTTGAAAACTTCTAGCATATCAACCCTTTACCTCCTTTCTTGTAGAGACAGGAGGCCACACTTTCGCAATCTCAGATAATATGGGAGCTTAGTGATTCCAGTGATCATCTTAGTGGCCCTCCTCTGGACACTTTCTAATTTGTCTATATCTTTCTGAAGATGAGGGCACCATGCCTGTTGGCAGTTTTCGATGATGGATCAGACCACCAAGGTGATGTATAAGTTTTTGATGTTTTTCATGCTTTTGTCTGTGTAGGTCCTACGAATTGTTCCCAGTATTCTATTTGCTTTCTTGACTACATAGTTTACTTGCTCCTTTACTTTCAGTGATTTATGAATGTGTACTCCTAGGTCTTTTTCTGTATCTATCGATTCTATACATACATCTCCCATAAAATAGTCATAGTTTGGGTTGTTGTATCCAATGTGCAGGCATTTGCATTTAGTGAAGTTGAACAGTAGCTGCCAATCCTGACTCCATTTGTACATAGAATGGAGGTCTTCCTGGAGAGTAAAAGCATATTCAACTTCAGGAACTTGCCTCAAAGTTTTTGTGTCAGCAAATGTTACCAGGGAGCTTACTACAGTTGAGTCAATGTCGTTTATAAAGATAACAAATAACATTGGGCCGAGTACTGATCCATGTGGTCACCACTGATCACTTTTTGCCAGTCTGACTCTGCACTACTTATGCACACTCTTTGTCTTCTATCTATCAGCCAACTTTCTATCCATCTGTTAGTCTTGCCTGTAATGCCATGAGCGGTTAGTTTTGAGATGAGTCTGTGATGAGGGACCGTATCAAACGCTTTACTGAAATCTAAGTAGATCACGTCAACTGGATATCCTTTGTCAATATAAGAAGACACTTCTTCCAGAAATATTAGCAGATTACTAAGACAGCTTCTTTTTGGTCGAAAACCATGTTGTGAATCTAGAATCAGCTTGTGTTGTTTAAGATGTTCAGATATGGATTCCAGAATGAAGAACTCCATCACCTTGCATACTTGTGAAGTTAAACTAACTGGCCATTAGTTTCCTGGCTTGGAATGGTGTCCTTTCTTGTAAATTGGAATTACATTTGCATCAAGCCAGTCTTATGGTTTGACGCACAAGGAGCAAGAACAAAGACGTATGCAATACTACAGACAGGAAGAAAGGATTACCCATTTCTGATTATCACGTCAGCACGGTCAGGACAAGTAACATTTTAAGACTATTAAGTTACTGGCTCAGTGAACCAGTACTGGTAGTAGTACAAAAATATGATGCCTTGGCTTGAATGTTAGGCTTAGACTTAACATAACAAAAGCGTCTTCCAGACAATGGATGGTTTGGCTTCCACCTGTATAAAAAGCCCCTGGTTTGAAATACACAAACTCGCAGGTGATCCGGTTACTTACTGTGACTGTGAGTCGCGACTTATTCAGTTATTGTCTCAGGCTCATGATAAACAACGTTTTGAAAGACACGATATGCGCTATTAATTAAACATGATATCATACCAAATATACGTGATAAAACGCTATAAACGCTGACACTTACCAATACGAAACTTCTAAGAAGGGCACCCAGTCTCGAAATTGTCATGTGAGCTGTGATCACATGATAATGACAATGGCCATAAAAGGCAAGTAGAGTGTATGCACTTCATGTCTTCTGTCGCATTTTCCATGTTTTGCGCATTGTTCGTGTAAATATTATTAATTTGGCCTATATGTATCATGCCAAGTGGGTAATTATTACAGACCTATTTTTTTTAAACTAGGCTTTTTAAGAAATAAACATTCTCTAAAATAATGTTTGCGTCTAATTTTAAGGGTTGTATAACTTGCAATATGTATGATATGCAAAAGCACGCAGCCTTGGACAACTGTCATCAGTAGGATATGAAAGAATCGGAGAATAAAAAAACTGAGGAACAACATTAGCATATAATGAAAGGACACAGTCGTCTGCAAACAGACGGACTGTGGAGTGAATGTTGTCGGATATAATGAAACCAGGAAAAGCAACGGTTCGGCTACATTGTACCCTGAGGTATATCCGAAACTACATCGGCCCAAGCTGAGTGTTCTCCGCCGACAATTACTCTGTGTTTACGACACTTGAAATATTTAGTGATCTATGTGTGTGTTTTATTATGAATGCCATAATATTTTTTTCTGTAAACGGGTTTGAGACGAATAAGTTTTATGGTCCGTATACGCTCTGGGTATGGTTAATTCTCTCACGCCCCTTCACTCTGCGCAGACCTTCCGGCTGACGAAAGCCACCGAGATCTCGATTTGTAGACAATTTCTGGGGCAACTTGGAGGTAAAACTAAAAAAATCGAAGGGCTACATGCCCACACACATACAACACATCCTTGTGGTCATCTAGGATATTTCAAAACAATCATTGGCACGTTGTGTAGTTCTTTACAGAACAACATATTGTCAAAAAATAATGGTCGCGTGGTTCCTATGCGCAGCCATGTAGCATTTTTTGCAGACGCCGTTACGGCAAATAACTGTCATACCGGTGTGTCGCTCTCGTCGCCAGCTTCTCTCGCGTTTTACAAGTTCATGCAGTTGCTCGAAGAGCTAACACATTTTATGTTTGTTTGGAGTTCTGCATGATTTGTACTTTGGGCGCGTACTTTGTACCCGACAAAATAAAATGCCCGTTTATCGCCCTGCGCGCCTTTGAAGACGCGTCTTTTAAAAATAATACGCTTTTTGATAAAACCACTGATGTAAATATGCAGAATGTGAAAGAATGTGTAAACAATACTGGGAATGTGGGTAATGACATACACATAAAATCTTGCATGGTGCAGAATGCTATCGACAAACTGAAGTCAGGTAAAGCATGTGGTAATGATGGGCTATCTGCTGAATACTTTATACATGAAGATAGGTGCATAACTATACTAATGTAAATTTTTTACACTAGTGTTATCTCACATGGACATCTACCCAATGATTTTATGAAAACTATTATTATACCCTTTGTTACGTGATTATGTCCAAGGCATCCTGCCATCTAGCGAATGGCGGGGAAACTATAAATATAGCTTCCCGGTCGAGATGACGCGTCGGGGCACATGTATGTCTGTGGGAGACACCTTGTCGTAGATTAAAACTGTTAGAACCTAGTCATGTATTCGAGCCGTTATTCTTGATAGTCGTGATCACGGAGAACGAAACATGGTGGCAGCGGTGGACGTGTGACAATTATATGCGTGAGAGACATTTATTTGTCACATTAATTGGTTACCCACTAATTATCACTCACAAACTGGCGTTGTCGCCGAAATCTATTCAATCGTATGGCAACGGCATCCAACGAAATGGCGATGGCTGCCGACGACGCACAACTTGCCGTCGAAGCGCGAAATGGTGGTGCACCGGCCAGGCCCCCTCAGCCACTCGTGTTCGGGCCAAACAAGGCAGAATCGTGGAAAATGTTCCGTCGGCGCTGGTCAAATTTTAGCGTACTATCGGATATGGCTGCCAAACCACGAAGCTATCAAGTCGCGATGTTGGAAAATTCACTAGGAGACGAAGCCATGCGTCTTTATGACGGATTTCAGTTCGCAACACCTCAGGAACACCGCACCACGACGGAAATTTTAACAGCTTTTGATGAGTTCGCTGTAGGGGAGGCAAATGAAGCTTTTGAACGGTATAAGTTCAACAACCGGAAGCAAGAGGATGGAGAAAGTTTTGACGATTTCCATGCCGCTCTACGCGTGTTGGCAAAGACTTGCAATTTCTGTCATTCATGCGCAAGCTCGATGATAAGAGATAGAATCATCTTAGGCATAAGACAGTCGGAGACGCGACAAGAGTTGCTCAAGATCCGCAGGCTTTCCCTGGACGTGTGTATAGATGTCTGCAAAGTAGCAGAGTCGGCCATATCACACAGGACAGTGCTGGATGATGTATGTGAACCTGTACATGTCGTCAATAATGGTCGTCTACTCAAGCGTGAGTGCCGATACTGCGGTAGGCGTCACGCGCCCAAGAAAGAAATGTGCCCTGCATATGGAAAGACCTGCAATAATTGTGGGGCCAAGGATCATTTTGAACGGAAGTGCATGAAAGGGCGCGGCACAAACCAGCAGTCTAGAAACCAGCACCAACGACGTGTGTACAACATACGTGACAACAATGGGCGTGATGAAGACGACGACAATGGTAACGCCTGGGTGTACTCACTAACACCACGAAACGGGCGCATATGCGAAGTGTCGAATGCTCGTAAACGGAACCAGCTCGTATTCCAAATCGACACAGGTGCCACAGTCAATATGCTGCCAGCCAGATACGCCAGAGATGTTGTCCCATACAATGGCGTTCTCACAATGTGGAACAAGACGATGATAAAACCGCTGGGGAAGTGTCGAATGCTGCTGAGCAATCCCAAAACAGAGACATCACATGATGTCGAGTTCATCGTCTTCAAGGACAATGATGACTGTCAGCCGATTCTAGGTTTACAGACCAGCGAGCAAATGCAGCTGGTGAAAATACAGGACAACAACTTCCATCGCGTGGCAGCAATCCAAGATGATAGTTGTTTCAATTCACTGTTTGATGACAAACTGGGAGAGTTTCCAGGTGTGCAACACCTCACAATCGACTCCAGAAGTATGCCCCAAGATCATGGCTAGCCGACGGATACCCATAGCCATTCGACCGCAACTTAAGGACGAACTCGAGCGATTGACAGCCATGGGTGTCATTGCTCCTGTGGACGAACCGACACCATGGGTCAGTCAGGTGGTAGTTGTAAAGAAGAGATCAGGCGCATTACGGGTGTGCATAGACCCTCATGAACTCAACAAGGCGTTGCAGCGTGAGCATTACACGCTGCCAATTCTCGAAGATGTGCTCCATGAGCTTCAAGGAGCAACTGTTTTCTCAAAGGCAGACCTCTCGTCCGGTTACTGGCACGTCAAGTTAGATGACGAATCCAGCCTGTTGACGACGCCCAGACGTGTTTTGGAAGGTACCGGTGGTGTCGCCTGCCTTTTGGCACAACGGTGTCAAGTGAAGTGTTCCAAAAACACCTTCTAGAGGCCTTGCGTGGCCTATCAGGCATCATCTGCATAGCGGACGACATAGTGATCTATGGCAAGACATCCGAAGAACACGATGAGAACCTGCGAAAGTTCTTCGAGCGGTGTCAGGTGACAGGCATCAAACTCAACAAGGACAAGCTAGACATCGGATTGCAAGAGGTCACATTCATGGGTCACCGAATCACGAAGGACGGGCTACGCGTGGACCCAGCTAAGGTATCTGCAATCAGCGAGATGCAGCCACCGACCAACATCAGCGAATTGCGCCGATTCATGGGCATGGCGAACTACCTGGCGCGGTTCCTGCCTCACCTGACGGACACCATGCAACCGCTACACAACCTGCTCAAGAATGACGTGCCCTACGTGTGGTCCAAGACTCAACAAACGTCCTTCGATGCAGTCAAGGTGATGTTATCAGAGGCTCCTGTTCTTGCTTTCTACAACTCGGACAAGGAGCTAGTGCTGGAGAACGATGCGAGTGAGTACGGACTGGGATCGATTCTGCTACAAGATGGCAAGCCAGTAGCATACGCTAGCAGGTCTCTGTCTTCTGCTGAACGCCATTACGCTCAGATTGAAAAAGAAATGCTGAGCGTGTTGTTTGGTTTGAACAAGTTTCATCACTACACGTATGGTCGAGATGTCACTGTGGTGACTGACCATAAACCGCTAGTTGCGATCCGAGCGAAGCCACTAGGGAAAGCTCCCAAGCGGCTACAACACATGCTGCTGAAATCACAAGAGTACTCATACCAGCTGACGTACAAACCTGGAAAAGCCATACCGGTCGCCGACGCTTTGTCCCGAGCACCCACAGGCGACCCGGTCACGGATGAGGTAGCCATCAACAACGTCACGCTCACAGCGTTCATTCCGGATCGCCTAGACCAGATCCGTGGTGCTACATTACTGGACCCTGTCCTGCAAGAACTGGGTACAGTCATCATGGAAGGATGGCCAAATGACAGAAGCCTCGTGTCAGATCGTCTGCTACCCTACTTCAGCTACCGTGACGAGCTGACGATCCAGGATGGTGTCATATTTTGCGGAGAACGCATCGTAGTACCGACTTCACTGCGACACAGCATGAAAAAGAAAGTACATGCCGGCCATATGGGCATCAACTCATCTTTGAGGAGAGCACGAGACCTGATTTACTGGCCTCAGATGTCTACAGACATACGTCACTACGTAGAAACATGTGTGTGTGCAACCTACGCTGACAAGCAACCTGCAGAGTCAATGGTCATGACTGAGACCCCAGACCTACCATGGCAGAAAGTAGGGTCGGATTTGTTCTCATGGTCTGGAAGGGACTATATGGTAACAACAGATTACCACAGCGGTTTCTTCGAGTTAGATTACCTACCAGACACAACTTCCGAAACAGTGGTAGGAAAGCTGAAGAATAATTTCAGTCGACACGGCATACCGCACACACTTGTCAGTGACAATGGACCACAGTATTCTTCGGCTGTGTTCAGAAAATTCACACAGAACTGGCAGTTTGTGCACGAGACTAGCAGTCCAGGCAACAGCCAAGCCAATGGTGCAGCCGAAGCGGCGGTAAAAATCGCTAAGCGGCTGATGAGAAAGTGCAAGGCAGCTGGGGAAGACCCATACCTCGGTCTTCTGAACATTCCTAACACACCGTCTGAAGGAATGATAACAAGCCCTGCACAGCGTCTGTTTGGCAGACGTACCAAAACGTTGCTGCCAACAACAAACAACCAGTTGAAACCGGGTGGTCCTGCAGATGTCGGAAAGCAATCCGGCGGTCAGCGAACGAAGTTCCGATCAGTATTGAACTCAGACCACTCCAGGCGTGACTTACGACATTTGAATGTCGGCGAAACGATCAGAATGCAGCCATTAGAACACGGCAGGAGAGAGTGGGCTGAGGCAACGGTTCACAAAGCTCTGTCCAGTCGATCGTACGATGTCGTAACAGCGGCTGGACGCCATTACCGTCGAAACCGCCGACATCTCAGACCGTCACGTCCATCCGAGCACGACACGACAAGTGATTGCGTTGACAGACCCGCACGAATGCTACCACCTAGTTGCGTGCGAGAGATCGAGCACACGATCCGGCGACCGTCACTGTTGATACAAACGCAGCCACATCTCAACAACAGGAAACTGCAACAGTCTCACGGAATACACGACCAAGTGAGGTATTTGTGCCAGAAGACACGCGAGCACGTGGTCCCATGACTACACGAACCGGGAGAGTAGTCAGGCCCGTGGACAGATTGAACTTGTAGGTGATCAAGTCTATAGACAAACTAAAATTGGACTTAAATGTAATAGTAGCAGCCTAATCACGTTAACTCTAATAATCGTTTAATTTACTGTACACTTTCACTGGATAGTGTTAGTCTAATAATCTTATTAGTTTGTGCGTTTCGAGTGCTGTTACACAGCTCTATAAGGAGGGAGATGTTACGTGATTATGTCCAAGACATCCTGCCATCTAGCGAATGGCGGGGAAACTATAAATATAGCTTCCCGGTCGAGATGACGCGTCGGGGCACATGTATGTCTGCGGGAGACACCTTGTCGTAGATTAAAACTGTTAGAACCTAGTCATGTATTTGAGCCGTTATTCTTGATAGTCGTGATCACGGAGAACGAAACACCCTTGGTCCAAAACAAGTCTGGTGACATGAGTGACATTAATAACTACAGACCTATAGCGTCTGTCACAGTTACTTCTGAGATCTTTGAAATTATATTGCTTGAACTTATGGAATCTTATCTGGATACAACTGACAATCAGTTTGGATTCAAGAATGTATATGCGTTAACAAATGTTATTCAGCATTATAGAAGCTACAACAGTGCTTTTTAGATGCATCTAAAGTATTTGATACATTGGACACTCTATAGAAAATTGCTTAATCGAGGTGTGCCTGTCCTACACATACGAATCTTGTTATACTGGTACAAAACCCAAATGTTTTGTATTAAATGGGGTTCCACGACCTCTTTAGTGTATCAAACAGTGTTCAACAAGATGGGATTTTATCTCCCTACTTATTTACTACGTACGTTGATGATTTAAGCAATATGTTAAATAGTGCAGGTATAGGTTGTCACATACACAACCGCTGTACTAACCATATGTTTGTGCCTAATACCAGTGGTCTTCAGGCTTTGCTCAATATTTGTACAAAGTTTGGTTTTGAAAATGATATTAAATATAATCCTATAAAGTCGATATGTATGGTTATAAAACCACATGGCTTTCATCTGAAATGTCCACATATTTATATGAACAATGACAAATTTGTGTTTGTTGAAAAGACAAAATATTTAGGGGTAGTGATCTGCAACGACTTGAAGGACAATGAAGACATGTTAAGACACCTGCGCAGCTTTTATGCCAGGTCTAACAGCGTTATCCGAAAATTTCACAGCTGTTCCATCGGTGTTAAACTACATCTGTTTCATGCGTATTGTTGTACAATGTATTGTTCCCAACTCTGGGTAAATTATAACAAGGGCACCTGTTTAAAACTTAAAGTTGCCTACAACAATATGCATTGACGGATCTTAGGATACCACCGATGGGACAGTGCCAGCAACAAGTTTGTCAGTAATGCTTTTGATACATTTGACTCCCTATTGTGCAAGAATGTTTATGGTTTTAGAAAAAGTATTCTTAACATTGATAATGACATGATAAAATACTTGTACAATTGTACAGGTATTGTTAATGGGCCCATGTGGATTAGCTGGGCTGAATCACTATATTTTAAGATGGTGACTTTATATCCTTTTTAACATATTTATTTAATTACTTATACTTTTTATAACTTATTTATTTATTAACTTTTTTAACATGTAAACTTATTTTATTTTTATCTATCTATATTTATAACTTATTTACTTTTAAAAGCTGTGTTTTTATACCTATTTGTATGTACCGATTGTTTATGGGTGTTTTTACCTGAAATAAATGTATTCGTATTTGAAGTCATGTCACTTTTTTATTTCGGAAAAAGACTTCTGTGAGATTTCAGTCCGTTTCTTGTGACTAGATCCAAGATTTGTGTAAAGTAGACATGATACATGAAAAAAATTGTAATTAATGTCGGTTCCATAAAATATAGAATGATAGATGTGCATGGAAAATTACCTGGTGGATGAGAGTAAGTTACATGTGGATAATGGGTATGTTACAAGACCACTGTGCCCCTATTCCATTTTATGTATCACATTCTAATGGGTCGATCCATTCCTGACATTGTGATTAATACATCAAGTGCACCACTAGATGTTTGCGCAGACATAATCAGTGCAGGGTTCAATCTAGAGTACGCCTTTGAGCCATATTTTAAAGATTGCCCATTGTTAGATAAGTTGGTTTGGCACACACAGATTTAGATAATGCACCCTAGCAAAAGGTCGAAATCCTACATAAATTGACAAAAAATGTGGCATATGCTGCCACAAGGTGTTAGAGGTCAACATTCATGAGGAATTAAAATAACAGTTAGTGATAATAGAGATGTCTATAATCATTGCTGTTATTTCAGATGGAGGTGAAAACTTGTGCCCATATATATATATATATATATATATATATATATATATATATATATATACACATATATTATATATATATATATATATATATATATATATATATATATATATATATATATTATATGCTGTATTTTGGAAACGGTATATAAATGTATCACTCAGTTTTATTGAAATAATTCATATTATGCAGTTTAACCCAGTATTAACCCATGCTGACTTCGAATTTATTTGCCAATAAATTGTACATACTGTATGCTTCATTTGATCCTTTTGTAGATGGCCTTTTTGCAAGGAAAGACGCCTATCAGCTTCCTCCAGGAATTGTGCACAAAGCGGGGCATCACACCGCAGTATGACTTAATTGCCAATGAGGGCGCTGTGCACGAACCCATCTTTGTCTTCAGGGTGACAGCCGGGGACGTCGTAGGCACTGGCAAAGGTCGGTCGGTCAGTTGTTATTTAAATCACTTGAAATGTGAAAATCAACGATTTTTACATAGTTATTATCACATTCAAGATTGGTTGGGCCAGTTGAACTGATGCATTTGATAACAGTCATTGGCCCAGATTTTCAAAAGGGCATGTAGTAAGGCATGTCAGATAACTACTTTAGCAAATCTCAATATCAAACTGAAGGTGACCAGTCACCAGGCAATCTCGTCCCCCACGTTGAGGAAGTTTCGAGTATCGGTTTCTTATCCTATCTCCGTTCTCGGTTCAGTTCTGTTCACTTTGTTAACAAAACATGTATCATTGAGCTCGGTGTTGTATGTTGTTTCTTGTATAATTCTATGTTACTATGATGGGGCCGATTATTTGAGGACACGGAAAAAAAGTTGGGAACCGCTGCTGTAGTAGATGGAATTCAGCGTGTTAATATTTGTTTGACAATCGGGCACTCGTTTAAAACCCTGGCATTGTTTTGTAAGATTATGGTGGTGCCTAAAATTATGGAATTGTAAATCAACTAGTCACTGTTTGCATTGTTGTATTGTTGTGTTACTGTCTGAACACAGGGACGAGTAAACGTAAGGCAAAGCACAATGCGGCCCTGAGCATGCTCACTCAGATGATGGGACTGCCGGCTTCCTCCCCGGCCATCAATGACTACTCGTAAGTAAACATGTAAATATTTGAAAAATTTATTCAGTATGTGTTAATTAGGTGGCAAGTGTGTTACTAAAAATTTATGCGTTTTGTATATGATTTATGTAAATGTAATGGACTTGTGCGAGACAAGACATTCCATGGATTTTTTTCATGTACGGTTTGTGACAAGAAGAAACTATAATTGCCGGGGGATCGTAATTTATGTGATTGTAGCAATAGCACAAAATAAATTACAATTAAAAAAATTACAATTACGAAACCAGATTCACAACCTGTACTTGCTGATCTTTTAATCATTGTTACGGTAAATTTTATGTTATTTCTTTGTAACATCTCATTACAACTTTCAGCTATCTTCATCAGAGTGACCACAACTAGATGGCAACAGAGTAGTCATTGTATGCAAGTGTTGTCACTTGTCACTCGGGCATGGTGGCTCATCGGGAGGTCGTTGATAAATACAGTTCTGCCATCTAGCGGTAGTCAGTCTGATATACACAGCTAAAAAGTGTGTCAAAACATCGCTAAAAAAGGTAAACTTTACTGCGAAGAAAAGGGTAAACTTTACTGCGAAGAAAAAGTAAGCTTGACTGTGAAAAAAGATTACAATCACCAGTCTGGTGAATCTGTTCACAACAATCCGTACTTGTACCTGCAGTCAGCTGGCGAAGTCTAGTGCTGGAGGAGACAGCAATCACTTGCCTGAAGCTGGTGCCGGCAATCCCGTTGGAGAACTACAGGAGCTCACCCAGAAGAAGCTGTGGCCACCGCCCATCTACGAGTTCGCTCCAGAGCAGGGGCCCCCTCACGCACGCGAGTTTGTCTGTACCATCACCCTGTGGAACCTCCGGTCACAGGGTAAGTGTTGCTTTTGTGGATAACCATCAGTTGTCATTGAATGAATGAACGCTCTGGTTTCTTAGAAAAGAGATTTGGTTGGAATCTCCGAATATTTTGGTCACTTCACACTGCCTTCGTCGGCGGTCTGACTTCACTACTGGCGTGACCAATGTCGTATGACACAAGCCTATCTCCTGTCAGCCGTAAGTGGAAACAAATTGAACACGGGCTATCGGTGCTCAATGAAGGACAAGGATATTTGACCACAGGGAAAACTGGTATAGGAGAAAAATAAAAGAATGATTGAATAAATAAAAGTCATCAAACAAAATGCATCAAACAAAACCAACCCTGAACCGAGACGTCGGCCAGGAGCTTCCACCAGGCCTTCTCCAGTTTGTGTCACATGATGTTGGTCACGTGAAGTCAGTCCACCGAAGAAGGGCACGTGAAACAGGCAAAATATTCAGAGAATTCAACCTAGTTTCTTGCGAGGTAAATCAGATGTCTATCAGTTAACAGTGTAACTGATTAATTAATCAGCCTGGTATATTAATTATTACGGTACGTTAATGTTTGTTTATATCAGGCAATATTGACACTGGTTTTACTGATTTTACCAATGAAGAAATATGATGTAATAACATACTGTTACTAACTGCTGTCATTTTACTCGTGCAGGTGTTGGCAAGTCCAAGAAGCTGAGCAAGCGAGACGCGGCGCTCAAGATGTTACGGCAGGTCAAGGACGGAATGATGGTGACGCAGCCAAAGGGGGAGCCACTGGACGATAATGATGAGGAGAGCATGCCCTTGGTAGGTGACCTTGACAGGGATAGCTCCGTCGCCACAAGTGATGGCAATTATTTTTGCATGTATTTAGAGGATCCGAATAGGGCCTTGAATTTCTTGAAAAGCTATTTTTTTCGACAACCCCAATTCAAGGTCATAGTCCTTGAATTTTTAAATACAGTGTAAAAAAATTCTTAATTTTATTGTAATTGTTATTCGCTGATAACAAATGGGAATTTACATTCCACATGAATACTAAATTCTCCCAAGCAACCAGAGCTCATTTGTGTTGTTGAATGATGTGAGGTATTAAGGACGGAAAGAAATTCTACGAGGCAAGTTTTAAACCCAGTGTCTAGCTCGCTCTAGCATAAAGGTGGGTTTACGTGAGGTGATGTCATTGCAACGACAAGCCGATGCCATCGCATGCGACCTGATTGCAGCTTGATGTAATATGTATGTCACTGCGTTATAACATTGCAGGTAACGCTTGCAGTAGAGCTGGTCCAAGTTTTGAAGCCCCGTTGCCTCTGGTTTGTCCAATCATGAGTGTCCCATGTGACGTCATTGAAAACATAACTTATTTAGTTATGTTATTTATAATACCTCGAGTGCCCCCGCCTGTCAGTTCATCTAAATGTGCTCATTGCAATGTGTTGGATGAGATATCCATCTAATGCAGTATCAAACAGTTTTGAAATTTTTTAATTATAGAAGAATCGCCTCGCCATAAGGACAATATCGCCTCGTGAAAACATCGCTTTAGAACCTTTTAAAAGTTGTATATTGTCACTGACATACTTTATCTCGTATTATCTCTAATTGCATTTTATTTTATTACTTGATTGATTTTAAAGCAGTTTTGTTTTCGTAGGCCAGTTTTGAATACATCTTTTATTCAGTAGTTTGTTCTTTAGTATATTTAGCCACTGCTTCAGTTTAGATCAGTTTTTCTTCTTTTTACATTAATATTTAATTTTGTGTTCCACAACTCTTACCTATACGTTGTTGTCTCCTATTTGTCCTTGGAGTCTGTGTTGAGGCTGGCACCGACACCACTCGTCGATTTTTGTTTCCCCTTCTTCATCACACTAGTCCCGTTTCACTGCCGTCTCCATCAGCTGTCTCCACACCCTCCTATCTCTCCGCTCCCCTTCTGCCAAACCTCTCTTCACACAGTCCTATCTCCGTCTCGGTCTTCCTCTTCTCCTTCTACCCTCACATCCACTCTCTTCTACCCTCACATCCACTGTTTTCTTCTACCCTCACATCCACTCTCTTCTACCCTCACATCCACTCTCTTCTACCCTCACATCCACTTTCTTCTTCTACCCTCACATCCACTCTCTTCTTCTACCCTCACATCCACTCTCTTCTTCTACCCTCACATCCGCTCTCTTCTACCCTCACATCCGCTCTCTTCGTCAACTGTTCCCCTTTCCACATGTCCAGCCCACTCACCAGATTTAACAAGATTTAACAAGATTTGCCATCCAAGCCAAAGGCCCAGATGGCAAGTGGACAAGGAAGCCATTGGCTTATCGAGAGTCTAACAATGTTCACCTACTTATAACCCGCCCTCCTGAGATATGTGTCAACCTTGTTTTTAAACATATTCACGCTGCTAGCAGATTCTTCCTGAGACTCTCTCTCACACACCAACTTCCTCCCTCAGCTCCTCCATCCTTCGCTTGTCTATTCTTTTCACTCCCGCTGTTCTTCTCACCCAGTTATTCTCGCAGACTTGCAGTTTCTCTTGTTTTTCTGTCATCGCCATGGTCTCTAGGCTGTATAGGTAGGCTGGTGTTACGCATGAGCTAAGCACCTTTCCTTTTAGCTTCTGAGATATATGATTAGCTTCCGAGATATATCTCCCATCATCCCTTCCACTTTCCTCCTATGTATACGTCATTATTATATTGATTTATGAATTTTATTATAATAATTAGTTTTATCAATGTTGTATTTTAAGCGCATATGAACATATATTATATCCAGATATATGGCGCTGTATAAAATAAAGGTTATTATTAGAGTTCTGATGACTGTTTCACGTAACCGTGACCTTTTTCTCAGCCACATGGAGACGTCAAGTCGCCATACATGAGCATCAAAGACGGCTGCAAGGTGGCGCCACTGAACCCACAGGCAAGCCACCAGATCAGTCAGTTCTACCAGAAGCTGAAGACGAAGGGAGGTAAGAAGCTGGTGGCCCTACAGTCACTGCCCCTGTGTTCACCCGCCACCAACTGCTGCCAGACGCTGCAGGAGATCGCCGAGGAACAGACCTTTGAGGTGACCTACGTCGACATCCAGGAGATGAGCATGGCAGGTCAGTTATTATCTCTATTGTAATATGCTAAAGGCCCGTTCACATGAGCGATTAGTTGTCCAACTGGTCAGCGACACAGTGTGGCTCGACTGGATGCACCGTTTCTTGTTGCGTCCAATTGGTTGGGCTGATCAATTGGACAACAAATCGCTCGTGTGAATGGGCCTTAACTTTGGGGGCAGTCTGGGAGTATCTCCTCCCAGGTGCCGAGGTCCACCCGCCTCTTTTTATGTTCCTTCGCCTCCTTGCACCATTGGGCTGTGGTCTACCAACTGGCAATCTATTGAAAAAAGTTATTTACTTACGGGTTTGCTGCTCATCAGATGTGCTTTTCTACCTGTCAGAGAAACGGATCCAGTGGGCGAATTGAGTGGTGAGCCGCTCACAAGAGGGCGTCACTGTGGCTTTTTAAATAAAAAGACTGAAATGTTTGAACTTGTTAACACAGTAATAACTTTCATTGGAAGTTACCAGGTGGTGGAAGTATTTTTTTCCATCACAGTTAATTTTCTGGTGGGATAAGTAAACATGGACTGCTTTCTGGCAGTTAGTGTAGAGCCTGTTATGTTGTGGGTTTTTACCTTATGTGACCGATTGGGTTGGGTAGCAATGCGTGCATGATTGGGGGTGATGTAATCACGCCTGTTATGTGTTCCAGGTCAGTATCAGTGTCTGGTCCAGTTGTCGGCCCTGCCTGTTGCCGTCTGTCACGGCACTGGCACTACCAAGGACGAGGCGCACGCTCATGCAGCCCACAATGCATTGCAGTACCTAAAGATTATGACAAAGAAAGTGTGATGCCATCATCATCGCGCAAGAGCGACTCCAACGCTCCTTTCTTCTGGACGTCGCTGCGACAAGCCCAAAGATTCATCTCATTAAACCAGTATTACAGTGTAACCAGACAGCTTATATGACGTTGAGACGTGCTCCTCAACTACTTGGCGCCCGCTCCATTCTGATTTCTTACACATACACACTGCATTAACTTTGTATTTTACAGAACTTTGCCTTGCATGATATGGCAAGGAATTGCCAAACAGAGGTTTTAAGCATTTTACGATTGCTCTCGAAACAAAATGAAACTATAAGCGTTCATCAAAGTTTGTGCCGAACCAGCCAGTCAGCACAAACTTGTTGAAAGTGTCTCCTGAAATGTGGATTCTGCACCTTTTTTAGTGCGACTAGTTTCTGGGGAAGTTTCTGTCAATTTCTGTGTCATATCTATGTTACTATATAAATTTCTGCTTCAACAAAGAAATAAAATTATGCAAACAGCAATCCTGTTATTTAGTAATGTTCTTTGATCGAACATGTGATGGTGACTTACCAAATATATGTCCAGTAAACGGAATGGAAGCACGCTAGCATTGAATGTCGTTACAGCATGACATTCTGTAGTCGGATTTCAATGTCAACTTCCTGATTCGTGGCCACATCTTTTAATCATAGTAGCTAAACAAACACTCGCTTGGTGTTGGATGCTACGTAGCAGGCTATAGATAAAGTATACCAGGTATTTACAATATCTTTTTAAACAGTTAGTCATGCTTAGGTTTCATTTATAAAAGCCAAGAGAACTTCGATATTAAATCGCTTAATATTAAGTAAAACATCGTCTACATCTTCAAAGATACAAAAGGGTGGATAGAGTACCATATGGAATTCTTTCGCCAAGTTTAGAACAAAGGGGTAGCATGTTGCCAAACATACCCTTATCGACCCAACAACTTCGTCACAATGGTGGCGCCACATGGTGAGCTGGGAACCAGCCAATCGGCACAAACAAAATGGTGGTAGAGAAACTTTATTAATTAATTTTCTGTAGCACGTGATTAAGCACAAGTGATAAACCTTTACAGACTGCAACAAATAAATAACGGTGCAAAGCACCTGGCAAGGTCGCCAGTTTGGTGACATGAAGGTCACATTATGGCACTCATCTCAGCTGTACTTTGCCTGTGTGGCCGCCACCCAAAATGTTGCCTGAACTAGGCAACAGAACTAGCGAGTGCGGCCATTTACAGTGTAGTGTGCGTCACAATAAATTAACATATCAGTAGTACATTGCAGAAAAACAGTCCTCTAACAAAGAAAACATTATGTCAGTACAGGTGTATGACTTCATAAACCGGGTATTAGGAGTTTTACTCCTGGTAGTCATTCCAGACTCATTTCCACTGCGGCTTTAACGAGAGGGTACGGCGAAACAATGAGGGCTTTAACGAGAGGGTATGGCGAAACAATGAGGGCTTTAACGAGAGGGTATGGCGAAACAATGAGGGCTTTAACGAGAGGGTACGGCGAAACAATGAGGGCTTTAACGAGAGGGTATGGCGAAACAATGAGGGCTTTAACGAGAGGGTATGGCGAAACAATGAGGGCTTTAACGAGAGGGTACGGCGAAACAATGAGGGCACCACTACACAAAATGGTTTTGTTTTGTCGATACGAAACATTTGCAGACAGTCGATTCGTTTAACAAAATGGGTTCTACTACTTTCTTTCAGCGTAGGGAATGTCGTACGTACGAAAGTTTCCAAGCTGACTAAGTACCACTGTTAATAAGTACAAACACGTACACACAACACAGAGACAATAAAGATTAAAATAATCTCGACCTGAAAGTTTCTGGCTGAGCCATACAGCATTAGAACTGTGAGATTCAAACTGCTACAAATTCCCTTAGCCATGATTCTTGTAATCAATACCAACTTTGACATTTTGGAAACCCTAAAATATGCCACATGTCCAATCTCACCGAAATCCCTAAAACCACCGCAGGAATGCTAAGAGTGAGTGAACTGAATATTCGGGCACGTCATATTCCACAATTTATCTTTTTTTTCACAGGCGTGATCGATATAATGCAAGCAATTTACCTAAGACACTCAATAACAACAACGGAAACGTTTCTAGACAAGACAAAAGATAGTCTTGGGATGTCCTACGTTGAAAGTCATTAATGAGATCGCTGTCTCGGAGCACACACTACTATGGCATCTGCAACGACGTGAAGGTCGACTAGCAGCAAGCGGCCATCGCGAGGCCCTCCCCTTGCTTGAGTCCACATGCCCCTCTACTTAAACATCTTCATGAGACCTTCAGTGCTGAGGGATTTCGGTCGTTCGAGCGGCAGTCCGAGTGCGCGGTCCCAGATGCACGAAGACATGCAGCCAAGGGCACGGGACACGCCAAACAACACTGTGTAGAAGTTCCTCTCAGTCATGCCATAGTGCTGCAACATAATGTGCTTTGTTAAGTTTTGCAAGGATCATTTCACGAAAAAGCAAACCTATCTAATATCAATACATGGTTGCTTCTTCGTACAAATTTTTATTTAGTTTACACAAAATCATCTAAAGTGCAATGCGTACACATTGACGTTATTTTTAATGTAAATATAACAATACACACAGTTTCCTTATTTTTCCCTAACAAAATTATCATTTTCCAAATCTTACACACAATGTTAATTTAATTTCAAACACCAGCCAATGCAACTACTCCCCTTTCTGTTAAATATTTATATTTGCAATACCAACATTTAATATCTCACTCACTGATAACATACAAATTATCATATTATTTTAACAATAAAAGCAACGGATGCTCTCAAAAGGTATGAAACAACACAAAATTGATGAGTAGCTGTTTCGTCTAGCGTCGTACATTGATGAACCGTATTCAACCTATTAAGCGTACAGGCCTTAATTAGCGCACAGCTTTTTTTTAATCAGCAGGATCCATAATTATTGTAATTTGACTAGTGTGGAACAACCAATGTGTCGCCATCTGGTGTTAAACAGTTGACACCACTTTTCAGTTGTTCTGCACTAGTCACCAAATGACAGTTATCTTATTATCTAGAGAAACACAATTTGGCGTATGCTTAAGAACAGATTTGACTAGTGTAGAACAACTGAAGTGTTGATGTTAAAACCTGATGTTAAACAGTTGACACCAGTTGTTCTATTCTAGTCCTCAAATGATGCTGCTAGTGTTAAACAGTGACCTTAGTGTCTAGAGAAACAAATGTTAGTGTATGCTTATAAGAACAGATTCCCTGACATTTTTCCATGGCCTATTTTTTTTCAACCGTACTGTACGATTATTATGTCGAATATGGTATTTAAAAAAACCACACTGTTTATTTCCCCATCACAGGCCATAAGGGTGCCAACTTCGAGCACGTGCGGGCAATTTTGCATTATGATGGCTGAATATTAAGAGCGATGGATACAGCAGGAAAGACATTGTGACAGGTATCCAAAGTTTCATGTAGTCTGGGTCTATAATTATTGTAATTTGTCGATTTAGTGTAGTCATACATAAATATGTTGAGATCATCCCCAAAGAAACACTTATGACAGCTGATCCCACAATATTTCACGTTCAATAATAATTTCCGATTCCTTGACTTTTCACACACAAAGTTATTAACCCTAGAAGATTGTCCAACTTATTCAAACACCCACCTGCAGCAGCACGCCACTGTGGGCGTCAACATTGGGCCAGGGGTTCTTGGCTTTGCCCTGCTCTAGAAGGATGTCTGGGACCACCTTGTAGACCGCGGAGACAAGCTTGAAGCCCGGATCATCTGGCATGTCCTTGAGGGCAAACTCGCGCTGACACGTGTAGCGGGGATCTGTCTTCCTCAGCACAGCGTGGCCGTAGCCAGGAACCACCTACAGGCATACCACAAATGATGTAGCTACACAGTTCCCACTCTGTTTGTTCCATGAACGAGGCGGAGTATCATCAATATATTACTATCATGTTATCAACTAAATCAACTTCTACATCCACGTAAAAAAGGGAAAATAAAAGTACCTTGGCTGAAATCAAGTATTTAATATATATATATATATGATGTCTTATACAAAATTGCTAGATCAATAGAAATACCTACAACTCGTATATAAAATAAAACACCATTTTCAAATTCAATGACTTAGTGAAATTCCAGACCTGGAAAATTTATTTTGAAATTCCCGAGCTCAGACGTGCATCAAAATGAAATGATTCTATAGGTAATATTGAATTTGATATACAATGTTAAAGTTGGATGGATGAATACGCCAGGGAATTGGGAAGAGAAAGCACAAAAGAAATCCATAGAGTTGATGTAGCAGCTAAGAGGATATGCTATAGGCTATTCCAGAAGTATATGGGGGGACGGGGCATTTTTTTCAAGATCACCCTGACCCACTACAATAATTGTTAAATATTTATACAGTAGTACATGCCTTCAACGGACACTTCTGTATCCAAGCAAAAGTGTCCCTACATGGCAGGTGTCCCCTCATCGGAGGGACAGGCATGCTGGAGTGGAGGGCTGAAATAAAGTGCGTTAGGTGTTCCCATGTCTGCCACCAGGGTGCTACTAACCAACAGCGATCGCCGCCCACTGCTCCAAGTCCAAGAACGCTGTCGAAGCCACAGTGTGCTTGCAACACTGTCTTATACAGCAATATGCAGTTTATAGAGCTTATTGAACGAGTCAACTACCATCAACGTGTATTATTTTTAAATGTCACACCCTGTTTAATGGTTAACTGAATAAAATACATGTATGTATACCGTTATGGAAATATGATGACTAAGTACTGAACTAATAGGCCTACAAATCGAATATAATAACCTGGATTTGAGCAGCCGAAAACGTATATAAGTTGACACACGCAGTATGTAAGCTGATTAAACATAGAAAACGACAACAGGCAGAATTAATAATCGTTTCACCTCGATTTTCAACTAATCTCGACCAAAGCATAAATTTATGATGCATGACTTAGCATCGATTCGTCGTTTCATATGCGGATGACGAATTCGTATTTTCGCGCACCAGTAGCACCTTTGGCTTTGGCATTTGGCATGTTGGTTTCGCGTCGTATAGATTGGAGGCATGCCATTTCATCCCAATGTCATATTAGTACTGTATACTAAATTGCATTTAAGACTGTTTATCTGATTCTTATGTGAGGGGTATTTGTGAATCTTAATTGCAATTTCAAACCGCCTAAACGAAGCCAACATCAGCGATTGATGTCGGCGGCAGCGCCAAACAAACAACTTGTTGACAGTCGTTCACCGTCGTTGACATTGTTCACCTGTTTCTTGACAATTGTCAAAGCAATTTTAAGTAGGTTTAAGCAGGCCTATTTGGCATTTCCCCTGGTGGCAGAAAATCGGGGTCCATGACCAACAGCCTTATATCCGAATTCGCGATATAACGTTGTTTTTTCCACTACACACCGTGCTGTTTGTCCGTCGCCATTTTGGAAATCAAATATTTCTAGAAAAAAATTACGAAAATAATTATTACTGTCCGCCTTAGCAGGGACAGAAAACCAAAATATATTGTCCGCGTTCACCCGGTGTCCCCCTCATCAGAGGGACATTAACATGGTAAAACAGTCCGTACATTGAGAAAGTGTCCCGACATAGCAGGTGTCCGCTCATCGGAGGATCCGTTGAAGGCAGGTATTACTGTACTACATTAATGTGAATATCAATGCAGCTTGCTTCTCATGAATGGATTTTGTTTTTATTTAAAAATATATGTTCTACAACAGAACATATTTGTGACGAGCACATTTAGAACGTTGTTGGGAAATACTTATTACAGGCAAATCAACACTTAATTGGGGTTATTTACCACTCCAGACTTGAGCGTGTTCCACACGTAATTCTTGAGATCTTCTTCTGTCCAGTTATCACCCAGCGCCGCGATACAACCGTCCAGCCACACCAGCACTTCCTGTAACACACAGTACAGTGAACTTAGTTCAATCCAAATCCGCCCAGCCACAACCACACTTCCTGGAACACTCAGTACAGTGAACTTAGTTCAATCCAAATCTGCCCAGCCACAACCACACTTCCTGTAACACACAGTACAGTGAACTTAGTTCAATCCAAATCCTCCTAGCCACAACCACACTTCCTGTAACACACCGTACAGTGAACTTATTTCAATACAAATCCGCCCAGCCACAACCACACTTCCTGAAACACAGTACAGTGAACCTAGTTCAATACGAATCCGCCCAGCAACAACCACACTTCCTGTAACACGCAGTACAGTGCACTTCGTTCAACACAAATCTGCCCAGCCACAACCACACTTCCTGTAACACACAGTACAGTGAACTTAGTTCAACACAAATCTGCCCAGCCACAACCACACTTCCTGTAACACACAGTACAGTGAACTTATTTCAACACACAACCGTCCAGCCACAACACTTCCTGGAACACACAGTACAATGAACATAGTTCAACAACTTTCCAGCCACAACACTTCCTGGAACACACAGTACAATGAACATAGTTCAACACCTGTCCAGCCACAACACTTCCTGGAACACACAGTACAATGAACATAGTTCAACACCTGTCCAGCCCCATCAACATTTCTTGGAATACACAGTACAGTTAAATTAGTTCAACACACATCTGTCAGCCAATACTAACATTTCTTGGAACACAACACAGTGAACCAAGTTCAACATATGGTTGCTCAAAATAAACTTCCCATGGAACACAACACAGTGAACCAAGTTCAACATATGGTTGCTCAAAATAAACCTCCCATGGAACACAACACAGTGAACCAAGTTCAACATATGGTTGCTCAAAATAAACCTCCCATGGAACACAACACAGTGAACCAAGTTCAACATATTGTTGCTCAAAATAAACTTCCCATGGAACACAACACAGTGAACCAAGTTCAACATATGGTTGCTCAAAATAAACTTCCCATGGAACACAACACAGTGAACCAAGTTCAACATATGGTTGCTCAAAATAAACTTCCCATGGAACACAACACAGTGAACCAAGTTCAACATATGGTTGCTCAAAATAAACCTCCCATGGAACACAACACAGCGAACTTAGTTTAACAACTTCAGTTTACACAATAAGTACTGTACAGTGAAATTAGTAATATGCTGATACATCTAACCACACTGACAACAAAGGACGTACCTGGTTGGCAAGTCCATGCAGGGGTCCTGCGAGACCGTTCATAGCTGCCCCGAATGACAAGTAGGGGTCCGACAGCGCGCTCGCCACCAAGTGGCATGTATGTGCACTAACGTTGCCTCCCTCGTGGTCACTGGAAGCAGTGGAAACATCTTTGCAGCACATGGGGGGCTATACAGGGTTTTTTAAGTGTCATACAATGATGTAATATAAAAAACATTATTTTTCAAGCACGTGCACTTTTTCAGTATGGCAACTGAAGTGCCACCTGACGAATACAAAGTTACTGAAGTTGCACACAGGTCAGGGTAATACAAAGTTACTAAAGTTGCACACAGGTCAGTGTAATATAACGTTACTGAAGTTGCACACAGGTCAGTGTAAAATAAAGTTACTGAAGTTGCACACAGGTCAGGGTAATACGAAGTTACTGAAATTGCACACAGGTCAGGGTAATACAAAGTTACTGAAGTTGCACACAGGCCAGGGTAATACAAAGTTACTGAAGTTGCACACAGGTCAGTGTAATATAACATTACTGAAGTTGCACACAGGTCAGTGTAATATAAAGTTACTGAAGTTGCACACAGGTCAGTGTAATATAAAGTTACTGAAGTTGCACACAGGTCAGGATAATACAAAGTTACTGAAGTTGCACACAGGTCAGGGTAATACAAAGTTACTGAAGTTGCACACAGGTCAGGGTAATACAAAGGTTCATGTAGCTGAGGCTAAAGGACATCGGTTTTGTGCAGTACATCGATATTTTGAGAAGGCACCTAACATTTAGGAGGGACAGAAGGAATTAAGGTCTGCCGTGTTCCTGGTTGTGTAAGGAATCATACATCCAATGCTTTGAGATAACAATAAATATTAATTACAGAAAGATATTTTAGTCATAATAACCCTTATAAAAAACATAATTAATCTTACTAAAGGTTGTGAGTTTAAAACATAAATATACAGGTAAATATAGTACTGCTTAAAATTAAATAATTACATAAGCGAGCATAATATAAAACGCAGTAAAGATACATTAAAACAATGGATTCAAATAAGTCAAGTAAAAAAAGAATATGGGTTAAATATATAGTATAATTAAGTTATCTAAAATAGTTGTTGAAGTGTCTGTTGCTGTTGCTTAATCAGACATTGTTTAAATAATTTTTTTAAAGCATACATAGTAGAAACATGTGTGTGTGTGTATATATATATATATATATATATATATATATATATATACATATATTCTTATACAGTGTTGTCATGTTCTTACCTGTGAATTGTCAGGTAGAGGCGGATCAGTTCGGTGAACTCCTCGTTGTCATATCCCAGCATCTTAGTGAAGTTGTAGGACCAATCCTTCTCTGTGTCAATGGGACACACGCTCGAACTGTTCTTGTATGTGTTGCGATACACCAGGGCGGCGATAGTGGGCAGTTTTGCAATCAGATCCATAGCGTCCTCATAGAAATACTACAAAGCAATGCGACCCTCTTTAATCTGTAGATTCAACAAACTTGTTAGTAAGCGCTCGTTTATCAGGAAGTTAAAATTAAAAACATCATAATTGTGTTTTTACTGATTAAAACTAATTCCTGGAGGTTGGTTGATGACCATAGACGAGCTAATTGACCACTGTCTGAATAAAAACATACTGTGACTGTTATCTGTGTTTGAATGTTTCTGGGCAAACATCATGTTTATGTTACATGTGGAGGGGAACGTAACTTAATGGGTGTTAATGATATGCACATCAATTGATCCAGTGAACGTCTGACTCCGATAAACTCTGTCCATACGTATTTGAAATTCTCGATAGCTGTTTGTAAATGTATGTAACGGCAGAAGTTCATAGAGATAATGGTTGAATTATATTAAAAAATTGTGTTTCATTAAAACAATCAGATTGTGCAGATATAACTTAATATAAATAATATAACCAAAGTGATTGTAATTAAAATTATAATCATGTGTATCTTTGGAAAATGGCATTTTATCAAATCACAGGTGACATCATCTGAAATAGAGTTTGTAAATACCTCCCAGTAGACATTTTTCCGGACACCCTCGGAGTAGGCCTGCTTGAATTTGCTGTCGTGGTTGCAGGCTGTGATCGCCGCACTGAACTGTGCCATTGGGTGTAACGTGCTGGGGAAGTTCTTCAACATCGTAACAACGTGGGCGGGGAGGTCAGCTCTGTTCGCCCATTCCTGAAAGTTAATAATTAATAATAATTATAATTAATTTCAATGTTATCTATATCCTCAGGAACCTGACCTCAGAGGCACAACAAGACAGAATCATTAAGCATAATCGTGGACAGGGACATGCAAAATCATTATTAGAATGAGGGACAACCAAAGATTTATGATGGAAATGCAATTTGGAATGTCTCTCGAGTTTTTTTCCGGACAACAGCTAGTGACGGGGAGTTCATTCCATACCCTGTGTGCAGCGACAGAGAAAGCACATTTGCCCAAGTTAAGCTTAGTTTTCGGAACAATAATTATGGATGTAACCACACATCGAACTATCGAGGCATCACAATAGTTGATGTGACGATGCAATACTATCGATAGTAAACTGAACTATTGATGGTACACTGAACTATCAATAGTAACAATAGTTGGAAAACAATTCAGCAGGGCTAGTTGTGTCACAGTAATAATATAAATATACGTTTTTTCAAATATATTGGATAACTTTATAATTTCAACAACTGTCGATTACAACAGTGTAATTCTTGGATTCAGAAAGCTACACGATATCGCCACCCATCAATTGCGGTTTGGGACTGTTTTCCTTGCTATTCGCTGTTCCGTGATACTACTGCAATAGTTATGAAACTATCACAATAGCACTGCAATAGTCATCGTGATATTATCGCAGTAGTAAAACTATCCCTGTTAGTTTTCCCTGGTAATAATAATTCATAACAGAACTTCTACAGCACCTAAACCCTCAACGATGCAAGCTCAGATGTGCAACAAACTCAGCGCATCATGTCCTAGGTAAGCAACTGCACTTGCTCCCTACTGTTCGCGTTAGATGCACGTTGCTCTCTTGTGGCTAAACAAACCTGTTTTCTCGAAACGAGGTCTCTTCCTGGGCCCGTATTTTCGAAAGATTTATGAAATTTTAAGTTTTCCATAAATATGGGGGAGAAAACATTGTAAGTCTACAATTTTTGTAAGTGCTCTTCTCAAAACATTTAAGATACACTTTTTGTAACCTTTGCGTAAAGCTGTCGCACAGTTACGCCAACACAAGATGTCGCAAAATGTTTTTTGTAAACATTTCAAATATACATAATTGCAAACTAGACATAAATCACATCTCTACAAGTCGAAGTTCATATTTGCCACTGACCTTTGACAAGGCCTTGACCTGGGCGTCGGTGGGGATGTCTCCCGTAAGCAGCAGCCAGAAAAGTCCTTCAGGGAGCATCTCTGTGCCACCGGCTGCCTTCGGCAACAGCTTCTGACATTCAGGGATGCTGTAGCCACGGAAACGGATGCCCTCGTCGGGGTCAAGGACAGACGTCTCGGTGACAAGACCCTTGATGCCACGCATACCTCCGTACATCTGTAGCAAAGTCACTGTGTCACTAACAATAACAAAGTCACTGTGTCACTAATAATAACAAACTCACTGTGTCACTAACAATAACAAAATCACTGTGCCACTAATAATAACAAACCCACTGGGTCACTAATAGCGAAGTCACTGTGTCACTAACAATAGCAAACTCACTGTGTCACAAACTCCTACGACAACCTGTCTAGTACTACTTTGTTTTTGTGTCACTTATCATATATGGGTTTGACATCGACTCAATTTACGACAACTTCCTACAGTGCAAAAACTGTTAAGCCAGGATTTGTATGCAAACACAAGGTAGGTGCTGACATCTCAGCATGGTTTAATTTTGTTTACAATTTTGAAAGGTAACAAAGACATTAATACATAATATAAGTTATTTATGTCATGAATATGCCACGAATACCATCAACCCATATAGTTGACTTACCATGTCAACGGTGACCTCCCCAACCTTTGTGTTGCCGTGCTTGCTGCGGAAGTCCTTGACTGTCTTCTGGAACTCGGGCACCAAGTTGGCCATGACATCTTTGAGATTCTACATCAGACGTCATCAAGAACAGTGTCATGTAGTTGAATCTTTGAGATTCTACCATGGGTAACTAAAGACAACTTCTATTCACACAGTTTATACATGTGCACTGTTCAGGATTCATTATTTGATCATTGGGACTCCTAGAATAGTGTCATGTTGTATGAAGTAAGGATCTCACATGCAGAAAAATGAGGAAAAAATTAATTGTTGGGTGAAATAACCTGAACATTATCTGACGGGAATTCAGGTGTTCAGATGGTGCAAGAACTTGTCGTACTTGGCGACATCTCAACAAACTACCAAGCCAAGTCACAGAATTGTTACAATATGAAAGTATTCCTACAACATATTTAATATATAATTTATATTATGATGGCTTAACGGAGAAAAATGTTTGTGAAATATGTAAAGACTTCGTACAGGAGCTCACACAATGAAAAATGTATACATGTACTTCAAGAAAGGTCACATTCTCACTTGACACCAGCATTACTGGCATGTAGCATATCTGATTGTAGAATTACATTGGTTTATATGTCAAGCTGTACAAACTACACTACAAAGTCTGGCCCTTGGCTCTCCTACATATATAAACATATTTTGTACAGGGGTCATTAACTGAACTCAGCCAGCAATGTTCTTGAAAGGTCAAATTTTATCAAATTAGAGTTTACTCATGTTGGGTACTGTTAGGTCATTAGCACCAAATTCATGTCTACATACGTGTCAAGATGTATGTGAAATGTTATGTCAAATTATTATATATATATATATATATATATATATATATATATATATATATATAATTACTTTGGTTTGAGTAAGCTTGCCTAGAGTTCCTACATGTCTGCTAAATTTAATGTAAATTGGATGGGGGGGGGGCTAAGAACATCATGGCTTTTTCTTGGTCAATTCCATATGGAATGACCTAATGCAAAACTACACACAATGATGAAATATTACAGTTCATTTATATATATTTTCTACACGTACTTAGTTTAATGCATATGTATATGTATATATTTACTTGCATTATATATTGACATTTTGCCTGAAAAAACATTATTATATTATTATTATAAATAATTAACTAGATGTGTTGTTGAGTTGTCTGGACTTGCCCCTCCCCCCCCCCATATGTGCTCATCTGAACAACCAGACAGATCAATAATTTATAGCTGAACTAACCAGCCTTAATGTCATCATAAAGGAACCAGCTTGACTGGCTTGTCGGCAGTTCCAAGCTGGAAGGTTAATTTATTGCTGCCTTAATGATGTTTATTTACACCAAGGAGCTGGCTAGAGTCCTAGGTTGGCCAGTCATGGAGGGAAGGCCAGGTCATGAGAGCAACACTCCTGGACAACATTTATTTTCACACTTTGTTTAGTTTCTTTGAACTTTGTATATTTTATGAAATAATCAACCAATTCCATGTCTACACATGTGCTTTTAGGGCGGGGTCCAATTGCACAAAATCAAATTAACTACAATTACTTTTCATTTCAATGATACTTCTAAAAGTTCAACCAATGACAACATTTCAATTTCAGATGCAATATGCGGAACAACAATTTATTTTAAAAGTTTATTCATTCAGACAGCATTTGTTATTTTTACGGCATGTGTGTTGTTGAATTTGGATATTTTGTATACGATTAATAAAAATGTAATGGACTTGATGTTTGTATGTTTTTAATAATGTAATTAATAATGTTTGCTTTCAATAATGCCATTAATATAACTGTTAATTGTTGGAATAATATATATAAAAAGAAAACAATTATGACATAATTACAATGACGAAATAGGACACAAGTGTTTCTGCTGCAATGGTAGATCTGTATTTTGGCTGATTGTTTGCTCCAAACAATGACATGTAAATTATGTGTGACTTCAACACCGAACAGCATATCTAGGACTAACATAGGAGTGGTTTATTTCAGAGTTTCCTTCTCTAGAGTTAGTGAGCACACAAAAACGTGTTTCCATTTCCCTGCATGGGATCTTTTACTTCCCCTGGCATAGACACCGGGGAGAAAGGACCAACAGCTGTTAGTGTCTCTTCCAAAAGACAAAATCAAAGTGGAGTGAACGAAACGACGGAGGTGGAATCGAACCACCATTCTCTCAATCGACAGGCGGGTGCACTAACCATCAGACTAACGCACCCCATGTAGCTTCATTCTTGAATATCAAACCAGGACAACAGAAAAGTTTAATTGCCTATCAGCTATAAATAAATTTGCATTACTCATACAACGTTCTACTTGAAGTGAATGGGGCAGAATCTGTCAGTGTCCCCAATTCAGGGCATTTCAGATATCTGCCAATGTTAACTGTGTGCACCCTTATAATGATGTCAAGAGGCAGACCGAATGAAACATCTCCTAGTGCGGGACGGGTCAGTATGTCAATGAGTTCAACAAACTCTTCTGCTAGGTCAATTCAGTCCAATTCACTAATTGTTATCAGTACACAATGATGCTATAAACCCATTTCCCGTGAATCCCAGCAATTGAAATGCACATATTATATATATAGCAATTATTGAACTACTATAATTACATATGCAAGGAGATCGTCAGAATATCTGCCACTCGGCGGTGAGAGCCTTAATCTTGAGAGTGAATTTAATTTTATCTTGCACAGTGCACACATTAATCAAGACCCCTTGCATAGACAGGCAACAGGCATCTCAGTTGGCATCGTCAATCATGTGACTACTGCCTTAGGTATGTCATATGACAGAGGTTATTTCTGTCAATCTAGTAATGCATCTACCCATTGATAGCCTTAGCTAGACAATATGTGACGTGACACATTTTATACATACCGTGGAATCAGACGCGAATCTGATTGAAGACAGCGCGGGCAAGACATGCTGAAATCAGAGCAAACAGAACATTTCATAGTTTGCAGCCAGCCAAGTTTTTATCTTGAGTTCACAGATGGGTGAACGGCAAACAATAAAACCTTGTACTTTCTTTCTCAATGTGTTGTTTGTCACGTACTGCATTTTTTGACATGTACAAATCTCTGTGGAATTATGGCATTATATTTGTGGCAAAGTTAGACTAAAATGGAGACACTCCACTGTTAGTACCAATATGAATGAGTCACATGTTACCATCCGGACTCCCTTCCACAGCCCGTGGTTGGAGTCTGGTTTACTACCTACTTTAGAAGAGGATAAATCCAGTGTTCAACTGGCCAAATTATGTCGGTAACCAAAATATGTATGAAAACAAGTTATATTTAGTCGTGCTATGAAGCACCTCATTTTGTAGCTAACATGCACTCCATGAGTATACTCATCAATGCATGCTTAATGTTTATTAATTTATATAGTACCAAATCTAAACAGCGATATTCTTTGGTGCTGTACATAATAAAACACAAGAATATTACATAAAACAATTATGATGATGATAATATATATATATATATATATATATATATATATATATATATATATATATATATATATATATATACACATAGTCTCTAGAGACAATTATATCATGATGCTATAGACAAATAAAAAACATAAAATTATAAATAAAGTACAATAGGATAAAACGATTACAAAGAATGAAATTATATATATATATGTAACCCGCTCCAGCATGAGTCAGAAACGCTGAGCCTGGCTATTCCACTTCAAAGTGTGCGAAAGAGTGAATTTGGCGGCAATGACAGATTTTCAGGTGTTGATGTTTTTAATTTGCATAACTATCCTAGATTGCTGTCATGATATTATGCGGTTATAAAATGATTGATAACTTTAGAAAAAATCTGTTTCGTAGAGTTAGTAATATCTTAATGAACAAAGACAAAGGAAACTTCACTCAATTCAGATGTATTCAGGGCTGGGGTGAATTCAAAAATGAATTGGAATTATTCAATTCAATTCCCGAATTGGAATTGAAAGATTTTGAGAGTGTTGAATTGGAAGAACATTAATTGAACCTCATTTTCTTGTGCTGGTGCGATTTGATTTTATTTCCAATATGGTCCTCAATGAAACCCTAGAATTGTATATGAACTCAGTCTTTGTAGCAGTTAAACATACGTTTGTACACCATTTGAAGATCTGAGGTGAGAACATTTGTCCAAATTTTAACAAAGGGTTTGTACAGGAATGCTACCATGTGGCAATTCACAATTTGAAAAAAGAACTCAGAAGTTCTGCTCAAATCAAAGTATGGTGGGGTGTGATGAGCTTACTTTGAATTCAATACAGGTGGCAACTCCTGCTCTAAGATAACATTTGTTGTCTGCCTGCACATATCTGAAGCCATGCCCTTTGTGTCTGCTAGGAACGTGTGAAGCCATAGCCACCCCAATGGAGCATCTAAACAATTAGTAATTTGCTTGCTACTCCTGCATTGTTTCATGGAATTCTGAAACCACCAAATGATCAACCTACTGGTCTGTTCATGATGTTTGAATAACGGCTCAGCCATTGTCTGTACATTGAACAACTAATGATAATTAGATGTAATGAGGCCTGAATGACATCAAATGTCTGTGCATGGTGGCAGCCCCACACAGTCTGTTTGTTGAGCAAGATATAAAGGATTGTTTGCTGAGCCAGGCATTTTCTATGGATGTTAAGGCATTTTCTTTGGACATTAAGACATTTTCTATGGACGTTAAGGTATTTTCTATGAATGTTAACTGTAGTGTAATGTGTTTGGATTTACTAGTATTCTTGTTTGTAATTAAATGTGAAATAAAATTTCACTGTGTGAGTCTGTGTCCGTCACTATCTGAGTGTTCATAGACCAAATGCATTCATAATGTTCATGTAATTACTTTAAATCCTGTATCTACTGCATGTTTTTTTACGTTTCACACATGTTTGCGTTGGACAAACTCACATAGAATTATTTCATAATTTGAATTAAACTAGAACTGAAAGATTTGAGCTGGAATTGAAACAAATTAATTGAATTGATTAAATTGAAAGGAATTTTAAGTTATTAAATGGAATTGACTAAATTGAAAGGAATTTTAAGTTATTAAATGGAATTGACCACAGGATGTACCGCTGGCTGTATTGTATCCACTGCACATCGCGCCCACCTCCGCCATCGTTGGACAGCTGACCTATTATGGGATGCATTTACTAGGGCAAAATCAGCAAGATGTTACTATACAACCAGTCAAACAGGTTTAAAACAGAGATCAAACATAAACAAAACCACATTATTCACTGAAAAATAATGAGGACGTAATCATGTGATATGAATCATGATGGCTGATTGGCTCAGCTAGAAACTCTGAACATTAGAATGCGACCTTTACCCCCATGTGAAGTCATGTTTGTTTTGGTTTGATGCACAGATTTTTTATATATAAAATTTACGTCTATTAATCAATTATTTAGTTGCTGTTGACTGGGAAAGTTAGTCGAGTCAGACGGATCAGACATCGACAGTGAACTGAACATCATTTCTGATGGCAAAAGCGAAGAGGAAGACAATGATCGAGCGTGTTTGCGTACAGCTTGGTGGCAACATTGTTGAGAATGCCATGTTTTGCGCACTTTCACAGCTATCGAAATGGAATTGCACCAAAATAGTATAAATGATGTGTACTACAATATTGCAAAATTTCAACTTCATATGATGTGCTTATGTTACTGAAATGTATGAATATACTGCAGTAAACTTCAAAGCTGTTTTTCTCAGAATAACTTGTCAACAAATAACCCGGGACACCTTCTCTTTATCAAATGATAACTCAGCAACTAAAAGTAATAGAGCTTGGTAGTTGTCTTTGGCACTAATGGAAAGCCCATACAATTGTCTTTCATGTGGCACCTTTATCTCAAAATGTAATTTTCCGAGTCATTCCTGATTTTGCTGGAGCAGGTCACATATATATATAATAACTTAATCACATGTTAAATTACAATAGTCTTTAGCTTGCTCATAAAAACTGTAACACCGTTAACACTTAGTCAATCTTTGGGTAGTGCAATTTCAGTGCTGATACTTTGAAAGCACTGTCATCCAGTGTATCTTGCTTGATTTAGGGCCAAGTTGGATAGATAATGTAATTTAATGTAAGAGCCTGAACCAAAAATTAAATAAATTTTAATTTAGAATATTATATTACATGAATATATTTCATAGAGAAACATTGGGTCAATCTGCATTGACTGTAGTTTACAATTTATCCACAAACACATATATATATAGTAATTATATATATATATATATATATATATATATATATATACATATAGTGTGTGTGCGTGCGTGGGCGCGCGCGAAACAAAGGCTGCTCAACACTGATAACAGGCACATAGTTGAAGTTCATATTTCTCTGATATATGTGCCACAATGGTTCTCTCGTTATTAGCTCTAAAATCTACATCTAATCTAAACGAACATTAAGTAATTATATTATGATTTATGCACCACTGTCTGTATTGCTATTACTGCAATACATCTAAAAAAATTTGCATGCCAGGATTACAGGAAGGTATCAGCCCTGGCCGGTAACGACAGCTGTCAGTATGTTGTCTTTTGTAACCTTGATACTGTGCCGCGTCACACGGCTGTCATTAGCGACATATCCAGTGTAACGCACTAGTTGACATCACGACGATGTGGCTTATCGATAAACGAACAAGGGAGTGTGGTAAGTGAGCCGGCCTACGCGTGCCCTTCCTTTGGCCTTGACTCGGGTCACCCGGCGCTGCCTACACGGATGCAGCGGTCGACGCACGTGCCGGGATACACATTCCCACAAAACAGTACCCAAGTTAGATTTGCTTTTCACTGCCTTTTATGTATAATGTCTACATCCAAGCGGCATTTATCCTCGTATGCTAGTTTGTGCACACCTTGGCTTTTCTGTCATGCCGGAAAAATCTGACAAGGACACTGACAGGCGATGGGATGATTTGAGAGCTCATGTTCTGTAATAAATTAACAATTTCAACGGTACGGAAACGCATTAATGTTAACAACGTTACATCAGGCTATCCTACCTTTGTTGGCTGGGCAAGTCGACTGGCTATCGCCTTCATCAAAGCCATTGTGAGAAGAAATGTCCTACCACGAAATAACTCGTTCGTCCGCGTCGGAAGCCGCAAAAACCCTCCTCGCGCGTCAACTGAAGAGCTCCAGACGGACGCAGATTGACGTCAGTGCAGGAGTATCACGTGATGGCGTGACGTAACGCATGTGGCCGGCGGAGCGCGACCTGGGGCGAGAAGGTGCTATACAGTTTATTTATCAGGTAATCCGCTTACGCAACAATACGATGCAAATTTATGGCAGTTAATCCTCCCAGAGTAAGCTTTGTATTTGCCTACAAAGACGTGAATGCCAACGAGTGACATATACTCTGGACTTAAGACAAGGAATAGAATAGAACATTCTGCTTGTCGCCGTGTGTTGTTTGTCATGATATTCGAGTGCTGTCTATCGAGGGCCCGAGCGCACTCACCCGTATGTGTGGGTGTGGGTGTGGGTGTGCCTGTGGCCAAGGACGGGACGCTGACGACAGGGACCATCAGCCGCCCAACCTGGCCAGCATGGACCATGGTTGGAAATAAATGCAGCCCACAATCGTGTCTAGCCTCTAGACGACAAGCTTGGCGACGTTGTTGGTTTGTGCATATTTAAAGTGACGAAATTGTGTAACTTGCTTGTAATTAAATAATAATTAATTAAAATGTTTTCATAGTTATTAACCATGCAAAGTTTCAATACTGGTGACACGCTATTATTTAACAGCGCATTTCTGATTTAATAACAATGTTGGTGTAACATACATGCAGTATGATTATACATACATACACTTTGTTGTAGATATTCAAGGCCAAGGCACATCAACACACGATGTCAATTAGGCAGCCAGAGTCATGTGACACTTTCGTTGTCTTGCCTCCCGCCACCTCTGATGGATGTGTCATCTTTGCTAAGAACTGTGATCGCCCAAAGTTCGAGGTACATGAAGTCGTTTACTTCCCTGCTGCTGATCACGACCCAGCCTTGCAAAAACTTCAGGTTAGTGAGAAAAGATGAACATTCTTCTTGTGGATTTGGGGATGCAACAATATCCTGTATTTATATGGGTTTATTTCATATTTATGGGAAAATCTGTCGTGATCAAGTACATTTTTGGTGTGTTTATCAGAAAAGTATGAAATCAAATGACAAGCTTATAGCTACAGTGGTCAAGGCACAAATACTTTTAATGCTTGCATAGAAAGTAAGATTTCCAGTGAAACTAAAGCAGATCTTTTTATTTCAGTATAATTCATAGCCTGATAAATGGCAATGCTAGATTGGAATCAGAATGCTATAGGTCAATTAAACAATGAACAATTTTATATGGAATTTTACAGAATTTCATGTCATAAATATGGATTTCACAAAAAACAGCGCGTCTGAATCAATGCGTCTTTCTTTGCAGTGTACTTACATAGAAATCCAGCAGGTGGCGCATACACATGCCATTATTCTCAGCAAGCCGGCGTGGATTTGGGGAGCCGAGATGGGATCCAATGAACATGGCGTCTGTATTGGAAACGAGGCTGTGTGGACAAAACTATGGAGTCCCGATGACTTGGAAGAACGACTCATTGGCATGGACTATTTGAGGTGAAGTCTTAGGCTTTTGTCGATGTCATTAATGTTTCAAGATATACTGTTTACTGGTACAAAATACGGATCGCTTTTATCGTAAAATAATGTTATAGTATAAAGTGCCGTATTTGACCTAATAAGCATACGATACGCTTGAAAAAGAAATTGGGCCATGAAAAATGTCAATAGATCTGTTCCTACAAGCGTTCACCAAAATTTGTTTCTCTAGACAATAAGGTAACTGTTTAGCACTAATTGTGCAATCTGGTGACTAGTGTAGAACTACTGAGAAGCGGTGCCAACTGTTTACCACCAGGTGGCGACACTTCAATTGTTCCACACTAGTCAAATTACAATAATTATGGATCCTGCTGATTAAAAAAGGGGTGTATGCTAATTAGGGCATGTACGCTTAATGGGTCAAATGCGGTTTATATAGTTTACAGTAGAAACAACCAGACCTAGTAGCTTTAAATCTATGTGATGTAGCAACCAAGAGTAGTGGAATCTAGATGGATATCCCTGTTCCCAGGCTGGGGTTGGAGAGAGGGAAGACAGCCCGGGAAGCCCTGGATATGATGACAGGGCTGTTGGAAGAGCTGGGGCAGGGTGGAAACTGCTCCGAGACTTCCCAGTTTTCTTACCACGGAAGCTTCATTATAGCTGATCCCACGGAGGCATGGGTGCTCGAAACTGCTGGGAAACTCTGGGCTGCGGAGCGCATAACAAGTAAGTGGTGGGAAGGATTTGAGCAGTTGTAACCTTGGCTGTGTCGGACTGCGTAACTGTAATTGATTGAGGCAAAAATTATTATTCTGGTTATGAAATCATATTTTATTTTACATCACAATTAATTGTTGCATTTTTCCCATATCACAAACTTTGTCTGAACAAAACATACAGTCATCACCCTTACGTGTCTATAAATCTGCAAAATATCCTAATTAAGCAAAACATGCCACATACAAATATTGACTAAAGGTTCTGAATAAAAAGTTGTTCCTCGTAAATCATTTGTAATTGATTTGAACAATTGTGTTGCATTGGTTCAGACCAAACTTACAATTTAACATCATAGACTTATGGGCATCATGTTAAAAGTGCTTTTTTAAATACGTGGTTTAAAAAGTGTTTAATTCTAAATGTTAGTAAAGTGGCTTTTGTTTCTTAAATTGCAAAGATCCGAAAACAGATTCTTCCACCACTGCAAGTGTTTTTGAGCTTTTCCTCCAATCGAACACGCATATCTTATGGTCCGAACTGATGCGACGTGTCACGTTTTAGAAGTGTATTTGAAATGAAAATAATTGTACTGATCTGAATTTGTGTAATTTTTCAAAACCAGCAAATGTCTGGATGTGACTTGTGCTGACCAGAAATATGGAATATATTACTATTTTCAAACCAAACGACATGCTTTCAAAGCAAACATGCATTGATGACGAATGAGTTTTCGTTTCTCTAGAAATCAGATGGGGTCAGTTAAAATGAGTTTTCTACAGGTGGATTTCGAAATATTTCCAACTTCCTCACAATTGGTACGAAAATTGATGCGATGTCAGCTAACCTAAAGGACCACGCTCAGAGCAATGGCTACTGGAAGCCAGAAGACGGCGAATTTGATTTCGCAAAGGCCTACTCAGGCACAAACCCAAGTGGTGAGTATTGAATACAGAACACAGTTGCAGTCACACATCCCTGTGAACCAGTGGTAATATTGTTATCACCCATTGTAGATTATGGTCAAGAAAAAGTCATGGGGAAAAATATGTTCTCAATGTCAGGGAAAAGTCTAAATTTTAACGACTTCAGTGGAAGGTCATGGAATTTTGCCATATGTGAAGTGCATTCTCGTGCTATAGCAATCTTCTGGAATTATGTTTGTTCTAAAGCAGATCTTGTTCAAAATGCAATTTTATATGTTTAGACTGTGATTTGAATTTGAGATAAAAGGGTAGATTGGACGGCTGTAGGAATTATGTTTGTTCCAAACCAGATCTTGTTAAAAATGCAATTTTACATGTTTAGACTTTGATTTGTATTTGAGATAAAAGGGTAGATTGGACGGCTGTAGGAATTATGTTTGTTCCAAAGCAGATCTTGTACAAAATCAATTTTATATGTTTAGGCTGTGATTTGAATTTGAGATAAAAGGGTAGATTGGACGGCTGTAGGAATTATGTTTGTTCCAAAGCAGATCTTGTACAAAATCAATTTTATATGTTTAGGCTGTGATTTGAATTTGAGAAAAAAGGGTAAATTGAACGGCTGTAGGGAGCTGGGAGGCTGGTGTAAAAAACATACTTATTTGTTGTCAGACCACGGAAAATTACATTTTGGTAAACTTATAATTTTTTTGTATTTAAAATATTTTTGTACTTACGCTTTAGACCTCAGGCATTTTTGGAAACAACCCTGATTCCTCAGTTATTTCACCAGGTACAGGAAAACATGTAGTTTCGCTTCTCCGACCCTTGCTCGCCTTCTGAATTCACCAATAAGAGAGTCTGCCCTGAGAGGCATGGTCTCGTTGTTACCCACTGTCACCACTCCATTAGGCGCTACCATGAAGCGTCAGCAGCCCATCAACGTCATCGAGATTCTGCACCAAACAGTTGTTTTGCCTGATTTAAGGTAGCTGGGGTGGCTAACGAGTCAGTTGATTTTTTTCCATCATAACATGTTAAAAAATATTGAACTGAACGTCGACGCCACATATAATCACCTGGCTCTAAATTTGTATTTCGCCAATCCATCCTTTCAAAAAACAGTCCTGGAAATCTCTTTAGAAACGCTGACAATGTTTCCATAGTAATGACAGTGTGTGCTCCAATCTTCAAACCATCTTTATTCATTTACCGTGAATGCAGAAAATATCATCTGGTTACTGTGATTCCAGTACACATCTATACTATATCTACCTAACTAAATCATGCAAATATCAGTGCTAGTTAAAACGGAAACAAGCAAGTACATGCGACCTGGTGACCCTGCAGACAACGGGTCAGTCAGAATGACCGTAAACATGCCCTGCAACATGTTTGTCAGATGACTGACATAACCTGATATCACAGACGACATCACATTACAAATACAGATTCAAGGGCCATTGTGGCGGCAAGTTAAGGGGACATGTCAATATTAGAAATGGCCGTTATGTTTTGTCAATAATATGTAAAACACCAGTGAAAAAGGTCACATTTCAAGCATGATACGCATATCTATTGACATTTCTGTTATCACTAACGACCAGAAAATTATGTTTAATTTACTATTATGCAAAAACTACAATACTGCAACTTGGCATATGAACACGTCTTACATGTTCACGGTGGTGTAGCACACGTAATTTGTTTATGTTAACCAAAATTTTCTGTAAAGTTATCAGTGACACAGTCATACTTATATGTGTGTCATTTATTTCATTGGGGATTTTCTCAAAACAATGTAAGTTTGCATTTTGTGGCTATTTTTTCACATTTAGAATTTTTTTTTAATCTTGTAACATAACTAAATAAACGAAAAACTCAAAATGTTATTTATCTGGAATGTTTTATAGTATTTCAACTGTAATTAATGAAGAAATGGTTAATTTCTCTTAAAAACTTCTGCTGAAACTACTCAATTCAAGACAATTGTATTATAATAGCTGCCCCACCAGCTACCTTATCTTTTCAGTCTGACGGTTGTGTGAATATAGTCAAAGTTTAAAGGTAATTCAATGGTTTAGCAGGGGATGAGCAGGAGATAGCTGACCTAGTGAGCCCCCTCGACAATACATCTGTGTCCTACGGAATGGAAATTAGTGCTGAGAAAACCAAGCTAATGACCAACACCAATGGCATCAACAAGAAGATCACAGTGAATGGACAAATATTAGAAACAGTGTCCAAGTTCAAGTACCTGGGTTCAGTTATCATGGATGAGGGATCCAAATCTGAGATCATTTCAAGGATTGTCCAGACAACAGCAGCGATGACAAGACTGAAACCAATATGGAAAGATAAAAACATCACCCTTCGATCCAAAATCAGACTGATGCGATGCGAGACATGGACTCTTACTGCCGAACTCCAAAAAAGAGTACAAGCCATGGAAATGAGGTGCTATTGAAAGATTCTTTGCATCTCACACAAGGACCATGTAACCAATGAAGATGTCCACAACAGAATCAAACAAGCCATCGGGCCCTATGAAGACCTCCTAACGACGGTAAAGAGACGGAAGCTGAAATGGTATGGGCACGTTTCACAAACATCCGGCATGACAAAGACCATCTTGCAAGGCACCATTAGGGGAGCAAGAAGACGAGGAAGACAGAGGAAGAGGTGGGAAGACAACATCAAAGAGTGGACAGGCCTGGACTTCTCAGAGACACAAAGGGCGGCAGACGTCAGGAAGAAGTGGAGACAGCTGGTTAACGTAACGGTTAATGTTAGCCGGCTGCTAATACTTCAGTCTTTACATTGACACTAGTTCCAATGTAGGCCTGTATAAGGGAGACCGGGACTAGTCCGTCCCCATGGTGACTCTAATAGATCTGAAGACTGTATTTGTAGAGCTAGAGGATTAGTTTCGACCTTATATTGAACAAAAATATCTTGTCCACAGTTGTGCTATCAAAAAATGCCAAAACTGTTACAAGCCAATATCCAAATCTTACTTGCCTGGACAAGTCCGCCCAGGGGCCGGGGCAAGTTCATCCCACATGTACTTTAAGCAGCAAATACACAAGAACAGTGCAGTTTTGTCTTACTTTTATGTCAAAAAACGTCGTATTTGTTAGAAACTTAAAATCCTCACAAATTCTGTTGTACCTATGAAATAAACGAGGCAAAAACAACACTTGGCACTGCATCGGCTACAAAATGGTGGAATAAAATCTGGTTTTGTCACTTTTTTACTAGAAAATAACACTAAACTGGACAGTTGGAAGTCTATTAGAGTATATGTTAGTGTGTTTATGTTCACAAGTGATCCTGGGCATTTGCTCCGTAGCACACAACTTGCTCCGTAGCACACAACTTGCCCCGTAGCACACAGGCGGACGTGCCCCAACACAGGCATATTTGGTGGGCGACAACTAAATAGCATTGACACTGGATAGAGCAACAACGCAAGATCCAAACAATAGCTGTGATATAAGGGCATTAATTTCACAACTTTCCAGCCAGCAACTCATGGACATCAGTTTCCTGCTGCATCAGTGTTCGAAATGAGGGGGGTCTGGGTGGGTCCTGCCATAAGGCACGAGGGATCTCCCATAAGAAAGAAAAATGTAAGCTTGGGGGGTCTCGCTTTCTATCGTTGTACCGATGCTAATTACCCTTCCGCTGTTGCATCTGTTTATGTGAGGTTACTCGACGGTTTTCGCAGAACTCGACAGTTTTCGCAGAACTTGATTGATCTCGCAACAAGAACTTGACAGTTTTCGCAGAACTTGACAGTTTTTGCAGGATTCGACATCATTGTGTTGGTAGTTTAGCTGATTCTTTCAGCTCACTCTATTGTCATTCAGTTAATCTCTGTTAAAAACATCTGAAATCATTCCACTCATATCATTGATGAGTGTGTGTTCTGTTTTCTGTTTGGTGTCTGCAGTAATGCCGCCAATGAATATCTAGTTGAGGCACATTTTACCTTGGCATTTTACTTCTCATAATTACAGAGCACTGTGTCTGCTAGCGCATTACTCCAGTAACAGTGGCTTAGACCACAATTTATAATTTAGTTATTTAACAGACGCTCTTATTTAGAGCGACTTACAACAAGTGCATTCAACCTAAATTGGTAAAATAACTACATGTTGCTATGAGAGGTCGCTATGATACCAAGCAAGGTTTTTTCACAAAATTAGACGTTAATAGCCATTACAGAGCCTGAAAAGAAGAATTTTAAGAAAAAAATTTTGGGGACCCCCAAGAGTCAGTGGTCATTTTGAACACTGCACTGCATATAGTTTGATGATCATGTGACTTAATCGTGTGACCGAAATTACTAAGTTCTGCAACAGCGCGGAATATAAGCCAGTTGGGGGGCTTGCCTCGGTGGCGGACTAGTCCCGGTCTCCCCTTCGTGTTCTTTTACCGTAATATTTGCCATGGACATAGGGGGGTCTAAGACCCCCTTCATGGCCTACGGGGGGTCTTGAGACCCCCCTGGATCCGCTGCTGCAATGTGTTCTCTATACTATCCACCAGAACACGCCACCTGAATCGATTGAAATTCACTGTTATTTTGGGTTGAGTTTGGCTGCATTGAAGCTTCAGTCTGCAGACGGGTTTGGCCGAGGACTAAAGGGTGTAAAATAAAATATATTTTGTATTTTAAGTTAAATATATTTTTTCTTTAGATTAAATATATTTTATGCTAAATAGAAAGATAGCATTTTTCTTAAAGATATGTTAAATCATTTCATAAAAAAAAAGTAAATTAGTAATTAAGTGGACGCAGTTCTGTTAAATATAATGTCGTTTGTGTTTTAGGACCGGGCTTCGCAGCAGCCGCTTCTCCGGATTGTCGCTATGAAGGTGGGCAGAGACTGCTCAAACAACTTACTGAAGGCAGTAAGTACTGCAAGGGCGTCTTATATAGATTTGGGTAGTGATTTAATTAAATCTCTCATAACCGTGCGAAGTGTGGCTAAGAATAGAAAGTATAATTATTTTTATCATCAAATCACGTTACATGGTATGAGCCACTGTTTCAAGATTATTTCACTGTTTGTGTTATCTATTTAATTGGAATGTTTTGCAACAAAATTAATTATGTTTACATTGCTGAACGGCAAGGTTAATATTCATGTGTATGTCGTATAATTGAAATCAATAAATGATATACTAATAGAGAGATATGTACTACTACTAATGCAATTGGATATATAGAACTGGTTTATGATGTTGAGGAACTGTCTTGAGTAGCTATGGTCCAGTGTAATTTTGCATATCTTAAAAAGAGATTTTTGCCATTATTATAACACAAGTTGCACCGCAAATATTTCTTCTTTTGAAAAAACATGCTTCATGTAGTGATGACTTCATTCTGGTTGTAACTTCTGAGACATAGGCTCTCACTAATTCTCTGTTTGCTTGTAGACAACTTTGACGTCAACTCCATGTTTCGAATCCTGCGAGACGTTGACAGTGGAATCTGTCGTGTCAGCCATGCGACTACGGCCACAGTTGCTAGCCAGGTGTCAGCATTGTACCCTGCATCGGCGAACTGTCCGAGTTGCCATTGGTTGACCGCGACCCCCAACCCAATCTGCTCCGTGTTCAAGCCATTCATTTTCTGCCCCGGGGTTGTGCCTTCGCCGCTTACAGTGGCGCCCTCTTTTGGTGCCGATGACCCAGCCAAGGTCAAACCTCGCTTCCAGAGAAAGGTCGACCGTCGACATGAGCTATACAAGGCACATGAAGTTCTACAGCCGCTGTCGGAAAAGGAAGTGGAGCGCCCCCTGATGGTGACCTTGAGTGACCTTGAGGCACAGTGCGTCAGCGACGTTGCGGAGTTTCTGCGAGCGTTTCAGCCAAGCAAGATGGAAGAACTGCAGGCGTTGTTTAAGGATATCGTTGAGTCAGAACTCAAGCTGTGCCTGACCACTTGAAGACTTCCGTGGGCTACTGTCTCAGCTGGGGCTTGCTCGTCCAGCGCCTTGATGACCTGTCATGTGACTGGGTCCTGTTGTTGCTGGTCGCATAATAGCTGTGTTGGTGTGCTGTGCAGGTCCAACGTATTCCCAACTGTCATTGGTTAACCATGTGCTTTACCTTTGCTAATGAATTCGTAAATTTTAGTTGGGCAGTGTCAGCTCTTGGGATCATTTCTACGATTTTGAAAATACTGAAACATTGATGAAGTGTCATAGTTTATTGCTAAGCTTGTATATTGTCATTGCATTTGGTTGTGTTGTTTGGCTACAATAAAATGATTTTGTTATAGTCAACAGGGTTAGGTTCAGTTAGAAAGCATCATAAAAGCTCTGTTATAATTACACCATAATTATAACTAATTACGAATTGTGCAATTACAATTGAACCCAATCATAGGCTGCCTGAATGGTTGTCTGGGGAAAGCTTCGATTGTGAGCTAGTAGGAAGGGTTATGTAATGCACGACATATCCTTCAAAATCGTTCTGCACATGGATATTGATCGATATATTCAGTCGCAGCCAAATGTGTTGTAGTTCGTGCAGTATTGCGGTCTTTCCTTGTGTTCAGAAACTTGCTGGCTTTCAATGTTCATAACAGCAATGGATCTTTCTGGTTGTGTGCAACATCGTTTTCTATCACAAATGATGTTGGTCTGGCGTCTTATTTGCAATACTTTTAGGAAAATGCTTTACTGTATTGCAGGTATACGCAATACTTTTCAAGGTATTCCGCCCGTTCCTTATCCATATGTGGTGTGTGGGAAAACCCTGCAATAGCATGATTGCATGCGTAGTGTATTGTGTGATTATTCACCGTTGAGACCACTTGTCTCTCCTATGCCTCAGTTTCACTGTAGTAATTAATTAATCTACATGGTATGCTCTTGACCAGAACTCTACACGCTTTTATCTCTGGTATTGAAAAGCTAAGCTAACCTTGTTAATATTCAAAGTGTGAATATCCTGTGTATATATATATACCGGATATATATGAATGTCGGGTATGTATATATATGTGTGTGTGTGAGGTTTTGTGCAATATCCTCTAATTTTGTTGGTAAGTCATGTGATACCCCTGCTGAACACTAATGGACCATGCCCATATAAGGCATTTTCAATATTGTGACAATGTGTGGCAGAGCTGTGATTAATGTCTTGGCTACACACATAGGTGTAATCCATGTAGAAGACAGGTTATGTTACAAAATAAACTCCACTGCTTTAGGTGAAGATTGTGATAATTACTGTTATAATTCCACTAAAATATTTATCTTGAATCACCATGAAACAACTAGGGTTGTCAGGACTTTGTTAAATTGCATGGTTCAAAGGATGGACTGAACTTGCATTTTATTTTGTATCGCAACCTCAAACACTTCCATGATTACAGTAGCTCTACATTTGACAGATACTATTAAAAGATACATAGTCTAGGAACATGTTGAAATATGTATGTGATATATCAAATTCTACTATATATTTTATAGTTAGGGAAACAGATCCAACAAATATAAGAATTGTTTGTCAAACGGCCTGTATTTTCGATCGAGACGGTATTAAAATAATGTTGGAAAAGTTGTCACTTTGATCAAAGTGACAACTTTGCATCCATCAGTAGTTCATACATTTGGTCAATATTGTTGAATAATTTGCCTTGATTGCTATATATGTAGGTGGATGTGGATCTGATATCACCTTGCTCATGTCTGCTTGATTAACTTACATATCTTGATTCACTTTATTTATCAGCATTCATTTTACATGTTGTCTATTATATCTACCAATGGTGCTTTGGCTGGTCAACATAATTAATTGTTTAAACTTTTATCCTTTGTTTACAATCGTATGCAATTATAATAAATGTTGTCTATAAAAGATATAGTTGTTTACTGTTTGTGGATACTCTATACAATCATGGTTTTACCAATAGGCCAAGGGGTACATACCGTATTCAACCTATTAAGCGTACATGCTCTAATTAGCATACACCCCTTTTTAATCAGTAGGATCCATAATTATTATAATTTGACTAGTGTGGAACAACTGAAGTGTTGCCATCTGGTGGTAAACAGTTCGAACCACTTTTCAGTTGTTCTGCATTAGTCACCAAATGACACCACTAGTGTTAAACAGTTACCTTATTGTCTAGAGAAATACATTTTGGTGTACGCTTATAAGAACAGATTTCTAGACATATTTCCATGACCCAATTTTCTTTGTGTATACCGTCTGCTTATTAGGTAGAATACGGTATTTGATACCACTAAACCACAATACTAATAGGATAGTGCACATTTTGACCACAGTTCATATGGGTGGTCACATCAAGTGTTGCATTTACTGTTGCTTATCAAATTAATTTTAAACCATCCACTCTTGTATATCATGCTCTGTGTACACAACAACCACCCTTCTTGGCTAGTCTCATGCATCTTTCAAATATCTCTAGGCAGCTCAGATCATTAATTTCACAACTTATTGTTCGTAACAGAGAAGCAGTTCTGCTCACTTGTCGGGATTCACTGGCCACATTATAAGCAACATGAAGTAGTATGAATGGTGTCAATGCTATCAAATAAGTACATGCGATGGACATGTCAACTCCTTGGCCACGTCCTAATCTTGGACGAGAAAGCGCCTGCAAACCAAGCAATGTTCGCATTATTTCCAAATGGAAGGACTTGATGGATATCACAGCCGACCCAGAATCAGACTCCCCGACATCTGTGACACCGATCTGCAGCAGATCGGCATGCGGCTAAGGACAAGGGCCGACCTGGAGCAGCTACATCGGATCGCCAAAAACAAAACCCAGTGGCGCAAACAAGTAAAAGGAAACAGTGTAAGCAGACATAACGACGCTTTATATAATAAAAAACATTATTCCTGAAACCAAACTTAACTTAGGCAAACGTGCTTTCTCTGTTGCTGCGCCTAGAGTCTGGAATGAACTCCCCATCACTTTGAAAACGTGAAACTACAGCTACCTTCCGAAAAAAACTCAAGACATTTATTCCAAATAGCATTTCCACCATAAATCTTTGACAGTCCCTTGTTCTGATAATGATTTTGTGAATCTCTGTTAATGATTCTGTTTTGTTGCGCCTCTGAGCTCAGTTTCCTGAGGATATATTAATAGGATAAGTTATTTTTTAATTATTATTATTATTTTGATGGCTGGACGTGCCTCCTAGCGAATATGAAGTTCCAAAAGTCGATGTAATTCAAAGTTTCATGTAACGGGGGGGGGGTTGGATATAAGGGTAAATGACTTTGATCTTAGTATTGTACTTTGTTGGTTTGAGAGGAGTCTTGAGTAAATTCAATCACATTCAGCCATGATAGTAATACCTGCCATTAAATTAAATTCCCTACTCAATTCATTTTGCCCAGAGAATCAGATTTGTTGATGTTCAAATTATTAATGCATGTGTAAGTAACATGCACAGTTGGTTTAGTACGAGAACTGAGGGGGAGCCACCTTTGCCATTTTCCGCTACAATTTTACTGGGCCCAGTCGAAAATAACTGATTAGTTTGTTTGATGGTTTCATAAAAACTAAACACATTTACAGAAACAAGCTGCCATGTTGTAGTAGATTCTAGTTAAATTTTTCACGATTCTGAAACAACGAGACAAGTGAAAAACTGGAACCGAGGAGGAACTTTAAGTGACAAGTAACCATTACAGGGGAACCCCAACTAGCTACCACCACCCAGTATTAGGACCACCTCATAAATACGACCACTATTCCTAAGCCATAAAATATTCATATTGAACAGATGGATAGACAATTTATAATTAAGAGCACCTTTGAATGAAGATCCATTTTAACTACTTGTGGTCGTATTTTTGAGGTTCTCTTTTTCCTTCGATATACTTGGTGTAAGATTCAACAAATGTTTTTAATATTAACATATTTTATTAAACAAAATATTATTACAATCATCTAAGCATTTCAGCCTGCTAAACACAATACCTCTCAGGAACAGTCACATTCTATAAAAAAATATTCTTTGATAACAGTCAGTGATCTCTTTTAACATATAAAGCAAAAATACAGCTTTCATTATACATTTGTCCCTGCGATATCTAAGAACAAAATTGTTGGTTCCTTTTCATCAGTAACAAAATAAAATTGCTTAATGACATACATAATGTAGGACGTGTCATTCAACTCTTCAAAATATTTCATAATGAACATTTAATTTTCAGATGAAACTTACTATTTTCTAATCTTTGATATCGGCAGATCACAGCTCAATCCTGTCAGCACCATTTTGTTGTTCACATTTATAATTATTCATATCAGACACAAAGCTGACATCATGTGAAATATTGCCACATGTAAAAAGCAGAGAAAGGTGTCACGATCGCCATAACGAAAGAAGAGAGTAAGTTAACGCTGTGGTTGTCCAGCAGGGCGTACCCCGATATACGTTCCACCCCATCACTAGGGGTCTCCACCATGCAATTCTTTATATGATCATACCCTGCAAACAAATCAAGAGAACAAAATTAGAAAATAGTCAAAGCTGTCAAAAATGTATTTTTGTCGTGTGATTTTTTTTATTATATTTACTTCCTTGGACAAAAAACGTATCGTTTTACTGTATATATATATATATATATATATATATATATATATATATATATATATACATACATACATACATATATATATATACATATATATATACATTATATATATATATATATATATATATATATATATATATATATATATATATATATATATATGTATACATATATATATACATATATATATATATAATGTCAATGGACCACTGGTAGTAACATAATGTCAACATACGGACCACCAACGTTTCAGTGGGATCACCAGCTTTACAAAGTTGAAGGTCCGACTAAGCACCAACACTTCAGGTGCCGTAGAGCACTGGTTTACCCCGAATATTTTGCTTACATTATATGCTGCAGATCCAAAGTGGAGTCGTAAACAGATAACAGTGAAATAATACCTTTAAACTGTGGTTCAATAAAACACATTTGGGCCATCAAAACGTTAGGATATATACCCAGTATAGTTTATACTATACAACATGATTTTACAATAAAAAACAATCAGATTATGCACCTTTAAACAATAAAACCTTTGAATTTTGACCAATCTCTCACCAGTTTGACTGCATCTGACATTAATTTCCAGGTAGTTTCAAGCAGTAATATGACGAGTTAGATAACATCTGTAGTTTGAATGGCAACAGAAGATCACAGCGTCCAATACTCAAATTGAGATTGACATGTCTCTAGAATTTAGAGCGGAATTATTATAATTTCATGATATCCCAAATCAATATGAAATGTCCCGCTTTTCTGTAAAATCAAGATACCAATTTCTTTTCACTCTACTGACACCAGCACCATCTGGCGAATAAACCAAATTAAACCAGATTTTCATCCTTCTTGAATTTTTTTATATTCTGGAAGTTTGAAAATGTCTACGCAAAGAGGTACGATTTAACCTGTTGTGCCACCAATGTTCAACCAGTTTTGCCACCAAATGTCACAATTAATTCCAGTTAAACGTCAACACCATCAATAAATCCTTAACTACCAATATCAAAATTATGCAACTATATTGCAACTGTCAACTCTCACGCATAAGCTGTGAGACTCACGGTTCTGCATTAGATGTCACAACAAAGGTTTGAAATCTCATGCATATTTTCATAATCTTTAGCAATGAAAATTATGAAACATAATTTCCGCTTTTTGCGAAAATGAGACACATAATCTATTTGCGTGTGCTGCAAGCAATGGCCTCAATTAATTTTACGGGTAATATCCACCTTTACCGAATAACATGTGAAACGCGGTCAGTGATTGGTCAACAGCTGAGCTTCAACCAATGAAATTTCATGTTGGAAACACATGTTGGATATGAGTTTGACTTTACTTTTAGAATCAAGTGTCTTTGCTGGTCTCCAAATGCTCCTGATATTCACTGAGGTCCAAAGGCTGGGGACCATATGGCCTGTGAACTCTGGACCATGGCAGGGAAACTTTATCAAGCCTAAGAACCATCCAGGTGTTGACAGCTATGACATTGTCACATTATAAAGAATTGGGTGTCAGGAAGCACCAGAAGTGAGAGGTGAAAAACGTGGAGAAATAAAATCCTCACCTGAGAATTGTAGAGTTGCTCCGATATATGAATCGACAAGACTTCCGACGAACCCTGCCATTGCTCCTATCAACATGACCGGCCACTGGGAGGGGCCATTCTCCAGGGCTGCCTCCGAGTGAGACAGGAGCAGCGGGATGTAGTAGGCCACGCCCACCACAAGGCCCCCTACAACACTGCTCACAAGGCCCACGATAGAGACACCCCCGTTTGTACCTTTGAAATATAATAATAAAATCTATTTAAATAAATACAGGTGATGTCCACGCAGAGAGATATTGAGGGTGGCCATTAGAATAAGTCATTACTTGATAAGCTAGTGACATAACATATTTAAATTTGCATAAATCACACTTTGTTGTTCTGCAAAAACAATTATTACATAATATGCCTATCAATCAAATAAATCTTTGAGGGTTTCCATATCAAAAAGAATGTTTGTCCTTCGACACATTCAAGCACTATGCAGCATTATCATCATGGTCTTACTCAAATAAATAAAACAAGTGATAAAATGTCAACTGCAATAAGAATAAAAACAGCTTATCCTGGACAAACAATAAAAAATCATGTTTTATGACGTTATCTGTATTCATAGGTAAAACAAAATAAGTTAATACTGTGCATATATCCATGAGTTAGGTTACCAATGACGTCAAGAATAAGCAATAGAAAAACTGGCATAGGTCACATCGTGAGAAGTGGAGAACTTTTGAAGCTGGCAACAGAATGAAGGTCACAAGGAAAAGGACACGGGGGAAATGAACGGGCTTATTGGACTGGCTGAAAGAAGGATGAAAATATGAAGAGACAGGTAGAAAACCGGGCACAGCAGAGAAAATGGACCTGCCACGTGACAGAAGACTGAGAAGAAGATTACACAGCTGTAAAGGCAGACTGTTTCACTATTTCACTATTTCACAGACAATTCTGCAGACACGCCACATTTTTTATTTTTAAATCCACATTTTTTACTTGAAATTCTTAATAAAGTTGTTTTAATTTATGTAGCATTTTTTTTATTGGTTAATTGGTGTTGGGCTACAAAAAATACTTACTTCAAACAATATCTGCTAGGTTTTGCTGTAAATCTGCCCAGCCTGATGTACACAAGAAAATATGTACTTTATCATAATTATTCCATTTGAAACAAATCTGCATAAAAAAACAGGATACGGCCACAAAACTGCCAAATTAAAAAAAAACTGCATCGTATATGAGAATTCCCCACAAAGCGGCAGGTCTGATTCTGTGTCACCTACCTCTTGGCACCCTCTTCCATGAGGTCACCAGCCACGGGTCACTGCCCGTGATCGCCGAGCCGACCTCAGAAGCATAGGTGTCACCACAGCTGCATGCGAGAGCGCCCAGCACACCCATGCACAGCCATGATACTGTGTAGTGATGCGAGAAGTCAACAAGGAACTCGCCACACCCCGACTCCACCATGAGAATGAGGGCAAGCTCCGTCGCCACGCCCGCATTACACACCACCTGCACCCAGTTACGCTGGCCCCCTACAACATGCAGCAATCTCTATGGAAACCAACACCTAGTTATACTGGCCACTTACAACATGCATATATCTCCATGGAAACCAACAAATATATATGATGGCCCTCTACAGCATGCACCAATCTAAATATTAACTTGCATGCATGTATTAACACTTCAATCCCAAAATAAACAACAGTTTTAACAGCTGCTTTCTTACGCTATCTTCATGAGAAGGACATCAGACTCAGTACGACAAACTTCACAAATGCAATGATGAGTCAAAACCACTGAAAGAAAGTCACCATGTCATCGCATTAAGTGGACGACATAAGTACGTATGTACCTTCATGAACTGGGCCCACTCTATGCAAAATGAGGAACAGGTAATTTTATATAGTTTGACTGACCTTCCCTAAAGTTCTCTTCAAGAGATCGTTTCTGGTCGGCACGGAATTTTGTCAACTTTGACCCGGAGACAAAGAAGACAAGGAGAGCAGCTAGGAAGCAGTAGTTACTTAAACTGATGACAAATCCAACCACAAGTCCTGAAACACAGTCATTGAACATGTCCTGACTTCATCTACATAATAGGTAATACTCCCAAGGTTTGCTGCCATTTATCATTGACTTTAAAATCTGACGTTAGAAATATTTGTTCACTATTATATTTACATTAGAAAATTACTAGATATTACAGATACGCTATGTACAAATCACAGTAGAGAACACCAGTTTCTTAACCATATAAAAAAATCTTTCCCATGAATGATTGTACTGGACAACCCCAATGATATAAATGTAGCAGTTAGTATGAAAAACATGTGTTTAGCTTTCGATTTGAACGTCAATGTGCATTATCTTAACCACACTCACCAGTGGCTGCGCCAGATGAATTGAGACTCTTCCGTTTCAGACCCCACTTTGCTATGAATATCGGAACCAGCACAGCTATGATACACCTGATAGGTGACAGAGGCTCCCACACACCTGAAACACGCCTGTCATGTGACATTGGCCCCCAACAACATATAAAAACATGTGACATAGTAGTGAATTATTTCTCAGAAGGCTTAGGCTTTCTTTCTGAATATTTAGACCAACTTACTCAGCATTAGTCGACAGTCAACCCTCCCTTGAAGGTTTCTAGAGTTGGGGATATAACTATGGTTACTATGCACTCAGCCTGAGGCAGTTGGTCCCATAGTTGGATACCACAAGGGAAACTGACATACGAACCAGATGCTGAGATGGGATACCTGTAACCTGACCTTTGCCTTGGCTGCCTTTGGACTCTGTCTGTGCCAATTAAACGGCAATTATCCAAGTAGAAGTTACAATAGACGTCTAATTATCTATAAACAATTGGAAATTTTGCTTTAAGTTATGACACACATCTCCGATACAAATATAATGACCATTTCTCTCCACCAGAGACAATGGCGAGGAAAATAGAATAGACCCGTTATTATATTATGCAACGAATCCGATTCTTTATCGCCCATATAAACAACTAATCAATGTCAAAATGTGTTGCAGAGGACAAAATACAGCGTTTACCTTCATGACTATACGATGTGTAAAATATCACATTCACAAACCAAATGACCAATGCTACTGGTATGATTACGGACAACATCATTCCCAGAATTATATTTTCAGACGCTTCGCCCATCCATTTATACCGATTTTGGCCCGACACATTTTGGTCCCTCCTTCATGGCCATCACCTTTATTTAAGGACGTTTGCGTTTTTCTTTGCGTGAGCCCGCATGAATGTGCATTTGGCATAGTGTATGAAATTTAGTGATTGGAAAAGCTTTTTTAAATTACTTACCACAACATATTTATATTAAGAATATGTATATGTATATATGTTACTTTAACCTGAATTAAACGCATTCGTATGAATTCGTTATATTGTGCTGTCACGGTCTATTTAAATATTTTGGTTCTACGGCGTTATTGCTATATAAATTATACTATGAACTTGTAATTCGTGTTTGCATTATAGCAAGAATTGGATGCAACAATTGTTCGATAATAAATGTGCTTCGACGTCTATTACATTTCCAAACTTCCGAGCGTCTCCGCCGAGAACCGAGTAGACCACCGCTTCGGAAAATAATGTATGGTCCGGCGGCGATCCGGAATTTATGAATATATTCATCTCATTGCGCGCACGCGCAAGAAAGTGACAACTGAGAAGAGGGCTTTAAATCTCAGATTTATTTAAATGATTCCTTTAATGTTGCGTAAATAAACTTGTCAAAAAAAATTAGAGCATTGCACAAGTATATTAAGTATGGGTGGCAACAAAAGAAGTAAAAAAGATAAAGGTACATGCTATTTTATGCAATATTTACGATTGAAACGAGCGATAATACGGTAATTATTTTAATGAATGCATGAATAATTATTGATCACTTGCATAGTCACGGATTTTTGGGTTCTAAATAGGTATTGTGTCAACCTTGTAATATCACACAATGTTAGATTAACGTTTGAAAGTTTCTGCTTTGTTAAAATATGACTTGCATGGCCATCCTATCTAGACAAGTGAGAGTGACAGATACTGTCATTGGCACATTGCCATTGGCCTTGGCCTGGGACACTCTTGCCCTGCCACCTGGTCTTGGACTTTAAAAATTAAGGTTTTATTTATGTGCCTTGCAATGTACTGCTGAACTTTCATCTAACCCTGAGGATGTTCACTGGGGTCACTCGCATTGTTCCCTGTCATTGTTCCCTGTCATTCAGCCAAACTAACCAACTGAATGGGGCAAAGTGGGTCTTACTAAACACCGTCCACGAACACACACAGAACTCAGAATCAGTTTATTTGACCTGTTTAGACATATACACTGATAATTTAAATAATAAGTAAGGTCGGGAGACTCCCATTAAGACATATAATGTCATTAGCATGAGAGCCACCCCATAAATGTAAACAGCAACAGAATTAACTTACTTCCGAGTACCAAATAAACATATAATGATATAGGGTGGCAGATCGGTCAAATTTAATAATAGAATAGTGCTGAATAATAGTATAGGGGGCACATTGTTCTAAACAAATAATAGTATAGTGCCGAATAACAGCATAGCAAATAATAGTACAGTGTGAAAAAGTCACAGGTATATTTGTCTTTTTTAGCACTGAAAAATATTTTTTACTCGACGTGAAACCAAGGCATTCCTAGAAAAATATGTGGATCGCTGTGTATTTTTTTTTTCTGCCGAATATGCATAAACTGCGTATTCGTGTCACTGCAGATATAGTAACCGCATTTTATATCTGAGAAAAACCGGGGAATTTTCTGTTTATAAATGGACATTAAAGTTTTATTGAATTGAATACGCAGCCCGTTTCAAGAGAAACCGCCGCCAGCCGGTTATGACCAGTTTCAGGCACTGCGCATGCCATTTACTGTCGGTTTACTGTCGGTTTACTTGGTGATAATGGCGTTTTAACTAATAATATACCATGTCGAGCGCCCAAGTACTAAAGATTCTGACCAATTCATCTAATCATGGAAATCTAACGGTTTAACACTTCGGGATCAAAACCTAAGATCCTCAGAAGCACGAGATCCTGCTAAATTCACTACTGTCATTCGAAAAGATGAACGCTTAGCCTTCAGATGGAGCCACATCGGCTCCAGTTGAGAGCAAGTGATTTTAGCACGAGCAGTAAATCGCTCCATGGATGATTGATTAGCGCTAGCAGTAGGGAGTGAGAGCAATTGCTCTCCTAAAAATTATACCCTGCATAATTTGCCATGATTATATGAGAATATAGGCTGGCACAAATGTTTAAATTTAATAATAGTATAGTGCTAAATAAGGTGCGTATAGGGTGGCATTTTTCATCAAATAAATACTCGTATAGGGACGCTTATTCGGCACTCAAGAGTAATATGATATGATTAGTAAATTTGTGGACGGTTGTAGATGCTTGTGGATGGTTGTAGATGCTTGTGGATGGTTGTAGACACTTGTGGATGGTTGTAGATGTTTGTGGATGGTTGTAGATGCTGATGGGTGGTTGTAGATGCTTGTGGACGGTAGTGGACAGTTGTGGACAGTGTTTAGTATGAAGTATGACCAGGATAAATACATTTTATTGTTACTCGTGTTTCAAACCAAAATAAGTAGGTGACATTCCTTTGTAAACAAGCCTTCATCGTAAGAAGACATTTCTCCTTAAGTTCATATCCATAATGCACACATCCACTTGAATAAATATCTTTGTTTCTTTGTTGTTATGCTGTAGGTGACTACCGTGTGAAGAAAGGTCGACAGCAGGAGGATGAGACAACAGAAGAAATGGAGGCTGACGGAGACGAAGGTCAGTGGACAGACTGTGTGTATCATTTATAGAAGGGCGTTCTTATGTATGGATCATTGCTGGAGCCTTTTATATTGTTTGGTTTACATATATTTTTGGTGCAGTAGCTCAGTGGTTAGAATGTCAGGCCTGCAATCAATGTCAGGCCTTCAATCAGTGTCAGGCCTTCAATCAATGTCAGGCCTTCTATCGATGTCAGGCCTTCAGTCGATGTCAGGCCTTCAGTCGATGTCAGGCCTGCAATCAATGTCAGGCCCTCAATCAATGTCAGGCCCTCAATCATTGTCGGGACCTCAGTCAAGAGAACCAGGGCTCAAAACTTCTTGCTACCTTTCCGAAGCATGGGCCATTTTGTTCACTCCACACTGCCTCAGTTCACTCAGCTGTAAATGAGTAGCTGGCTATAGACAGTAGTGGGTATATTAAAATTATATGCATCTATTTATATTTACTTTTTTGTGTGTCACATAATATATTAATTCTTGTTTTAACATTTTAATTTATGTGAAGCGTTTCCACGCCTTAAAGGTAATATTTGTAATCAATATTTATACTTTGTAATCAATATTCAGTTCGTAACCAAACACATGCTGCACATTTTATTATTTGTTATTAAGCACAACACCTGAAGGGTATAATTAGTAATTATCTACTACTTGTGTAGATAGAATTGGTTCTTCTACAGTTATTCCAAAATTATTATTCCTTGTGTGGCTGTAATCATTTACATACAATTACAGTTGTAATTTACCTTATGTATGACTGTAATGATTGCCAGGAGTGCCCTCTAGTGCCAGTCATCAGTTGGATGAGACCATCGTAGCGCCTGACGATGAGTTTGGTGCGAAGGACTATCGCTCCATGCTGCAACTGAAGCTGGACCATGATTCCAGGCCACTGTGGGTTGTGAGTATAAACACCTTGATGCATTGACCATTGGTCATCTAGTCTAGTCATTCACCTTGCATTATTTACCCTTGGCCAACTCGGCTATGCTCCTTACCTTACTTATCTCCACCTGTGCATTGTCACTCTCGCATTGTCATTCGTGCATTGTCACTCGCACATTGTCACCCGCACATTGTCACTACTGCATTGTCACTTGCACATTGTTACTTACCCATTGTCAGTTTATCACTAACGCATTGTCATTTCAGGCCTTGACATTAAGCTTTTGTACCCAGTGGCCCAATGTGTCAGTAGATTTGAAAAGTTACTGCCCCCCCCACAAAAGTTACTGCCCCCATAAAAGGTACTGCCCCCCCCCACAAAAGTTACTCGCCCAGATTTTTTCTCTGGTATCAAATAGAATGTGTCCAACACATCGCGGTGGTTTCATATATGTACTATAGAGCCTATATGTAGATTTAGTTAATTCTTTTGGCTGTGAGAGCCTTCAGTTCATAGATATGACAGGAATTATGCACTGGTATTCGTGTATATTACGATACATACACAATATATACAAAATTGGCATTGGCCATTGCAGAAACTCTACGCCTCTCGCAAATGCGGTATCAAATTAATTTTTTTGTATTGCCAGTGGCAGTGCAAAGTTTGGACAAAGTGTAGCGTCTGCTGTACCTTCTCCCATTCACCAATTCATTTTTATATAAGCTGCATAGTTGCTTCCGTGAGTCGAGCCAAGTGGTTTATTTATTCGAATGGTCGCTGTTTCTTTCAAACACTGATTAAAAACGTCTTAAATTAATCTGTTTTAGTTTTCTTTCAGTTGTTCCACTGACCCAAATTTCTTCCCGGTAGCGAGCAGTAGAGATGGGTAGTGAGATGCTGGGAACTAATCATCATTTTCTGGAGGTGTTTCGCCAGTCAGCGAATTATGTTAATGAACTACACTATCAACATTAGATAGTGAACTAAGCTAAAATAATCTCGGCTAAAACATTATTTTCTGTAGCTCAAACGAGTAAAATAACAGTTAAAATCTGTGCAAGAACAGCTACAAAAATCCTAAGGCATAGCCAGTTGTGCCATAGCGAGCATGATCGTACCGTAAGCGAAACTAAACTGGACGTTTGCGCTGTTGTTAGTGGTCTGCATCAGCACTGCTTATTAGCTGTTTACATTGAAACTGCCATCATGGAACTCATTCACGTCGTCATCAAAGAGGACGTTCAACCACATGTCGAACAGAATATTGTAGCAGAAATTATTTGAAAGGGGCGGTGGCCAGTAAAATATTAAAACCTGTGACTAGAACTGGCCCGATGGCCTTAAAACTGAGCACCGGGCTAGCGGGCCAGTGTTAATCTCGAGGCCTGCACTTATGCATTGTCACTTATCCGTTGTTGTGTATCTCTTGTCACTTATCTTTTGTCAACTAACCCCTTATCCATTAACCCTGTTCTTCTACCCCAGATCATGAACCCCCCTATTAGTTAGCCAAGTTATTACGTGCATGCAGACTTTGTCTTGCTACAGTTGAAGACTGTACCTGACAGTGACGGTTCATGTTGTTTCAGGCGCCCGATGGTCACATCTTCCTCGAGTCTTTCTCCCCCGTCTACAGACATGCACATGACTTCCTCATTGCCATTGCAGAGGTGGGTTGTTAGAGGCTAAATGGGGACAGGGTTAATCCACAAACCCATGAATTGAGAAAATCAACCTGGGCATTTTAGGAAGTCAGCAGCATAAGATCTGGGTATGATGAGATACAGTGGAACTTCTATAAAGTAGTTTGTTCCCTCACATTCCTGCCAATTTTGCATGTATGGGGCTGACATTTTTTAGGCTTTCCCAGGGTCTCATGGGAATGTTTTGTACAAAAAAAATTCAAAATTACCCTCAGGGGAGGGTATATTTACAAAGGAACCTATGAGGATGTTTGATGTTTGAAAAGTTAAGAGAATTGAGGTATTTTAATTAAACAAAACCACCAATGAAAGTCCCTGTACACACAGTGACACCCTCTAGATATCGCATTGACTGAATGACATCATTTGGTGCTTAATCTGGGAATGTGTGTTACACTTAGTAGAGTAACGATGCTGTGTAACGCTGCCTGTTACAGCCAGTAAGTCGGCCGGAACACATCCAGGAGTACCGTCTGACGGCGTACTCATTGTACGCAGCCGTCTCAGTTGGTCTTGAGACAAAGGACATAATAGAATACTTGAAACGTCTCAGCAAGACCACACTGCCTGAAGGCATCATGGAGTTTATCAGGGTACTGTCCACTGGCTCGAGTTCTATGACGTATAAATATACAATTATCAATATGACTCCTAATGAAACCACAGAGTTGTTAGAGAAACACAAAGCTTTAGCATAAGTACTGGAGATAAATGTTTGTAAACATATTCTGATGGTTGTATTGAATAAATCGTTATTTTCAACAACAATAATAGACAAACACAATAGAAGTAGCGATGTCATTATGACATTGCATAACTAAAATTGTTGTATGTCGTAAATTTCAACAATTGTGAACTTTCCTAACTGTTTGATGTCTTATTTCAGATATGCACTCTCAGCTATGGCAAAGTGAAGCTTGTCTTGAAACACAACCGATATTTCATAGAGAGTCATTTTGCTGTAGGTTCACATGTGGCATCTTCAGATTAAATGAATTTGTTTTGAATTAAGTAGTTTCAGTAGAAGTTTTTAAGATGAACTACCCATTTGTAATTGAAATTCTGAGTAATATTTTAGATGAGTAACATTTTTTGTTTAAATAATTTTTGTAAATATGATAAAATACACCAGAAGTTCTCTTTTTGGATTCAGCATCTTCAGATTGTAATAATTGGTTTGATTCCCAATGTCAACACTTATCAGATACATCAACACTTATCATATTGTCAATACTTTCTCTGTTGCAGGACGTCATACAGAAACTCTTGAAAGATCCTGTCATCCAGGAATGTCGACTCAAGCATGACAACGATGACACCGATGTACTGACAGAGAGTGTTGCCTCAGATAAGTCTGTCCTGTCGGTAAGTGACACTCGTGTGTTGGACAAGGCAACGACACACTGAAGAATATCACAGAGAATGTTTGTATGCACATATTGGTGAAGGAGTATCAAGTTAGGAGACGTCAATGAATGAAACTTTCAACTATTTTACTCACTTATTGACTATGAGGGAGACAAGGCGACTGATAGGGAAAACAACAGAATTAGTAAAGGAGACCATCTGTGTAAGGAATGTTATGAACTGAGATGATAGCTTCTGTGAATAGGCCTGTATTTTGATGTTGACTTACGACTTTGGAGGAATCCTATTTTCCTACTGCATGAAATTCCACATTTCGCAACTTTTCTGATAAGTCATTTTGAAAATCAGACATTGTTTGGTTGCTTTAGGTAGTAACATTTGCAGTGATTTTATGGACTATGATTTTATCAACTTGTTTTTGCAAAATATACTGTATTTGACCTAATAAGAATACAGTATGATTCAGCGTACAAATGTGCTTCTCTAGACAACAAGGTAACTGTTTAAACACCAGTGATGTCATTTGGTGACTAGTGTAGAAGGGGGTGTATGCTAATTAGGGCATATACGCTTAATAGGTCGAATACAGTATGCTAATTTTTAGCGTCTGTAAATTCACTCAAATGTGTACCTCTCTGTTCTCAAATGAGCGACTAGCATATTTGCACTCACTGTTCTCTCCTGCAAGAAAGCCTTCGACGAAACATTGTTTATTTTCTAATCACAGTCCTTGGGAGTGCTTTGAGCGCGTTGAGGCAGTTTTGTATAAAACAGCTAAGTATAAATGGTATTCGATGGTTACAGCACGAAGGACAGACTTTTCACAGGTATCAACAGGTCAACAAAATTCCAAGTTTCATGTAGCCTGGAGTCTGAGGTTAAACGCAATAGATTTCGTATACATCAGTATTTTGAGAACATCCCTTACAAGAATAACAATGCGGATCTTTCCAGCTGCTAATTTTTATGATAATAATGATAATATGAAAGCTTCTATGGCACCTAAACCCAAGCTCATAGGTGCATCACAACAAAAGGGTTCGGCAATCTCGAAATCAATGTACAGTGCAAAAGTTGTCAACAGGTAGATGGATAAACCAGGGAGGGAAGGCACGGTTAAAAAGATAAGATGACAGCAACATTTTATTCAGTTTCCTACTGACTTAACACTAATAGGAGGTGAATCCCAGAGTGCCCTACTTCCAATATTTCTTTCATCTATCATCATCATCTGCATCATCCTGTGTTGCCATCTCCTCTCAGAAGGTCAGTCGTCATGGGTGTCATCATCCTGTGTTGCTATCTCCTCTCAGAAGGTCAGCCATCATGGGTGTCATCATCCTGTGTTACCTTCTCTCAGAAGGTCAGCCGTCATGGGTGTCATCATCCTGTGTTGCCATCCCCTCTCTGAAGGTCAGTCGTCATGGGTGTCCTCATCCTGTGTTGCCATCTCATCTCAGAAGGTCAGCCGTCATGGGTGTCATCATCCTGTGTTGCCATCTCCTCTCTGAAGGTCAGCCGTCATGGGTGTCATCATCCTGTGTTGCCATCTCCTCTCAGAAGGTCAGTCATCATGGGTGTCATCATCCTGTGTTGCCATCTCCTCTCAGAAGGTCAGCCATCATGGGTGTCATCATCCTGTGTTGTCATCTCCTCTCAGAAGGTCAGCCGTCATGGGTGTCATCATCCTGTGTTGCCATCTCCTCTCAGAAGGTCAGTCGTCATGTGTGTCCTCATCCTGTGTTGCCATCTCCTCTCAGAAGGTCAGCCATCATGGGTGTCATCATCCTGTGTTGCCATCTCCTCTCAGAAGGTCAGTCGTCATGTGTGTCCTCATCCTGTGTTGCCATCTCCTCTCAGAAGGTCAGTCGTCATGGGTGTCCCCATCCTGTGTTGCCATCTCCTCTCAGAAGGTCAGCCGTCATGGGTGTCATCATCCTGTGTTGCCATCTCCTCTCAGAAGGTCAGCCATCATGGGTGTCATCATCCTGTGTTGCCATCTCCTCTCAGAAGGTCAGTCGTGATGTGTGTCCTCATCCTGTGTTGCCATCTCCTCTCAGAAGGTCAGCCATCATGGGTGTCATCATCCTGTGTTGCCATCTCCTCTCTGAAGGTCAGCCGTCATGGGTGTCATCATCCTATGTTGCCATCTCCTCTCAGAAGGTCAGTCATCATGGGTGTCCTCATCCTGTGTTGCCATCTCTTCTCAGAAGGTCAGCCGTCATGGGTGTCATCATCCTTTGTTGCCATCTCCTCTCTGAAGGTCAGTCGTCATGGATGTCATCATCCTGTGTTGCCATCTCCTCTCAGAAGGTCAGCCGTCATGGGTGTCATCATCCTGTGTTGTCATCTCCTCTCAGAAGGTCAGTCATCATGGGTGTCATCATCCTGTGTTGTCATCTCTCAGAAGGTGAGTCGTCATGGGTGTCATCATCCTGTGTTGTCATCTCTCAGAAGGTCAGTCGTTATGGGTGTCATCATCCTGTGTTGTCATCTCTCAGAAGGTCAGTCATCATGGGTGTCATCATCCTGTGTTGTCATCTCTCAGAAGGTCGGCCGTTATGGGTCCCCACTCCAGCCTGAACTGTGCCGGTCTTATCAGGTCTTCATGCTTAATTTTTTCCATCCATGTCTTGATGCTGTGTGTCTGTGTGGTTCTTGGTCTTTCCTGGCCTCTTTTTGTTTAATGTTTATCCACTTATATAGCATCAAACTTCTTTAACATTCTTTGGTCCTGTACATAATAAAAAATAACAACATTACATAAAACATTATGATGATTGGGTATATGTATGTATGTATGTATATATATATATATATATATATATATATATATATATACACACACACAATTGTATCATATATGGGGCTATGCAAAAAAAGATTATGAATAAATAAAACAATTAATTAAATTAGAATTGGTGTAATAACTTAATCGTTCACTATATTAATACAGTGAGTCTTTAATTTACTCTTAAAAACTTTGACATTCTCCTTAGATTTTGGTGTAATGTATTCCATAGTTTGGTGCTGTTACCTGGAAGGCACAATCTACCTTTCAACTCTAGGAACAAAAATATTCATAAGCCGTGTTATGAAAATAGTTGTTCATGCGTTTCACACAATGTATCTGTACAGTTGAAGAAGCCGGGAGAGGGAGAGGGTGACGACAGTTCCCAACATGCCCCAGCAGACGTACCGGAGGACATCTGTAATTATTACGACAAGATGGACAGAGATGACGAGGACGAAATCGATACAAAGACAGTTTCGTTTGAGATCAACCAACATCAGCTCGAGTCACTTCAGAAACGGTTTGTGTCAATAATTATTTAATGATATAATATTTCCTTGCGTTTGCAACCAAATGATTGCACAGAAGTACCTTAAATGTGTTTGTTGATGGCATGCTTTTGCTTGGTTCAAAGTGTAAAATTCTGCAGCGCTGTCTGTGAAATATAACAGTTGAAATGTCGGTGTTGTTAAATTTCTTGTTTGAGTTATGTGATGTATATGATTTCATTACCTATTTATTGTGATTCATCATGTGTTGCCATGTCAACCATAAGTACGTATAAGGGAGTTGCATATACTGTAATTGGTAGAACTGGGCTACAGACCATAGAACTTAAGGGAGTTGCATACATTGTAATTTGTAGAACAGGACTACCAACCATAGAACTTAACTACCCCCGCATACCTGAGATACCCTTTGTATTACTGAACTGAACTATGCTGTCTCTAACTATCAAGTTGTGTCTTTCAGGTGTATTGAGCTAGACTACCCACTGCTGGCTGAATATGACTTCAAGAATGACACAGTTAATCCCAATGTCAAGTGAGTCACTATGTCATGTGACATGTCAGGACTTGTTGATTAATAACTGATATGGTGACATAATTCCCTATTGGACAGGTAGTACCTGTTTACAATTTGCTATCAGTGCCATCAATTTGCTTTCTAGTTTCCCAGTAACAGTCATTTTGTTACCAATATTTAGAGTTACCAAAAGTTGCATGCGATCAGTTGCACTGGCGTATACATTTTTTCATAATTTTCATCATCACGAAGATATCTTTGAGAAGCATGAAATGTAATCAGAGAAGTTTAAAAATCAGTTTTATTCCTATGTCCATAAATATAAAACATAGCGGAGACCAGTATCAGCACTCTACGTGAATTGAGGCCAAATTGAAAAGATGGTATGACATCATCGTGCCTTCATTTGTTGCGCCCCGACAGCATTGATCTGAAGCCAAGTACGATACTGAGGCCGTATCAGGAGAAGAGTCTACGCAAGATGTTCGGCAACGGTCGGGCACGGTCAGGGGTGATTGTCCTGCCCTGTGGTGAGTGGTTGAACTATGTCAATGTAATGGAGTGTGTCAGTTACGCAGACATAGAACAATGATTGCTTCATTCAAGAGCGCACTACACGCTACATCCAGGGCCAGCTTTCGGGGAAGGCGCGGACAAACGATAAGTTCAGTTACAACAAGTTATCACAGTTATAAACCCTGACTATAATGCTAGGTGCACATTGCGCACATTACACAACATTTGTTGCTGCGATTCAGTTTCTTAATTCGTCCAACAACTGTTGCGTCGGCCAAATAAACGCACACCTCGCAATAAAAGTTTTGCAATGTACATCTAGCTTAAGTTGTATAATGCACAGTCAGATCTGTAGACTAAAGGTCAGTTTACACTGGCGATTAATGTGATATCACTGTGAAAGAATCATTCAGGTAAATGCCCTCATAAAACCGGGGTAGCGAGACCGGAGCAGCACGACCGGAGCAGCATGACCGGAGCAGCACGACCGGAGCAGCATGACCGGAGCAGCGAGACCAATTTATGGCTATGATTGGGTCGTTGAATTGGGGGGGGTCCAATTGACTGACAGACAATTGCGATTTTGGAGCAGTAGCCAGCGACTGACAGCAGGTGCACCCGTCGTGACCTTTCATCAAACCTCAAGTCGGGAGTGGCACAAGTCAATATCTAGGTCACATTGTCTAGACACATCGCTCATCTAAACGCACACATCTTTTTAATGTGCATTGTCAGTTTCAGGCAGTTCACCACCAGGTGGCACTGGTGGACAGGTTATGAATTATAATTATCTTTCTATTCAGATAACACATTACAGACACAACTCAGGTATAAATATTTGATTAGTGCCCCCTCCTTAATCGCCCTTGTGGGGAAAAGGCGAGACTGTTTGCCGAGTATATGCGACCTGAGATTGCATGTTGCGTAGGTGCTGGCAAGACCCTGGTCGGAGTGACAGCCGCCTGTACACTCAAGAAGAGGTGCTTGGTCCTTTGCACATCAGGGGTGGCCGTCGAACAGTGGAGGTCACAGGTCAGTGGCAGAAGTCATGGCTCAGTATGGGTGGCAAAGGTCAACGTTCTGTCGTAGTAGTTGCTTAACGCTCTAAACACAGCAAATTCTGGAAGCGTTTCTGGCTAAGATAAAATAATTTTGATAATGCAGGTATTGATAACGAGAAGCAATATTTGAGATATTTCAGTATTTCAAACAGAGTGTGTATTTTAAAAATAAATTACACATTTTTTACATTTAATTGGGTATGTTACACTGTATGAAGGTTATAGGGATGCATTAATTTTCATTGCCTCTTGGGGGTGGTTTCAAAACATGGATGAAACTGATCTCATTGAACCTCGGGTCTCCCCCTATTTGAAACTTAGAATTACGCCGACCAATGTGCAACTTCAGCAACCTCATATTCGCCAGATGGCGCTTCAACCATTGTGAAATAAAACTGCCTCGATCAGAAAATAAATAAATAAAAATTGAAAAAACATTAACTCTCCCATGGATCCAGTTTATCTTACATCTATATTTTGAAATCATCCCTTCACAAATTCATGTCAACTGCTCTGCTAAATTTGATAAGGCAACCCCCGTCCACGATGTTTGATTTGTTGCCCTTGATACAAGTTCTACGGGTGTTTCAGTTTAAGATGTGGTCGACATTGGATGATAGTCAGATTTGTCGTTTCACGTCGGACGCCAAAGACAAGCCAATGGGTAAGTCAGTGTCTTTGTTCTTCCACTTTCTGATTGCGCGATGGGTCATATGTTCAATATAACAAATCATTTGTCTTTTTAATAATTATCTGCAATATTTGTTTAAAAAAAAGGCCAGACCACAGTTAAGATGGGAAGACGGCATTAAGAGGGTTGTGAGAAAGCGGAGGAGGGGGGAAGTAGAGGGAAAGGCTGCCAGTAAGGAGCAATGAAACAGGACAAGAACTAGTTGGCTTCACCCCTTTATAAAGGCCTCACCCCTTTATAAAGGGGACCGCAAGGAAGAGCATATTTATCTTCTTGTATCTTACTAGTTATTAATATCTTTGGAGACATGTTTGTGACAGCGTGCCGTGCTTGACGTGGTGTGACTTCTCATCATAACACACAATGTCTCCATCCTGCAGGCTGCTCTGTCTGCATCAGTACCTACTCGATGATCTCCCACACAGCCAAGAGGTCCTGGGAGGCGGAGAAGGTGATGGAATGGATGCGGAAACAGGAGTGGGGGGTCATGATACTTGATGGTGAGCTCACAACTATGTCCTTAATGTATACACATACACTTATCTTCAACTACGTCCTAAATGTATACACATACATTTGTCTTCAACTACATCCTAAATGTATGCACATACATTTGTCTACAACTATGATCTAAATGTATACACATACACTTATCTACAAGTATGTCCTAAATGTATACACATACACTTATCTACAAGTATGACCTAAATGTATACACATACACTTCTCTACAACTGTCCTAAATGTATACACATACATGTACACTAAACTACAACTGCATCCTAAATGTATGCACATACACTTATCTACAACTACGTCCTAAATGTATACACATACACTTATCTACAACTACGTCCTAAATGTATACACATACACTTATCTACAACTACGTCCTAAATGTATACACATACACTTATCTACAACTACGTCCTAAATGTATACACATACTTATCTACAACTATGTCCTAAATGTATGAACATACACTTCTCTACAACTGTGTCCTAAATGTATACACATACACCTATCTTCAACTAAGTCCTAAATATATGCACATACAGTACTGCAAATAACATGGTAACCAGTTTTTACGTTTGTGCGAAAATTGTAGTTGTGTTCATAATTGTGTACACACTTGTATCTGAAGTAGATTCTGTGCTGCGGATTCATGCTGATGTCTCCTGTGTTTCATTTTGTATACATGGTTTATTGTTTTTTTTTTGTTCTGGAACTGTTCTAAATTTATGTAATAAGAAATACAGTTGTAATCGTGTCATGGACAGGAGGTGTTTGTTCTATTATGAATGTTGTGATTACCTGCAAGTCTAGTATGGATTATTGGGCACAGAAGCACATTAGACTCAACTGAGTCTTGCTGATGATAAGTTGTGAATTAGCCAAACGAATTAATAATTTCTTGTTACTTATACTTTCAGGAGAAATCACAAATGCTACAAAGTGTACTTTTATGTGACATCTGTAATCTGTGATGCTGTAAATAGTTGTTATATATGCCTTGTTACTGTGTCTACTCGCAGAAGTTCAATACATTCCGGCAAAGATGTTCCGTCGAGTCCTTTCTTCCGTCCAAGCGCACACAAAGTTGGGTCTGACTGCGACACTGCTACGAGAGGATGACAAGATCACTGACCTCAACTTCCTCATCGGCCCAAAGTTGTATGAGGCAAACTGGCTGGAACTGCAGCGAGACGGCTTCATTGCCAAGGTCCAGTGTGCAGAGGTGGGTGATTTATTAGATTTGACTTAAACACATTGGCCATGTTGACTCCTCACTGTCCTCCGTGAAGTTGCAACCCTCGCTGTCTTCTGGGAAGTTGCACCCCTCGCTGTCCTCCAGGAAGTTGCACCCCTCGCTGTCCTCCAGGAAGTTGCACCCCTCGCTGTCCTCCAGGAAGTTGAACCCCTTGCTGTCCTCCGGGAAGTTGCACCCCTCGCTGTCCTCCAGGAAGTTGCACCCCTCGCTGTCCTCCGGGAAGTTGCACCCCTCGCTGTCCTCCGGGAAGTTGCACCCCTCGCTGTCCTCCGGGAAGTTGCACCCCTCGCTGTCTTCTGGGAAGTTGAACCCCTCGCTGTCCTCCGGGAAGTTGCACCCCTCGCTGTCCTCAAGGAAGTTGCACCCCTCGCTGTCCTCCGGGAAGTTGCACCCCTCGCTGTCCTCCGGGAAGTTGCACCCCTCGCTGTCTTCTGGGAAGTTGAACCCCTCGCTGTCCTCCAGGAAGTTGCACCCCTCGCTGTCCTCCGGGAAGTTGCACCCCTCGCTGTCCTCCGGGAAGTTGCACCCCTCGCTGTCCTCCGGGAAGTTGCACCCCTCGCTGTCTTCTGGGAAGTTGAACCCCTCGCTGTCCTCCGGGAAGTTGCACCCCTCGCTGTCCTCCAGGAAGTTGCACCCCTCGCTGTCCTCCGGGAAGTTGCACCCCTCGCTGTCCTCCGGGAAGTTGCACCCCTCGCTGTCCTCCGGGAAGTTGCACCCCTCGCTGTCTTCTGGGAAGTTGAACCCCTCGCTGTCCTCCGGGAAGTTGCACCCCTCGCTGTCCTCCGGGAAGTTGCACCCTTCGCTGTCCTCCGTGAAGTTGCACCCCTCGCTGTCTTCTGGGAAGTTGCACCCCTTGCTGTCCTCCGGGAAGTTGCACCCCTCGCTGTCCTCCGGGAAGTTGCACCCCTCGCTGTCCTCCGTGAAGTTGCACCCCTTGCTGTCCTCCGGGAAGTTGCACCCCTCGCTGTCCTCCGGGAAGTTGCACCCCTCGCTGTCCTCCGGGAAGTTGAACCCCTCGCTGTCCTCCGGGAAGTTGCACCCTTCACTGTCCTCCGGGAAGTTGCACCCTTTGCTGTCCTCCGTGAAGTTGCACCCCTTGCTGTCCTCCGGGAAGTTGCACCCCTCGCTGTCCTCCGGGAAGTTGCACCCTCACTGTCCTACATGAAGTTGCACCCCTCGCTGTCCTCCGGGAAGTTGCACCCCTCGCTGTCCTCCGGGAAGTTGCACCCCTCGCTGTCCTCCGGGAAGTTGCACCCTCGCTGTCCTCCGTGAAGTTGCACCCCTCGCTGTCCTCCGGGAAGTTGCACCCCTCGCTGTCCTCCGGGAAGTTGCACCCCTCGCTGTCCTCCGGGAAGTTGCACCCCTCGCTGTCCTCCGTGAAGTTGCACCCCTCGCTGTCCTCCGGGAAGTTGCACCCCTCGCTGTCCTCCGGGAAGTTGCACCCCTCGCTGTCCTCCGGGAAGTTGCACCCCTCGCTGTCCTCCGGGAAGTTGCACCCCTCCATCTTGTTCTATTTATGGCATGACGTTCTGCTGTCAACAGCAGGAGCCCAGTGTCATTCCTGATGTGGTCACTCTACCTCTTCAGTGGTCTTCCTGTCTTCCACTGTCCTTTAATATCTTGTTTGTATGCTTATTGGCATGAGATAAATGTGCCCAAACCACCAGTCTTTTGTGTCTGATGGCATCTGTGATGGACTCAGGGGTGAAGGTGTCCTCTCTGATCTGGCTATGTTGCAACCTGTCAGCCCTGGTTACACTTCTGATAGCCCACACACATCTCAATAACCTCAAGAGTGTGTGATGACTAGTGTATGGCTGGCAGAACAAATGTAGATGTCAGACAGTGGTGTATTCCTACAGTGATGACTGTGCTAATGTCAAGTGTTCTGAAACATCTTCGCAGTCTCTATCATATGTTGCTGACACTGGGAACAAGTTTAGTCAAAATTACCCACGTACAACTCTTTTAAGATGCATTTGAAATCAGTTATTACATGATATTGAACTTATAGTGGTCAAAGCATAAATACATTTGATGTAGTTTTTAGTAAGCAGATGACTAAGCATATTTTCTACGAAAACTAATACGTATATTTCGTAGCCTGAAAGGTGGCAACATTTGATCGGAATCACTCGCAATGAAATGTAAATTTCTACACGGGTTAAAACAGTGTACAAAGATTGGTAAATTGTAGTGAACAATAGTATGTGTGTATGATGTTGAACAACACTTGGTATATGAAACTGTATAATGGTTGGTATACAAAAGTGTTGGAGTGTGAAAGTGTATAATGAATGGTGTACAATGGATGTGTCTGCTACAGGTGTGGTGTCCCATGGCGCCAGAGTTCTACAGAGAATACCTGATAACACGCTCACAGAAACGTATGGTGAGTGACAGTGTAACTGTAAGAAATGTTGCTTCAGTTCATTCAGCTTTATAAATGAGTAGTTATGAGCACCTGACAGGGGTGGATGAATTGTCTTCTCACAGTATTTACAGCATGGCTTAATGCTTCCCAGAAAAGTTAAAATGGTGTTGGAGTGGAACAGCCTTCAGCTTTGTGTGTCTTTCAGATGAAACACTACAAAAAGCTGATGTCTATGCCTGGGGAAGTAAAAGATCCCATTCAAGGTGTGGGTAGGTGGGTATGCATGCGGGCGTGCGTGCGTGCATGCGTGTGTATACACATCGACATTGTCTGTTTCAGCTCCTCTATGCGATGAATCCGAACAAGTTCCGTGCCTGTCAGTTCTTGGTGCGCTTCCACGAACAGCGCAACGACAAAGTAATCGTCTTCTCTGACAATGTCTTTGCTCTCAAGAGCTACGCCATCAAGATGGGCAAGTGAGTGGGACGCCTCATTGAGACCACGTTGAATATGGGTAATTGGGACCATGTTGAGTATGGAACCTAATTGGGACCATGTTGTGTATGGGACCATGTTGTATATGTGACCTCATTGGGACCATGTTGTATATGGGGCCTCATTGGAACCATGTTTTGTATGAAACCTCATTGGACCGTGTTGAGTATGGGACTTTATTGGGACCATGTTGTGTATGAGACCTCATTGGGATCATGTTGAGCATGGGACCTCATAGTGACCACGTTGAGTGTGAGACCTGATAGGGACCACATTGAGTATGAGACAATGTAGTGACCACATAGTGTATGGGACCTCATTGGGACCACATTGAGTATGATACCTCATTGGGACCACATTGTGTGGGACCTCATTGGGACCATGTTGTGTATGGGACCTCATTTGGATTGCATTGAGTATGAGGCCATGGTGGATACTGAATGTCATTGAGTATGAGGCCATGGTGGATACTGAATGTCATTGAGTATGAGGCCATGGTGGATACTGAATGTCATTGAGTATGAGGCCATGGTGGATACTGAATGTCATTGAGTATGAGGCCATGGTGGATACTGAATGTCATTGAGTATGAGGCCATGGTGGATACTGAATGTCATTGAGTATGAGGCCATGGTGGATACTGAATGTCATTGAGTATGAGGCCATGGTGGATACTGAATGTCATTGAGTATGAGGCCATGGTGGATACTGAATGTCATTGAGTATGAGGCCATGGTGGATACTGAATGTCATTGAGTATGAGGCCATGGTGGATACTGAATGTCATTGAGTATGAGGCCATGGTGGATACTGAATGTCATTGAGTATGAGGCCATGGTGGATACTGAATGTCATTGAATATTCAATATAAAACCGCTTTGGAACCACATTGACTGTGGGATGCCATTGAGACCATGTAGAGTATTGGACTTCATTGAATACTAGGGAATACTAGGGAGTTATCGTTTAGAAACACATAACATTTGTTTATGGTCACACCAGACATGTAATTGGACCATTTCTTGGCACCACAACATTGTCACTGGACATTGCGGATAACATTTTATAATGATCAAAGCTCTTGACTAGATTTACAATAATTTTAGTAGCTGTTTTTATCAGATTTGTACCCTACATTAATATAGTTCTGCAGCTGTTGTGCAGGGTTAGAATGTTTGTTTACAGTCATTATTGTTCATTTGATATGAGGTGATGTTTATTAAAGGGTCGTATTTCTCATTTCAGACCCTACCTCTACGGCCCAACATCCCAAGGTGAACGACTACACATCTTACAGAACTTCCAGCACAACCCTAAAGTTAACACCATATTCGTTTCCAAGGTAACACAACTTTCAAGATAATTGATTATACACTATATATTCATTTGGTGATGACTCAAATATATGTAACCATGTTATTGGGAACTTTGTTAGGACAGATTTAGAAATATGCCGTTTTGTACAGATTACCAAATTCAATACGGATATTGTGAGGAATACCGCTATCCCATATCTGTATCGATTTGTTAAAAAAATTACGGAAAAATCTGCCATCATTAGCTGATATTTCTAACTTACAATTTGTTTAATATGTACATGTTTGAATATCTTGAGTCGGAATAAAGATGATAATAATAATAATAAAGTGCATATTTCCTTGTGTTCTTCACAAAAGTAAATAATCGAATGACAAATTATACTGGTCAAAACACAGATACGTTTGATGTTTTGAGTAAGCAGATGGCTAGGATTTTCTATGAAAACTAGTAGATATATTTCGTAGCATGATAGATGGTGACACTTGATCAGAATTGCTTGCAATGAATTGGAAATTTTCTAAACGGGTTAATACAGATTTATATGGAATTTCAAATGAAAAATATGCATTTCAACCAAAAGAAAATGGTATGTCTGGATTTTGTAAATTGTTACAACGTGTGAACTTTGTCTGTAGGTGGCTGACAACTCGTTTGACCTGCCTGAGGCCAACGTCCTCATCCAGATCTCGTCCCATGGAGGGTCTCGCAGACAGGAGGCTCAGAGGCTCGGTCGCATCCTCAGGGCAAAGAAAGGTGGGAGGTCAAGTCAGAGAATATACTTCTGGTTGTCTCTAGCCTTCCTATGTTTTCCTATGTTTCCTATATTTTAAGTGCAATTCCTATATTTTCAGTCTTCAAAAAAATTGCAGAGATTTTGAGGTTTTTTGCAATTCGTCACTACAAAATTATGTTTGCGGTAGAAAGGTACACATCGATGACCACATGTGGATGACCACCTGTGGACGGAGATCTGATTGTCGAGAGGTGTGACTTGCACCAAACCATATTCAGATCGGCAAAATCGGCTAATTTCATGACGCAATGTTGAAAATTGGCAGTTGCTAATTTACGTTTACTCGAATCATATGATTCGTTAAAATATCGCAATATTATTACTATTAATAGTATTATTACCTCTGAATTCCTATATTTTGTATTCCTTGGCTCCTCTTCTTGTTCATGTAATTCATTTTGGGGTGTGGCAGTGGTCGAGAGGACCAGCAGTTTTAGTCCACACACTGCTGTTTTGAAACTTGGGCAACTTCGTTCACCCTACTTTGCCCGTGTCTTTTGGAAGAGACACTAAAAGCTGTTGGTCCCTTCTATCTGGTGTCTCTGTCTCTGAACTAACCTCTCACTGTTGTTGTCAGGTGCGGCGGCAGAGGAGTACAATGCGTTCTTCTACACCCTTGTGTCTCAGGACACTGTGGAGGTGCATTTCGCCACCAAGAGACAGCGTTTCCTCGTTAACCAGGGCTACGCGTACAAAGTCATCACCAAGCTGGCTGGAATGGATGAGGTGAGCTCTATGGCTCTAAGATTCATGCCCATTTTGCCTACTGCGGTTTTATGACTAATTCTATGACAGCTTCCCAGTTCGCCTTCTGCTCAATTAAGGCCTATTCCCACTTTTCCTATTCTTAGATCACTTAGATCATGGTTTAGCTTCAACATGCTGAAACGTTAATTTGATGTGGCTTCTTTTAGCAGTTCAATGCAAACACAGGCAATTGCAGAAATCAGTGTTTTTCTTGATTTCAATCTGTGTTTTTTTCAAGTGTTATATTTAAATGGTGATTTTGGTAGGAGAGAAGCTATCCCAATGCAGAGTAGGTGAACTGGCATATAGTCAGAGGGTGAATCACTCAGAGTAGGTGAAATGGGAGAGCTATCCCAATGCAGAGTAGGTGAACTGGCATATAGTCAGAGGGTGAATCACTCGGAGTAGGTGAAATGGGAGAGCTATCCGAATGCAGAGTAGGTGAACTGGCATATAGTCAGAGGGTGAATCACTCGGAGTAGGCGAAATGGGAGAGCTATCCGAATGCAGAGTAGGTGAACTGGCATATAGTCAGAGGGTGAATCACTCGGAGTAGGCGAAATGGGAGAGCTATCCGAATGCAGAGTAGGTGAACTGGCATATAGTCAGAGGGTGAATCACTCGGAGTAGGCGAAATGGGAGAGCTATCCGAATGCAGAGTAGGTGAACTGGCATATAGTCAGAGGGTGAATCACTCGGAGTAGGCGAAATGGGAGAGCTATCCGAATGCAGAGTAGGTGAACTGGCATATAGTCAGAGGGTGAATCACTCGGAGTAGGCGAAATGGGAGAGCTATCCGAATGCAGAGTAGGTGAACTGGCATATAGTCAGAGGGTGAATCACTCGGAGTAGGCGAAATGGGAGAGCTATCCGAATGCAGAGTAGGTGAACTGGCATATAGTCAGAGGGTGAATCACTCGGAGTAGGCGAAATGGGAGAGCTATCCGAATGCAGAGTAGGTGAACTGGCATATAGTCAGAGGGTGAATCACTCGGAGTAGGCGAAATGGGAGAGCTATCCGAATGCAGAGTAGGTGAACTGGCATATAGTCAGAGGGTGAATCACTCGGAGTAGGCGAAATGGGAGAGCCATCCGAATGCAGAGTAGGTGAACTGGCATATAGTCAGAGGGTGAATCACTCGGAGTAGGCGAAATGGGAGAGCCATCCGAATGCAGAGTAGGTGAACTGGCATATAGTCAGAGGGTGAATCACTCGGAGTAGGCGAAATGGGAGAGCCATCCGAATGCAGAGTAGGTGAACTGGCATATAGTCAGAGGGTGAATCACTCGGAGTAGGCGAAATGGGAGAGATATCCGAATGCAGAGTAGGTGAACTGGCATATAGTCAGAGGGTGAATCACTCGGAGTAGGCGAAATGGGAGAGCTATCCGAATGCAGAGTAGGTGAACTGGCATATAGTCAGAGGGCGAATCACTCGGAGTAGGCGAAATGGGAGAGCTATCCCAATGCGGAGTAGACGAAATTGGAATAAAATCAGTAGGTGAAATGAGGATGCCCTGGCTCTATTACTTTGTAGGGGAGACCGGGGCTAGTTGTAACATGTAGGGGAGACCGGGGCTAGTTGTAACAAAAACTGCATATTTTAGGATTGCGGTTCGAATTGTTACCCAACATTTTGTTTAATGTCAATGAAACTGCAAATATCTCCCGCAGATAGTAAGTGGATAAATAAGTGCTTAGTGCAACACACATTTGTGCAATGATTATAACTTTTATAAATACACCAAAAATTATGTGGATTGTACGGAAAATTAACTGTAACATGATTATGCATCTGTTTTTACCTTTTTTAAGCACACGATAATAAAAAAAATTCCCTACATGCATCAATTCCCTACTGAACTGAAGAAAAAGCTTGGTTTTATAAAAAAAAATTTTTTTTTAATATAAATGGTATATTTGAATACCCTTTAAATACAATATGGACAGATGGACATTGCTTAATAATGTGGTTTATTCCTTCCTTCAGGCTGACCTGTCGTACGGTACTAAGGAGGAGCAGTCTCAAGTCCTGCAGAAAGTTCTCGCAGCTAACGACGCAGACGCAGAGGAGGAGAGGATGGTGGGAGAGTTCTTGCCCCGCGGGGGGAGTCAGGTAATAGGGGCACTTCCCGTCCAGGTGTGCAGTCTGGTTGAGGGTTTGTTGACATCTCTAGAAGGATGGGATTATCTGGTGTGTTTTCTTATTACACAGAAGAGTGTGAAAGTCTCAGGAACAAGGGCTGCATACTCTTGATTATGTTCTAAACTGGGGCAGTGCAGTGATGATGGTGATGGTGGTGGTGGCTGTTATGATGCTAGTGATTATGATGATGATGATTGTGATTGTAATTATTATGATAATGGTGATGGTGAAGACAGTGGTGATTATGACGATGGTGATTGTGATGATGATTATGATGATGGTGGTAGTGATGATGGTCATTATGTAGATAATTTAAGATGTTGATTATAATGATGATGTTGATTGTGGTGATGATTATGATAATTGTGATTATGATGATTATAATTATGATAATTGTGATTATGATGATATGAGAAGTTGATTGATTAGTTTCTTTGATTTGACGTGTTTCAGATGGTTCGCCGCGTTGGCACCATGAGTTCGATGTCTGGTGCTGATGACGCCCTCTATATGGAATATCGCACATCACATTCGAAGAATGCATTCTCTCACCCACTGTTTAAAAGATTCCGCAGATAGCCAGCGGCCAATGGCTAGCGTCACTAATGTGTAAACATCACGGGACGTTACAAGATATGTTAAAACTAGTCACAAGATCTGTCAAAACATAAATGTTGCAAGAACATAATTTATTCTGAACAATACTTTTAAGAACTGACTGTAATAATAGCCTTTTTTGGTGTGATGTTTAGATGTTGAAATCTTGGTGCTTGGTATTTCCTCAACTTCTTCATTATAATGTCAAAATTATTATATCAAAAATCAGTGAATTTCGACCCATGTCTCCACAAAGGCACATATTGTGTAGACTCAGTATAATTAGGCCTACTTTTACGTTTCTTAGTTTGGTCAGCTTCGGCCAGTATAGCTCTAAACGGGACGTTGTTTGAGAAATGAGAGATGGACTAATGAGTATGGCTTTGTATAACGTGATTGATTTGTTGTATATTTTACAATAAAGTGTATTTGTTTTCTATTGCGGTTTCTTTCTGCTGTTGCTTTTGACAATGTGGTTCCTGAAGCAGCTTCTTGTTTGGCCACATTCATATCATGTAGCATGTTCGCCACCACAGACTTTTCCACATTATCCATTCGCCTTTGTCGAGGGAAGTGTTTGAATGACTACACAAAACAATAAATTATTAGCCCATATCATAAACGTATATTCACCTTCTTAACCATACATCCAGTGTTTAGTCACCAGCTATATGACTGTGTTACTCAAGGTTTCTTCAAGCAAGTATTACATACTATCTAGTTTATTTTGATGATTTCATCAAAGCAAAATAACACATTTGCACAAATCATATCATAGTGGATGCTAGATAGCTTTGATTTATACAAAATGAGACGAGCAAAAAGTTAATTACGCCCCACCTAGTCCAAGTTAATTATGCCCCACTCAGTCCAAGTTAACTTTGCCCACCCAGTCCAAGTTAACTACGCCCACTCAGTCCAAGTTAACTATGCCCCACCCAGTCCAAGTTAACTACGCCCACTCAGTCCAAGTTAACTATGCCCACTCAGTCCAAGTTAACTTTGCCCACTCAGTCCAAGTTAACTACGCCCACTCAGTCCAAGTTAACTTCGCCCACTCAGTCCAAGTTAACTTTGCCCACTCAGTCCAAGTTAACTTCGCCCACTAAGTCCAAGTTAACTACGCCCACTCAGTCCAAGTTAACTTTGCCCACTCAGTCCAAGTTAACTACGCCCACTAAGTCCAAGTTAACTACGCCCACTCAGTCCAAGTTAACTACGCCCACTCAGTCCAAGTTAACTTTGCCCACTCAGTCCAAGTTAACTACGCCCACTAAGTCCAAGTTAACTATGCCCCACCCAGTCCAAGTTAACTTCGCCCACTCAGTCCAAGTTAACTTTGCCCACTCAGTCCAAGTTAACTTCGCCCACTCAGTCCAAGTTAACTACGCCCACTAAGTCCAAGTTAACTACGCCCACTCAGTCCAAGTTAACTATGCCCCACCCAGTCCAAGTTAACTACGCCCACTAAGTCCAAGTTAACTACGCTCCAACCAGTCCAAGTTAACTTCGCCCACTCAGTCCAAGTTAACTTTGCCCACTCAGTCCAAGTTAACTATGCCAACCCAGTCCAATTTTACTATGCCCACTCAGTCCAAGTTAAACACGCTTTGAAAAAAGACCATCAAAAATGTAGGTAATATACCTATAAGTGATTGTCTTACTAATCAGTATTGGGATGTTTGCCTTGTAGTCGCCTTACCTCACTGAATGGGTGCAAGTGTAGGGTGTTTATTTCCTTTTGATGTATCCAGGACAAGCTTCAATGGAGGAGCTGAAATGAAGACAAGCATTTATTTTGTCTTACAACAGTGAGACGTGCTGTGTAATGTATCACACATCAACTCTGAAAACGGGAGTCAGTGGAACAGCTGAGAACGGTGATCACGAGCCACGTTTAGCCAATTTCAACACATCGCCGTTCCGTTGGTGAACCCGGTGGCACTAAATATAAGCCAATTAACGTCAATATGTATTATTTACAAATGTCACATATTGTTGAATGTTGAACTGAACAATACATGTATGCACAGTTATAACTTATGGACTAGATTATAGATCAAAAATTGTTTAGTCGAGCAATCGTTATCAGTATATCTTCATGATATACTGATAATGACTGTCCGACTAATGCAAATGGAAAATAATAACCTGGATTTGAGCGGGTATGTTTGACGTTCTTTTGAAAACAAAATCCACATAGAGAGTGGACAAACAAAAGAAGAGATTACATTGAAGCGGATGACGCTTTGTCATTCTGGGCATCGGTGGTCTAATGGTTAGAGCACCCGCCTGTCGATCGAGAGGAAGGTGGTTTGATTCCACCTCCGACGTTTCGAAGCTTGGGCAATTTCGTTCACCCCACTTTGCCCGTGTCTTTCGGAAGAGACACTAAAAGCCCTTGGTCCAAACTCCTGCGTTAGCTCAAGATTGGGCTGTTTGGAGTATAACTACTTGAGACTTCAGAGTGCCACGTTGGCTCGGGCAGTTAGTGGAACACCTTACAGAATCGGCGTGTGGGACAATTTCCACAACACTGAATCTAACGGTTGCTCAATGTACTACTCGAGCGAGAGTAATGTCAGCCCTTAAGCCATTGTAAACTTCCACCCGACTACTCACATAACCATAATGTAAGTATACAACCGAAAACAATAGGAATTTATTATTTTTATATACTATGCTACACTCCACAGGTGAGTTTGTGGTGTGCCTCCACCAAACATGTTCAATTTAAATTTAGTCTACATGTCATCATCTAATTAACTGTTTATTCAGTAGAATGTATGTTATATGTCATGTTTCAGGTTGTGATGCAGCAAACTTGACAATATGCTTAACTAATATTATTGATATGTGTTATTGACATTGAATTTTGTAGATTCAAAGTGTTGTATTATGCACATGCGCCTGAAGTTAACACTCAAAGATGGCGCCTACGTACAGCGTCGGCGCTTTAACTGTTATCGAGATTTAACAAAGATTTAACGAACGCAACACACTCCAAGTGGCAAACCTAATATAGACCCGACCCAGGACTACACCGCCAGCTGTCATGCACCAATACTCCCTAGCTCAACAACAGTTTGTCTACATTTTGTGTGCGGCTAATACACACCCGTGAGTGGTATTGGAAGAAAACAAATATTAATTGTCACTGGAAATTAATCTATTTCCCAATACATTAGCCACAATTCCATATGAAACGTCTAATTATTTGTAGGATCCGAGTAGAAATGTTCGCAGAGCCATGCACTAAATCTGTTTTAAATGTAATACTATATCAACTATGTATACTCTATGGTATATATATTCGTGATATACAATGCCAAATAACATTTATACACAAACGTACCTTTTCATAGCAATGCGAGTCGAAGCCGAAATTGTGTTGAAATCAGTGACACTTCTTCTTCCGTAGTATTCCGCATTCTGTCAGGTCACCAAGTAGCTGTGTATATATATATAACGCATCCTTTGTTTTATTTGTCTATATCTTGAATCATCTCTTTCTTCACCTATTTTGTTCGACTACTTGTCAACGTTACGCAACGCACGTGTCCTAATTTAGTTGAGATCAGCTGTTACGGGGAACATCACGCATGCTGTTTGTGCTATAGACATAGAATGTATGGTGAAACGCACACGAAATGCTATCTCGCAGCACACTCGTTCTACATTATTCGAATTGGTCGTGTTGTGCTTCTAAGTCGTGGTAGGCCCTACAACTTACAGCAATATTCATTAGCAGACGCACCAGCTTCGCGGGGTTTGTTACATAAGACATACTACTCTCAACAACCTCCTGCTGGCGGGTAAACACGAATAAACCCATGTGATACGCCGCAGGTCATTTAGTGATATTTGTGATGTTCACGGGCAATGGAAACAGTGCGTTGTCTCTGCTGGGGTAGGCAACGGACCATGACAGGCATTGTCCATGGGCGTCGACGATGATGCTGTGTGGATCTTAAGCGACACTAGTCAACGCATTGAATAACGTTGTAATCCCCACTTCGTGGCGCAGTTTCAGTGTTGCAGTTCTTCGGGTATTCTAATTGGTCGAACGTGACTACTAGATACACTGTTAACTAAAGCATACTCAACCTTTCAGCTGGTCAAATTAAGACAAAACATGTTCATACGAGATGACAAGTAAGCAACAGATCATTGAACCACGGAACAATGAGCAAGACTCACCACTTAGTACTTCCTGGGCGGCAATTTCAGAAAATTAAGCAATTCGCTGGACCGACCATTTGTCCAAACTCACTCACTTTGGACGTCACCGAGCCGCCGCCATTAACAACAGAGGTTCTTCCAAGAAACGTCCACCTTTCATTCTTTCAAACGAGCCCAAAGCATCGGAGAACCACTGTAACACGTCTAGTCGCTGACGGCCATCCCTCGTTGCTCCTGTAATAAAGTAGTAATAAAGAAATAGGTTAGGGTGGGGGAAAGAACCCCCGTAGGGTAAGATGCGCAGCCCCTCGTATTTTCAGCATTATATGCGCAAGCTGTTTCTCTCTGGTGGACGAAAAGAGTACTGCGCACGCAGTCGAAATAGACAGTTAGGAAAGAATCTGCATTTTAAGTTTTCTTGCATAGCTAAAGTACAAATTGTATGTTTGCAATGTTGAACTGAAACTCAGGTCACTCTTAACATCGTACAACTGTTTTTACGCTCATCGCTAATCGATACAGTTCCATTTATTGTTACAAAAAGGCGCAAATTAGTATTAACGCGGGAATTAAGAAATGTCTACTTGGGGCAAGACGCCACCTTAGAGTGCGTGCAAGGCTCCCCCCGGGGTCTAATTTATAGTCGTGATTAGGTAGTGACTGAAGGAGCCAAAGAGAAAACGCGTCAACACCAGCAGCAAAGAGGAAGCATGGTTGTATGTCATACGCTGCGAGACCTTCGTGAAATGGGAACCTCCGTGTGGGTGTCAGTTGTACAATGGCTGCAATCATAGAATATCACTGCACTGATTTGGTGCTATATAAATTAAGAAACATCAGCCATCAAAAGTTACGTGCGTTGTTTCAGTGGCCCTAACATCGAGTCCGAAAATTATGTATGTTTGTTACCTGTTTGGATAAAATAAAACAGAATGCATTTTTTTTTACATTTAACAACAGTTTCTTTCATTTCTATGCTCATACTCCATACAACAGAGAAAGTCTATTACTGTTGGGAGGCAAGAAGCCCTTGGGATTAGTTAAAAGGAGCAACCACAGATCCATTTGATTAGCCGCTTAGAGCCTCTTATTGTTTCCACTGAATCGGGCTCCGATCTCGGTTCGACTTCTGTGCAACAGTCGTGGATGTGACACCGCCTCTAAGTGACGCAGGACCAACAGAGCGAAGGTAACGTCAGAAAATACGAACGTGAAGTTTGTGACAGAACTATATTAGTAATGCCATCTAGAGCGTATTAGTTCTATGTTAATATTGACGCTTCTGCATAGTGGCCCCCATACACTTAGCGGGCCTGACAATGTTTATCTAGAGCGTATTAGTTCTATGTTAATATTGACGCTTCTGCATAGTGGCCCCCATACACTTAGCGGGCCTGACAATGTTTATCTAGAGCGTATTAGTTCTATGTTAATATTGACGCTTCTGCATAGTGGCCCCCATACACTTAGCGGGCCTGACAATGTTTATCTAGAGCGTATTAGTTCTATGTTAATATTGACGCTTCTGCATAGTGGCCCCCATACACTTAGCGGGCCTGACAATGTTTACGAACATCTTATTAAACTTGTTTTGGTATAACCTCCGATTTAATGATTTACGTATATCCAGGTATAACCGCATAACACTATGTTGTGGCACGTAAGCCTCCCCCAAAAACAAATTGTACCAGACCCCCCACATCGTTAATCCGGCACTGGACATGATCAGAGCCGGTGTTCTATACACACTAATACATATTATGTGTGACTTAATGTGAGTTACGCGCTGTTCATCTTACGTAAACACCACCGTTGTCAGCGTTGTCAGCGGTGTCAGCGTTGTCAGCGTTGTTAGCGTTGTCGTCTGTCCTACAGTACAGCTCAGTACATCATACCAAAAAAAGCCCGACCAGTTGTCACAAATTAACATTTCATGTTTACTGGAATACATTGACCCCCCACTATTTCGATAAGGTAGGATTTTGACCTTATGACCTTTAGTCTGACCTACTGGGGTACGTATGTTTCAAATATATTTTTTTAGTCAGCTCTGTTCTGTAAATCACAAACTTAAAATTTACACCAACCACGATGCCATAGTGAAAAAAAATTACATTCATCCTTTTGACCCCCCCCCCAATGTCATCTTTCTCATTAATGAGCGATGTTTTTCTGTGAAAAAATTGTATTTGTCATATATGGTTTAACATACCTGTTAACCCGCGACTCGTCAGTTCGTAGCAGGTGTGTGTACAACTGCTTGATGAGATACTCCCTAAACAGCGGAGCACAGTTAACTGGGAGATAGTATAGCGAGTTTAGAGATCGAGATCACCAGTTCTACGAGGTGGGGTGAACGAAATTGCCCAAGTTTCGAAACGGCAACAGGTGGAATTGAACCCCGTTTCCCTCTACCAAAAATCCGACGCGCTACCACACAGCCACAGCCACAGCCACAGCCACAGCCACAGCCACAGCCACAGCCACTGCCACAGCCACTGCCACAGCCACAGCCACAGCGCTCCAACTTGTCGCGATGTTTTCGTGCAACTTGCAACAGTCCGCCTTAATAATTACAGATAAGCACGATTCGTGAATAATGTACAGAAAACGGTGGTACACAAATTTATTGACCGGTGAAAATAAAATAACGGAGATTTCAATCTCCGGGACGGAGATTTTCTGGCTTTGTCCAAATGACGGAGACGTCGTAGAATAAGGTGGGGCAAGACGCCCATATGCGAGAAATTGCTTCCCCTCCATCTAGTCATAAGTAGAATTTATTTTATTTTCTAGTCATAAGGCTAGAAAAAAGAATTTTGAAATAGCCACATGGAGTCCATGACTTGTTTTGTGTGATTACAGTACAGAAAATGGTTCCAGCAGACGCAAAACACGCGGTAAGCTATTATCATTAAAATGTGAGCTTCATAAGTATAAAAATCGTTCTTACCAAAGTGGTACTATGTTTAATAGCCAAGGGAAATTTAAACGAAAGAAATTAATGCACACAATAACCTAATACGAGTATAGTAGTGGTTTAACAAATAAAGAAACTATAATATTGCAAACGGCCAGAGGGGGCTTCTTGCCCCGTGGGTGGGCTTCTTGCCCCGTGGGTGGGCTTCTTGCCCCGTGGGTGGGCTTCTTACCCTACTATACGAACCTTCGCTAAAGTGGATACAACTTCTTTCAGAGACTAGACACATCAACAATTTCCACACAAGAAATATACGTAAGATAATGAACTAGATCATTTATAGCACATGGACGATATTTACCGAAAGGATTCTTTCCCACATGCGATTTCCCCTCATGGGTTGTGTCTTGCCCCACCCTACCCTACCCTACGAATGACGTTGACCTGTATGCACTTTAACCAATAGTCACGACAAAACACACGGGGATAACACGCTGTTTGTTGACGTACTTATGCCCTATGCGCATGTGTGCGTGCGTGCCCTGTTGTGAAACCGAAGAGGGTAGAATGTTCTACGCTCTTTGGTCAAACTTCGAGTCCCCTAATTTATAAACTGAGTGAACCGGTCTAGACGGACTGTCTGTGGTTCGGGTGATGTTATAGCTGGCACGCAGCCACTGTGCAACATTATCGACACTCTGAGGAAACAGGACTGTAAAGTGCGTAGTGTGTTTAGTAAAAGTGTAACGAACTACCGACGTATCGCAGTAGTCGATGTAACGAACAACGACTATTCACCGATCGGGAAAATATATCGATAGAACACTGAACTATCGATAGGAATGATGGTTGTCAAAACATTCAGACTTGTGTCACCTTAGTATTTTTTAACTATATTGGATATATTTATTTATTTATCGATCTGACATCAACACTCGTCGATTAGAGGAGCGTCATTCACGGATTCAGCATTTTAATCAACTACCCAATGCGATAGCGCCACCTATCAATTACGGTTTGATACATCTTCCCTGACTATTAGATATTCCGTGATAGCATAGTTATGATACAATCACAATAGTACTGCAATAGTCATACAGTTATCGCGATACTGTCGCCACGGTAAAACTATGCCCGACAATCACCCGTAGAGTGTTGTGACAGGAGGCTTGTGCCTGTGTGCTGGTACGCAATCCGATATTATAGTCATTATTAAATTTGACAGTGACGGATTAGTTTGTTTATTTGTGGAAGATGTGAGCATCTAGTCACTGTGCACATTGTGAAAGACGCAGATGGACAATTAAATCGTTGTAGTGGATATCTTCAAAGACCTTGAAATAGACACGTGAAGAGAACCAGATGAACAGTTCAGGGTGCAGAGAATAGGATAGATTGAAGACGGGTTAACTTTGGTCCAGTTACTGGTAGAATCTTGAAACACGTAGTTTGTAATTTATTTCCGCAATAAAACGCACTGATTGTTTAAGAGATCTTCCGGATCACCGGATGGAATACCTTCTAATCTTGGGAAATTAAAATACAGTATCAAAAGCAACATCATATGATACGTAAATATGTTTACCAAAACAAATTAGTTTAATTGCGGTCATCCGGATACACTCTTTAGAAAAAGACAAATTCATAAAAATTTACTTTGCATCACAACAAAACCTGGCGGTTAGTGGATGAATTGAAACCATGGTGATTAGTAATTTCTGTCCTGCTCTTTGTTATCGGGTTCCCTCCCGTGTTTGGCAGCCATGTAAGGGGCGAGGTTAATTATTCATACTGCGTTTGTTACTAGAGCCACTTGTCATAATCGACTTGATTCATTCAGTCGTATCCTCTTCCGTTAGCAGAATTCATCGGCGTATTTAGAAATTACACCACTTATAAAAACATAATTTCGCTGGAAATATATCCCTTTTGTATACAATAATACAAAAGAAACCCTGTAAAGCGACCACCTAAGATGTAATCATAACACACGTTTTCGAGGGAATAAATCAGCCTCTCTTTCACTGCGTCTTGTTCCCTCCTGTTAAGGCTTTCATTGCATTTATCGGCAATATGAGACTTCACAACTAATGTCCATAACCCTTACCACAACAAATCTTTGAGGAGATCCTAAGGCCTTCATTTCATCTAATTTCATTCTTCCATATACATAACAATACCTGCCCAACCGTCGATCATGTGATTGACAAGTTCGCTGCCACGAGCACACGTCGACTGACGTTCACAAAAAAGTTTCGCCCCCCCAATTAAAAATTCTGGATGCCCCCCTGGCATAATTGACTAAGCCGCCTCGTGGACCCTACTACAGCTCATGGGAGCAGGTTTCGTAGTCACCGAAATGTTGCCATAAATGGTGCCATCTAACTGTCCGGTTACTTGGAGCCACCCAACGAGATTTTGTTACCACGTGACTGATGTGACGAAGGCATGTGACGAAGTCACATCATCCCTCAATACTTGGCAGGGTACGTGAGAATGATCGACGGTGAATAACTTGAGGTCACGCATCGCCGATCACACGGCATGTGGCTATGATTCTATTTGTATGATTACCCTGATAAATACACTGACAGTTGATGTGATCACCTTTTTTTGGAACCATAAACCCCTTGGAAGGAATGTATAATGTACATATGATAAACCTTGCGTTGGGAAAAGTATGCCACTACAAAACAACTGTCTGAACGTCATTTTGCTGCTACGACAGCTAGAGGTGAAGCAGCCCAACCGTGACGACCGGAACTACTGGACGGTATCAGTTGCGTAACACCTCCAGGATTTATCGGTTGACGTCAACAGCGAAGGCATAGGGCCAACGTTGACATCTTGCGACTTGACAGGTAAGACTGGGCGTGGTACCTATTCAAACACTGGGATCGACGTTGCTTTTTTCGCAATAATCTTTGCCAGGGACGTTTCAGGGGACATGTTACGCGTTGTGCCCAACCTTCCGAATATAACCTTTTGTAAAATTACGTTGGCGGTTCCAGCGGGTGTCCACCAGGTGCCCCCCCCCCCTTATTTCGGCCGGATTTGTTTCATCAAGTCAGAATTAGTTGTCCCCCAATAGTTCTCCCAGCCTGCCTTGTTGCCAATGCATTTATTTGTGAATTCCCACCGGTCAGCAGCTGTTGCCAGGCTTGCCAATCAGCAAGAGAGACAACAAAGGCGGCTATTCTCTGTGAGACAAAAACGAATTTCACCCATTAGAAGCCAACGTCTTTACGATACCCCGCACGACAACTTTAATGATACCGTCAACGTCTGGGTTAATACTGGCTGATACCGGTTGATACCGTTTCTTGAAACGCACTTGGCGACCCAAACAGGCAACGCCTCGGAGATAATGTAGAACGAAAATACTGCCATAATCGGGGAATAGATACAGCAGAAGATGTCGAAAATGCGAAAGGTGTTTTGTTCCATTCCGAGGCTGTAGTTACATTTCGTCCTGAAAGATGAACAAAAAGCAGAATATCTTGGAGTGTCTCTTTGGTTTGCCCAAAGATAGCACGATCAAGCGTACACGATCGTTCACTTTCGCCTCTCTTCTCAAGATGTCTTCACCCTGACAAGAGTGGCGAAAGTCCATACAGGTAGATAACACTTTGGGATATGGACAGAGAATTTACTGATCGTGAAAATTAACTGAGAAATGTTCAATAATTAATTTAATTATAGTTTGAACTTGTGTGGTCGTACACCTCGATCCACGAGGATATAGTTCTGAAAACACACCCTGTGCATCACAGCGATTAACTCGTCGCTTCCTGCAAAGGTCCATAAATTTGGTACAACCGGCCTCACATACCAACTTTGTGATCAAGCTTCCGTTGCCACTTAAGGGAGAAATTAAAGAACTTTGTCACTGTTGCGACTGAGGAAATCATGGCGGAGACAGAGCTCTATCACTACGCACACGTTCAGCACTACAACGCTTTGGGAGTTACTGGTCAGCCACACCACTCGCCTTCGCGGCCACATTCACAACACCATTGCACGATTGACAGTGCATCTTTCGGAAGACCAAACCGAGCTGCTCGAATATCTCGGCGATGGCTGCACCTCTAACCCCGGAGTAACACAAGAGACACTCCAAGAATTAATCACTGATCATCTGCTTTTTGTTCAACTTTCAGGAAAAAATTAACTGTCGCCTCGGTAGCGCTGATGGAAAAAACACCTTTCGCATTTCGGATATCTTCTGCATCTACTCCCCAATGATTTCGTTCTTTGTTATCTTCGAGGCATTGCAAGTGCGTTTCCAGAATCGGTATCAACCGGTATCAACCGGTATTAACCGGTATTAACTCAGACGTTGACGGGAACATTACAATTGCTGTGATAGGTGACGTCGTGGCGGTGGCTTCTTCCAAAGGGTGATATTCTGTTTGTGATGGAACGTTCAAGACAATGGGTGATGATGTGAATAACATTACTAATACAAACAAGGATTTGCGAAATATTTTAAATATTTAAACAATAGTATTCATGCTGTTTGGCTTATAATTCATATGTGCACTCTACTGTATTTCATAGACCATATTATACAAGGCCCAGCCCTTACCAGAAACCACCTTGCCATGCAGAAATGTGTGAGAGCGTGTGTGCGTGTGTGCGTGTGAACTATGAAAACATAATTACGTGATTATCTTAGGCAAATATACGAATGCCGAGTTTGTTTGTATTTACATGTTACAAGAATTGAAGATATATGACTTGCTGAAAAATACAACAACATAAATACTGGTTCGATGGGTATCTATGATCATGTTTGAACATATTATTTTTATTGAACATTTAACGTTTGTAGTTTTAGAATGGAATTTAATATATTTGTCGTGTGCCCTAACAAATTCTTTCTAAATTTAAGGTAGATAATAAGTATGACTATGCTATGCTAATATTAGTGAAAGTTACAATTACATATATTTATGATACTAAAAAGTTAGTTTTTTTAATGCGTACCTAAATAGCCTTGGGTTTTGATACAATGTTTGAGTAATTTGTTTTTAAAATCTCTGAAGACGCCTTACTGCAGTTTTGTTATTTCAGTAAACTCTATTCACTACAGCTAGTGAGCGATGATTATATAATGAAAAAATACGAATCAACTGTAGAACACTCGGTTATGGCCGCCCAGAACCGGTTTTGTTGACGTCCCCAAATTGCCGACCAACGTGACAGTATTCGTAAATCTTCTGAGATGACTGTCGCCGAACGTCGCCCTTAGACCCCTATATAAACGTGACGCAGCGCGGTTGATAACTTGTAGAGTTGCTGACGAGCGCGCGTGTTGCGATGGTCACCACAGAGGATGCCTCGATCGACGTCAGCCAAACAGATCACAGCCGCGCCGGGGCAGACGACAAGACGCGAGAGGCGACAGTGAAGGTTTGTGAAACGCAAATAGTGTAGGCCTAACTGTCGGTAAGACCCATGTGCTTTAGACACATGTACTGCTCGTATTCTTGACATGAACTGCACTATATTATTATTATCCCAAATATGTACAAATTGCCTGCAGTAGTTTACGTACAGATTGCTTGTAGCTTACGTTTTAAACTCACGATACTTAGGAAGATAAAATGTATATTTTATATGGTTATCATGAATTAATGTATTATTTTTATTATAGTTTAATTACATTATGTATCACAATTGTTGTCGATAGTTACGTTGGCCAATTTGTAGTTATTGTGAAAATAAATGTATTTGTTAAATATAAAATAAACATATAACTAGTTTGCGTATCCCCCCCCCCACTCCCGCATACATTTTATTACTGTACGCTTATCGATTATATACGCACGTGGATTCGATCAACATAGTATGACAATCACTAAGTCGGTTAATTATAATAAGAATGTTTTTGTCTCATAAATTATTTCGTGTGCACCCCCTGTCACACGGCTACCCTCTCTCCATGCCATTTTTTGTGGGAGGTATAGCGTCTTTGGCAATCTTTGCTATGCAGAAATTATGTGTATAGTCGTTCCAGAAACGGCGTTAAAATCAAAATGTTTCGCAATGAGAACCAAATTATTATGAAATTACTTAGGAATATCAGATGACCATACTGTAAATATGCATTTTGACGCAACCAGTCAAAGACACATCCTTTAATGTTCGCACCTAAAATTCTCCGTTTACCCGGCATGCCTCACTGTGGTTTTCCCGCGCAGAGACCGGGCCTGCTGGACGCGAACAGACGACAGAAGATGGTGCTGGGTGTGATTGTTCTGAACCAACTCGTCGCCCAGATGTCCCAGTCTATTCCCGCCCCATTCTTCCCAGCGGAGGTAAGTAGATTTAACAAGATTTAATAAGAGTAAAAAAATATGTCTATCAATATTTTCATAACCATTCAATATCTTAAACATTTCAATTTGATATCCTCTTAACCGCCTTGTCTCTAGAGTTGTTAAATTACAGTCTTTTCGCCGTTCTTCATAACTAAAGTCTCTCTGTTCTGGAATCATTTGAGTTGCCTTCTACTACGACTCCTTTATTGGATACGTCTGTAAAAGTTACTTATTCACCTATGCATACAATGGGGTATCTAGAGGGGCGTGTGACAAGGGTCTCAACCTCCCATCTCCCACCTGTTTTTGGGGCCAACCTCCCATCTCCCACCTGTTTTGGGGGCCAACCTCCCATCTTCCACCTGTTTTGGGGGCCAATATCCCATCTCCCACCTGTTTCGGGGGCCAACCTCCCATCTCCCACCTGTTTGTGGGGTCAATGTCAGGCCTCCGACCAAATGTGAAAGCCCACCTCCCATCTCCCGCGAATCCTACCTCCCATCTCCAGCCCATCCTACCTCCCATTTCCCGCCAATCCTTCCTCCCATCTCCAGCCAATCCTACCTCCCATCCAACACCTATTATTGAGGCCAACCTCCCACTTCCTGTCACACACCCTCTATCTAGGATCTCGCAAAGGGGAAGCCAGCGTTATGAGGTTACTGACGGTCTGACGATGTTCTTTGTCCTCCGGCCAGGCGACACGGAGAGGGCTGACGGACACAGAGACGGGACTCGTGTTCGGCGTGTTCTGTCTGACTCTCTGCATCGCTTCACCCGTCTTCGGCAAGATCGTAAGTTACGCCAGCGCCTCTTGTCTGTTTGACTTACATACAGTTCACAAGAAGTTGTATTTTGTGAGCTTGCCCGCCTACCCGCCTGCTTGTCTCTCTGTATGGCTGTGGGCGTGTCGCTTGCATGGATGTGCACGCACTGTCTATCCGTCTCCCATCGTTCCGTATCCTCCCCTTCTATCTAATTTGCATAACTACCTCCCCATTCACCCGGTTTACTCTTAGACGTACAACGTTTCGATCATTCATGAATACCTTCATTTTGCTCGACAGGGGGTGCTACTTGTATCATCTGGGCTATCGCTGAATTCGCTGAATGCCACCTATTTAAATACGCACGCACGCACGCACGCACGCACGCACGCACGCACGCACGCACACACGCACACACACACACACACACACACACACACACACACACACACACACACACACGGTTTGAGTGATAACTTCCAGTGACCGATTCTCTTCCTCTAGATGCCGTCAGTCGGGGTGCGGTGGTTGGCGTTGGTCGGTCAGTTTGTCGTCGGGACGTTTACCATTGTATTCGGGTGAGTCGTCTCAATACGGTGCCACGTGACCGATCACGAAATAAGGTTATCTATGTGACTAAAGTAGGTGACGACTGTTTTCATGTACTGGCTCATTAAAACGCATTTTGACTCTCAAGACGTTAGATTAGAATAATATATATATATATATATATATATATATATATATATATATATATATATATATATATATATATATATATATATACATATATATATATATATATATATATATATATATATATATATATGTATGTATCTATGTATGTATGTATATATATATATATATATATATATATATATATATATATATATATATATATATATATATATATATATCAGTGACACTTCTTCTTCCGTAGTATTCCGCATTCTGTCAGGTCACCAAATAGCTGTGTGTATATATATATATATATATATATATATATATATATATATATATATATATATATATATATATATGTATATATGTATATATGTATATATATATATATATATATATATATATATATAAATATATATATATATATATATATATATATATATATATGTATATATATATATATATGTATACATACACCAAACTGATCTGCAGAAACCTTGATGTTGAAGAAATTGACCTTCCATTCCTAATGAACAATCGGTTTTCTGGAAACATCTCGTCAGTGCTTCGGTTCCGACCGACTGTAAATATGACTGTAACATTTATATTCGTCCGACAGTTTGCTGCACTACATACCCGTGTCTGACGACAGTCAGCCCATTGTCTTCCTGTCGTGCTGCCTACTCACACGTGTCGTTCTGGCCGTTGCTTGTGCTGCCATCAACACAGCCTACTTCAGCATTGCGGCCGAGACGTTCTCGGAGAACCAGGCCGTTGTCTTTGTAAGTCCGGCGACTTGCCTCATTCTTTGTCACGTCAGTGCTCGCTAGGTGGCGTGTCAAATTATGCTAAACTCAGCATCACTACCAGTTTGTGTAATGTTAATTAGTTTCTAGTAGGGTAAATTAACCCCTGCAGGTGAATTCGAACCGATTATTGTTTCAATTCACAGAGCACGGCGATGTCTACAGTATCACAAATAATGTTTTGTACTGTTAAATTTGACTCTCCATACGTAGTTCAGTCTGGGCTTTATTAAAATGCAGAATTGACTGACGTTCTGTGTTTCATCGGGTAAATATGCCATGCATGTCTAAAATTAAGTGCTAGTTATTAACTTTCTTTGAAAACAGGACACTGGCCTATCTGAAATATATCACATCTAACCGTGTAATTACCATTTCAATGGGCACAATTTCCATGAAAATCGCAGCAAATCGTCTGCAGGCACCGACAAAACAGTGTTTACTAGCACTTGAACTCAGCGAGCCTTCACCGCGTCATTCATTGAGTTACGGCTGTATCCGTTAGAGGGCGTTGCGGGTATTTCTTGAAAGGTATATAACACTCGAGTACGAATTTTTTTTTATATTTTAATGATTTTTTAACGTTACCTCACCGTTGTTACTTAAACATTAAATTATGTAACACTTGACTAAAAATTATATAACATTAACACTTTTATAAACGTTTAGCTTGAAGGACATTTCAGCATCGCCATCTGGTTTTGATGTTGAACATCTGAACTTTATACGTGAATCAGATGTTAAACATCAAATTCAGATTGTGGTGTTCAAGAATTCCGTTAAATGTAATGTAGGTATGGGAACTTTTGTTAATCTCTATGAATTACAATTTAGGACACCCATGCCTGTCAAACATTTCCTTTTCTCTCCTTTCGGTCGTCACCAATTTATAGTCGCATTGTCTATTATAAATCACCAGCCAGTGACGTAACTCCGTTGAGCGTATGTTGCTAATTTTAAAGCCGCACGAACTGTCAGAGGAACACATAAGATCGAGCTGCCGACGATTAAACTCGGAAATATTGCGTGTTCTCTGGCGACAAGAAAACTAACGCCATTGCTATGACTGCATCCTTGTTCTTGCAGGGCCTTATAGAGACAACGTGCGGAGTGTCCTTCATGATTGGACCAGGCGTAGGAGGGCTCATCTACGAGGTAGTGGAGGTGGAACGCGCTCGCGCACGCACATACGCATGCACTCAAACACTCACGCACACATGCACGCACTCACCACGCGCACGCGCTCGCACGCATCACGCACGCAGAGAAACCCACACGCACACCGCACGCACGCACGCACGCACACACGCAAGCACGCACGCACGCACATACGCACGCACTTTTTTCAAATATTAAACGCACGCAGAGAGGTACCCACACGCATGCATACACGCATATACGCACGCATGCACGCACGCACGCATTTTTTCAAACAGTGAACGCAACAGAATTAAAGTTGTAAGTTCTCATGAATTCCATGAACATGATCAATATGGAAAATTATTTTTTCCCATATGCCTGATGAATAACAATTACTTTCGTGTTAACAAAATTAGACAAGAGTTTAACACTAGTAACACCGAATTGTTCGTACCTGCTAATGACAGGTCGGCGGCTTCGTGATGCCGTTTGTCTCCGTGGGTGTCCTACTACTTGTCATCATGCCGACGTCAATCTACGTCCTACCGCGACAATTGTCTCAAGGTGTGTACACTCACCAGTCAGGACATTCTTCAGTACTCGATATATCAGAAGTATAATTCATTGTGGTTCTTAGGAAGACGTTTTGCTACCATTCTAGGGAACATGGCACACGGGATAACGTATTGCATTATCTCTGAACATATCATAATATCTCACTTCTAAACACTCAACACCGATTTTAAATTTATTTTCTCACCCGTGAATGGATCGTTGAAATGAAAACATACACTATTTTCGATTTAATTGAATACCTCTTCATCACATTTTCTCTCATCTGCTGTCTCGTTCAGGCTCTAAGACCTGCGATATAATACAGCAAGTGGCTGTAATCTCTTTGCTTCGTCTCCATGAAATAATCGCTGTGCAGTTTGGCTTGTTAAATTACGTATTCCTTTAAAGTTTCTTCCTCAATTTCTCGTCTCATTTCAAATTCATTTAGTGAAAAATCAAACCTACCTAGTATCCACTACGATATGCTAGCTCATTTGTGCAACTTTTGTATGTAGTTTTGGTAAAATAATCAGATAAACTATTAATTTATTTATTATATTTTGCCAAACATTAATGGAAGTGAAATTAAAAACTTAGTAAAATATACTTAGTGCTTGGTGCAATCTCGTGTCTCACTGTTGATTTTATCGACTCTCCTTCGTGAAAGACACGCGACCGATGTGTCCAATAGTTTGACGGCTAAATGCCGGCTACGTACTGACTTTGCCAGTTACCAGATCTAACGGTCAAAGTAAATTCTTTTGACGATTTGAACAAAAGTACAAACCTTTTTTATTAAACTGCCTACGGCTTTTACTTAAACTATTTACACACTACATAACTAGACGTCAACGAACCAGATTCGCGACAGGTAAAATCAGTTGAGGATGGAGGTTTAATACCTCTGTGCTGTAATCGTCTTCTCTATTTGACCATGATTGACATTTGTTCGTTCTCGTCGTCAGAGTCGCCGTCGGAAGCAGACGACCTGACCGTCAGCTCTTTACTGCGCATGCCCACCATCTTAGTGACCCTGTTGGCGACGTGTGTGGCGTCCATGCAGTGGGTGTTGCTGGACCCCACCCTGGAGCCGCATCTAAGACAGGTGGGTGCTGCAAACTAGGGTTAGGTTGCCGGACAATGGCCCGTTTGTTGGTTGATTCCTTTGAATTTTGACAAAAACAGAATGGTATATCTGTACGGGTTATATATTAGCAGGGCTTAGTGTAGAATATTGGGGTTGAACAGTAGCGGTGGAGCTCAATACTGGGGTGACTTCTGGGGTGAATTTGTTTACGTTAACACTTTCTAGCTGTGTGTCGAAAATATGGGTCGATAGTAATCATATTTCATGTTTTTATCCTCGTTTGTACGAACAGAAATAAACCGCTATTAAAAAGTTTTGTTTTAAATTGGTATAACTCCTGTTGTCAAGATATAACTTGATCGGTACTGATTTATATAAATACTTGTTTTTGGACATGAGATATCTAACTTCCGTATCAACCAGCTGTAATATATTATTGCATAAACGTTCTCGGTCATTTAATGTAACAATTGTGACTCGTTTTACAGTTTAAGTTGAACTCCGGCGATGTCGGTGCTATCTTTCTGCTACTTTCGGCCACGTACGCCATAGCATCTCCGATCTGCGGCTCCATCGCTGATAGGATGGTACGTAGGTGACGTGGTATTAAAAACGTCCTCAGTGAATCGATTCTCAAGGAGTGTGTAAGATTCACACCAACCTCTCATTTTACGGATAACATAACATTAAGCGTTATGATAATGGGAGTGAACGTAAATTGTTATACATATATCACCTATTCATAAACTATTAAATTACTACGTTGATCTCAGAAAACAGATACAAATCGACATAAATAAATTATTCATTATCATCATTATTATTATGGCAATGACGTATTTGTTGAGACACAATTGTTCTGTTTTGGATGAAGGAGAACAGCTGTCCACTTCTGGTAATCGGTTTCTTGACTACGGGGGTTGGGATGTTGCTGCTTGGCCCCAGTCCAGCAATATACGTCGACCAACAGTAAGTTGTTCAAATAAAACTTGTTTGTGTCAACGTAACAGCAAATTGATATTGTGTGAATATGCCACATACGGAAATAATTAATTAATGCCAAGACGTATCATTTAGAAACATTAAAGACTTCTTATTTAGAAAAGTTTTCCTACCAACATATTTTTTTTTAAAAACACTTCACCTTACGAAAAACACGCCCATGTTTTGCGCTTACATGTTAACATTCGTATATGACTACACATTTTAAATAGTTTTCTACACAACTACATTTTAATATTTAAAATACAGTTTATTAAACAAACATCTGTTAAGCCCGATTTCTTCTATAAAGAATAAAATATTTCGACCTTTGCGAAAACATTTGGATATCACAATGCGACAAGAAGACGTCCATTGTTCCTTTTAGCACCTCTTCTATGCCATTACAACAACTCTTCTACATATTGTATCTTTTTCGCTTATCCATCATCCATACTTTTCTCGTTTTTTATTATTTGTCTTCCATATTATTTCTTATTACGTCGTCCTCATTTTCTCTGATCTGACGTGAGCATTTTCTCTTGTATGCCTTTTATATTTTACTCCTGTTAATCATATTTTCTCTTATGTTGCTTCCACATTTTATTTTACCTGACAACTATGGTTTTTACACCGGACAAAACTGGTCAATTTTCACACTTAGTGGAGATGTAAGATCAAATTCTTCCGCTAGGGGAGTCTGTGATTATTACCGGCATCCTTTGCAGTTGTCTGTGGCTCAACCTGGTGGCCATCAGTGTGCTCGGCATGGCGCTCAGTTTTTGTATCGTCCCCACGTATGACAGAATCCTGACGACAGCGAAGTAAGTAGGTCGTGGTTTACCAGTGACATTTATTTTGACCTCACTTAACAGCAGCACTACCTTGCGATCATAACCTACACCCACTCCTCTGCCGGAACAGGTACTTTGTATCTAACACGGGCATGTGTAATTATGGCGTATTATATATACATACATTTGACTTTGTTTTCGACCCCGGTTCTTGGGAACAAACCCCGGAAACCGGTATTTTACAACGGATAGCATGATTAGGTCAAGAATATGCATTGTTTAATTTTATCGTATTTCGCAACATGATTCAATCAATGTTCATCAGAGTGGATGGTTCAAATGAATAATATATTTACTTATTTCACAGTAAGTTTGCCCTTTTCTTCTCGTGACGTTTCGATTGCTATTAGCAATCTTCTTCAGACGACTGCCGCTAGATGGCGACACGGTAGTCATTCTACGCAGACATCTAGCGTCTAACGTTTTGGGTTTTCTGTGCTGCTGCACCAACTCTTTGTAATTCGCCCCCTTTTAGTGTTCGGCCAGCAGACAAGATGATAATATTTTATCGTCATCTGAAAATCTATTGCATTGTATCTTTCAGACGTCTCTCCCTCTCCTCGAAGAAAGGCAATCCTTTCACAAACTATCCCCTTATCGCGGGGATGTGGCATTCCGTGTACGCTTTCGGGTACGTGTATGGTCGTGAACAGGTAAAGGCCCGTTCACACGAGCGATTAGTTGTCGGGCGACAAACCGATTACCGACACCAATTTGTAGCTACAGTTATGACACCGGAATTGCGGTTGGTCCAATTCGGGCATCTGTTGGTCAACAGTTTTAATCAGCGGCCAATCAGCGATCGCCGCGACCGAGTGTATTTGTATCCATCGTGACCTTCAATCAGAACTCAGAAGTGCTGATTGGCGCCAGTGAATAGGTTGCACTTCCAGTGTCTAAATTCGTTGAACGTGTGAATGTCCACACAATTTATCAACGATTCGTTCGTGTGAACGGACCATTACAATGTCACTCCTATCAGCTCCGCTATTTGTATATTATGACAGAATATGTTTAATTCGATCGCACATTTCAGTTGTTATGTGGTAGAGCTTTATCGGGGTCTCTAAGACCCATATTAAAATCGTTACAGATTGCTAGTTTTCGATAATTGTTCCTATATCTCTTAAATGTTGCCACATTATGTTCAGGGCTAAATAAACACATCTTGAATAAACCAGTTTAAATCCCAGTTACGGCGTTGACATTGAACACTCGTGTGACGTCATTTCAGCGGCTTCATCGGCCCCGTCATCGCTGGCTGGAGCAGCCACAAGTTCGGCTTCGGGTGGATGACGACAGGGGCCGCTACAATCTGTTTCCTCGTGGTGAGTTGGCGGTAATGATTGATTTGATGTTTATGGCGTGCTCCCTTGGTGGCTGTGTGTTAACTCGTCGGACTGGACCGGGGCTCCACCTGCTGGCATTTCGATAGTTGGGCAATTTCTTTAACCCTAATTTGTCTGTGTGTTTTTGACGAAACACCAAAAACTGTTGGTCCTTTCTATCTGGTGTCTATGCCATGTGATGTAGATGTGTAACTTTCTATCTGGTGTCTATGCCATGTGTTGTAGATGTGTAACTTTCTATCTGGTGTCAATGCCATGTGATGTAGATGTGTAACTTTCTATCTGGTGTCTATGCCATGTGATGTAGATGTGTAACTTTCTATCTGGTGTCTATGCCATGTGTTGTAGATGTGTAACTTTCTATCTGGTGTCTATGCCATGTGTTGTAGATGTGTAACTTTCTATCTGGTGTCTATCCATGTGATGTAGATGTGTAACTTTCTATCTGGTGTCTATGCCATGTGATGTAGATGTGTAACTTTCTATCTGGTGTGTATGCCATGTGTTGTAGATGTGTAACTTTCTATCTGGTGTCTATGCCATGTGATGTAGATGTGTAACTTTCTATCTGGTGTCTATGCCATGTGTTGTAGATGTGTAACTTTCTATCTGGTGTCTATGCCATGTGATGTAGATCTTTCTATCTGGTGTCTATGCCATGTGATGTAGATGTGTAACTTTCTATCTGGTGTCTATGCTATGTGATGTAGATGTGTAACCTGCTGTTGACCCCATCTATTCTTGAGCCGTGCACTGCAGAAGCATTTCTGCTCACTACCTTGCAAGGCGATACGTTTGATGTATTGATTGATTGATTGAATGAATGAATGAATGAATGAATGAATGAATGAATGAATTAATTAATTCATCAGATAAACCGGGATTGGTATGGTGCGTGACGTCGACAGTCAATCGCAAAAAAAATAGGTGCAAAAAGGGTAATCCAAAATAAAGAAGAAAAAACAAAGAATACACTATGTCGCACGCTATGAAAATGATGGATTGCTGATATATATATATATATATATATATATATATATATATATATATATATATATATATATATATATATATATATATATATATATCTCTCTCTCTCTTCAGGGTTTTGAAAAGGTGGGTTCAGTCGCACAACATCAGGGATTTATGGGATGAATTTTAAATTATTTTACGCTTAAACACATTATCAAAAGAGAGGTTCGTTCGAACCCTCCGAATTCCCCAAGGGCTCGTTGGGTGAAGCGACGTGTGCGGAGTGAGTTCTAGTTGTGTAGACAGTGCATATTATGTCAATGAATTCGCCAAGGGCTCGTTGGGTGAAGCGACGTGTGCGGAGTGAGTTCTAGTTGTGTAGACAGTGCATATTATGTCGATGAATTCGCCAAGGGCTCGTTGGGTGAAGCGACGTGTGCGGAGTGAGTCCTAGTTGTGTAGACAGTGCATATTATGTCGATGAATCTAGATTGACGTCTCTTTGAATATACGTATAGTCAAGTTTGCAACCCACTACAGTGTCGAGTTGCCCGTAATGGATGGTGTGAATTCTGATCCCACATAAGAATGAAATGATGTAAAAGTAAATAATAACAAATTAATAACAGTTTGAGCTGTACTGTATGTCAGTTAACTTGTGTTCACTCTTACTTTTCATATGCACCAACAGGAGCCTGGTAAATGACTGGCTCTGTTTTTTGTCGAAACGATGAGTCGGGGCATAGTTTTGTTTCATCTTAGGCATATATACTCTACAACATTGTGAACTGATACACTCATTTGACGAATTAAAACTAATTGTAATTTTCTGGCCAATGTGTTTATGGATGTGTACGAACATATATGGGTGAGTGAAGTGCTTGTGTGTTGGTATTATGCGTACGATAAATCTAGCATTTCCCACTCTTTTTGCAGACTTTCGTACTAACGGGTTTTTACATATACGAGAGGACGCGAGAACGATACCGGAAACTCGCTCAAGTCTCGGCCAATTCACGTGCGAACAACGAGAGACAACCATTGCTTAGCGTTCTTTGACGACGCTGTTTGTTGACATGTCTAATTGTTGTTGTGTATTATAATAAAGTATTATACAGGCAGTTGTTCTTTTCTAATTTATCCCCGACATGTAAGGTTTTCACTTTGCTTCATTTGGGAAAATATGCATTAAATCTTTCTAATTTCTTCAACATAAAGTTATTGTGTGCCTTATTGTTATTCAATGTGTTCCACTGCTGCAAACCACGACATGGTAAACGAAACAAACGAAGAAAGAATGAACTAAACGACCAAGGTGTATCCAAGAAACAAAGCAATATAAATGTAGCACACGTTAACATCAGCAGACAAGAATTACACGAGGGAATGGTCAACGGTAAGAGAAGTTGAGAAAGACAAAGAGCCACGCAGACACGTACACACGCACACACACACACACACACACACACACACACACACACACACACACACACACACACACACACACACACACACACACACACACACACACACACACACACACACACGAACGCGCGCGCACACACACACGAACGCGCGCGCACACACACACGCACGCACGCACACACACACACAATATGTATAAATATCCATTTATTTTTTATTGATATGGATACGCAGTAGCATTGTGTAGGCGACATCGCACGTGATAAGGATGAAGGCGTGTGCGTCAACATGATATCGCATGTTTAAAAAGGTGTGTAGGCCGGCATCTTGTAATATGACAGAGCGCAAGAAGAAAAACAACCAATTCTGTCCGGCGACATCATGAAGACGACGTTGCCTTTGACGTTGGTGCTGTGCGTCGTTGTGGCGACTGGCTTGCAATTAATGAAAACAAGTCTACAGCATCGATCTGATAATATATCATTCTAAATTATTGTTATTTTCCAATAATCGATCCAACATTAATCAGTTTATGATGTTCTCCAGACATCCCAGCTTCTGCTTCTTAACGGGAATTAGTGACAATGTTTGCTTTATGACAGTTGTGTGGCATGCGGAATCCTTGTCATTCCGAATAATGCAGTTTCTACAATACATTACTTAGTCGACGAGTCAAGTTAGTAGGACGGGCTAGGTTCTTTATGTCTTTATGTTCTACGATCCCCAACACTGGTTACCGCAATAATAGTCTCCAAAGCATATATGGCAGTAAGTCTGTAGCCAGTCATATAGTGAACATATAGTGAACATGCTTGTCCTTATGCAGCGGTAGTCTTAAACTTGTTGGTTGATAAAAGAGACCAAATGCTTGTCCTTATGCAGCGGTAGTCTTAAACTTGTTGGTTGATAAAAGAGACCAAATGCTTATCCTTATGCAGCGGTAGTCTTAAACTTGTTGGTTGATAAAAGAGACCAAATGCGCGTATGTTGTGCTAAATGATGTTTTGGTAAATAACCTGCACAAAATCATCACGCTTCTTATATTCAATGTGACTTTTAGCGTCTAAGATCCACTAAACGTCGACGTCAACATACACGTCAGCCCGAACAAGGCTACCATCAAGCGTAACTACAAAACTAGGTTAATAGCTAAGCGCACGAATAACACGTGATAATTCATGTTGCCTGCATAAATTTAATGTTCAGTACAAGCATTCAGCCCGAGTTAAATATGTTACTGAAATCACCAAACGGACAGCGCTGGGTGTGCCTCTTTCTCACGGTAATTGACCATTTACGCCCGTGACTCACAGACGGAGCAATTAATATACCACCAAACTCCATCTTATTTAATTAATATACCACCAAACTCCATCTTATTTAATTAATATACCACCAAACTCCATCTTATTTACAGCTGGTCGTGATTTTAACATGTCACCTCGACTAACTCATATAAAAACAAAGCAGCTGTCTTACTTCCTATCGGCTACCCTTCATTATTTTGTTATTTAAAAAATTATTACAATATGTTAATAATGTATATGTTATTTTGACCACATCGCCGCCACAACATATTGGAAGACAAAGCATTATGTTCACCTAATGGAAGCCTGGTGTTGCATGGGGCAGTAAAGAGGAATGTTACGTGTCTGGGAGTGTTTGTATGGTATTTTGTTACACGATGGTATAGTTATAACAACAACAACAACAACAACACCAGTTTCATATTTGTCACTAGTGTGTGGAATGGGGTTAAACCGGCGAATCTTCCAGCGTCCACCCTGACTCTTCAGGTCAGAGTGTCCATTCAACTGTGTCAAAATGGGCGTTTTCAAATACAGCTTGTTTGGCACATAGTGTATTTATGACTGCTTCCAAAAGTCGCGGAGACATAAATCAGACGTCATCCGCGACGTAAAAGAAGGGTAGGTCATCGCGATCCAAAGTGGCGTATCTAGGAGACTGAGGGGAGAATTTAATCACCCATTAGCTTAGCATACCACCGTGTGGCGGCGTAACACAGTATATACGAAACAATGAAACGTTTAAGCCAAGGGGGCGGGAAGGACCACTGCTCCCTAAATTCGCCACTGGCGTTATTAATGTGATAATGTGATTCCAAATGCAAAGACATCCCCCATATGTCACGATTCAACGGCATCGCAGGAGTGTCTTATGTGATTACATGATTATGTGATTCCAAATGCAAAATATCCCTTATGTCACAATTCAACGCAAACTGTTTCCGTTTAAATATTGTACGGTTGTTTGGCGGGTGCCTACATAAACATCCAATAAATGTGTGTCAAGATTGCATATATATCTAATGAATATACATTTTACCCCATGCGCATACATCAAGATGAAATACTCGTCTAAAACCGCTCTTGGAAATAAATGAAGTTCCCATATCTGGAATAGCCTATGCAACTGCATTAAGTACTGAAGAAAAATTACACATTTTAACAAGGACACGCCAGCTCTAGTATCCACTAGGACTCACCAGCTCTAGTATCCACTAAGACACGCTAGCTCTAGTATCCACGAGGATAAGCTAACTCTAGTATCACCTAGGACACGCCAGGTCTAGCATCCACTAGGACACCCCAGCTCTAGTATCCACCAGGACATGCCATCTCCAGTATCCACTTGGAAACGCCAGCTCTAGCATACACTAGAACACAGCAGGTCTAGTACACGCTAGGACACGCCAACTATAGTATCCACTTGGACACGCCAGCTGTAGTATCCACTAGGACACGCCAGCTCTAGTATCCACTTGGACACGCCAGCTCTAGTATCCACTAGGAAACGCCAGCTCTTGTATCCACTTGGACACTCCAGCTGTAGTATACACTAGGACGCGCCAGCTCTAGTATCCACTTGGACACGCCAGCTGTAGTATCCTCTTGGACATTCCAGCTGTAGTATCCACTAGGACACGCCAGCTCTAGTATCCACTTGGACACGCCAGCTGTAGTATACACTAGGACGCGCCAGCTCTAGTATCCACTTGGACACGCCAGCTGTAGTATCCTCTTGGACATTCCAGCTGTAGTATCCACTAGGACACGCCAGCTCTAGTATCCACTTGGACACGCCAGCTGTAGTATCCACTAGGACACGCCAGCTCTAGTATCCACTAGTACACGCCAGCTCTAGTATCCACTTGGACACGCCAGCTGTAGTATCCACTAGGACACGCCAGCTCTAGTATCCACTGGGACACTCCAGCTGTAGTATACACTAGGACACGCCAGCTCCAGTATCCACTTGGACACGCCAGCTGTAGTATCCACTAGGACACGCCAGCTCTAGTATCCACATGGACACTCCAGCTGTAGTATACACTAGGACACGCCAGCTCTAGTATCCACTTGGACACTCCAGCTGTAGTATACACTAGGACACGCCAGCTCCTTTGTGCAAATGTTTTATTTAGTTTTGATTAAATCATCGGACAAATAATAAAATTATTTTTGACACGATCCGGTAAAAAATAAGCTTTAGCTATGAATGACAAACACACACACACACACACGCACACACACACACACACACACACACACACACACACACACACACACACACACACACACACACACACACATATATATATATATAAATATATATATATATATATATATATATATATATATATATATATATATATATATATATATATATATATATATATATATATATATATATATATATATATATATATATGATCCTCGTGTACTTGGCGTGAAGAGATCGTGTAATGAATTAGCAGTACAAACATACGTCCATCGTAAATCACCTTTATGTATATTAAATTGCTCTCGTGGAACCGGTTCGTGACGTAGACATGGGTGCGTCAAGTGATATATTTATATGCAGTGTCGTTGCTTTCTGTGTTTGAAAAGTCTGTACAGCCGTAGTCTCGTGATAAGTAGCAGCAGAAGCAGCCAGACGACGCTTTGACTCTGCCAACAAGATGAAGACGACGTGGATTTTTGTGTTGGTGTTGTGCAGCTTGGCAGAGACCATTTTGGCGTGTATACCTGGCGTAAGTAGAAAAACATAGCGTCCAAATAGGCTTACATTTGCGTGTCTGCTTCTTGTTGTCAAATGCACCATGTACAACACACATCTACACGCTTTGGGTATGTTGGAGATAATAAAAGCTAACTTTTGTTTATTATGTTTTGCTATGATTTTGTTACAGTAGTTGCTTGAGAGGCTGATATTTGTTTTCTCGGCAATTACAGTTGTTCCGGCATCCAACAGTTATGTTCCGCGTGTAATTACTTCGCCACTGCTTAAACTTATACGTGTAACATGTATTACCATAAACGGGTTCTCTCCTTAGTGCTCGCCAGTGCCAAAGAAGCCTCCGACAAAAGCGTCTGACATAGCTGTGGAAGCGAAAAAGGAGGTGGGCAGTACGCTATGGTCGTTCAAGTCGTCTCACGGAACTGGCTGTGACACCAACAAGTGTAACACCTTCGTCGCTGACATGATAGAGAGGGCAGGTGGTTCGGTGCCCCAAAGGTACGACGTTTGTAAACGTGTCACCAGGATGAGTGCAACATAAACACACATGCACCCAAGCACGCACGCACGCACGCACGCACGCACACGCACATATATAGATAATAACAAATTCGGATATAACTACGATAGATGTAGCGAACAATCACCCAACGTAGACTAAGCTCAACTGATAACTGATTTGTATTGCTCTACTATTTCCAGACATGTCTGGAAGAAGAGTCCAATTGGTGCTAGAGAGTGGGAGAACCCGAAGTCGACCTACCTCACTAGTGACCCCCACTGGGTCCTTGTCACAGGGACCCCCAAACGCGGGGACATTGCAGCGCTTGGCGGTCACGTGGGCATCGTGACAGGACCCGGCACTACCATCAGCGCCACCGCCACCAAAATAGTCGAAAACGACTGGGGATTCCGTAAGGGTCAGAAGCCGACGTTCTGGCGCTATGTGCCCTAGAGCGCCACCTGACGCCCAGGAGCTACTCAGCGTGAAGCACTTTCTCTTGGCTGCCATCTTTCTTGCTGGCAAGTTAAAATAGTACATCGGCAAATCATTATCTATGCCAAATTTTTTTCATAATTTTGAATTCTCTTTCGCATTGTTGTAGTGTTTAAATGGAATATTGGCTGCCCGCGAAATAACCCGTGGCGCCTCTGGTAGTTACTATTACTAACTATACTTGCGTCGACCCAAACTGACATCACCACTGCCACAACTTGATTATAAATTCAAAATGAACAATTGCGGAGTGGTAGAAAGAAATGGTTGCCAGGGCAACGTCCTTGTTGTTTACGACATGTTACGTCATTGTAACAGGCAGTTGAGTAACGTAGCATAGTTTCAAACAAAAACGAACGTTATTGTGTTTATAGAAAAAAATCAATACATACACTATCCACAATTGAACGCAATTGAAACTGAGAGAATTCTTGACAAAATGCTTAGTGGCGCCACTTGTGGAGAGTTTGGCGTCGACACAAACTCCCCACCAGATACGTAATTGTTCATTTTATTCAAACTAAGTTAGTCATTCATATGTACAACGATATGTAATCATAACCGACGAAAAGTGTTTTACAAATTTGTGTTATCGAAGATTCTAAAACATAAATGGAAACATACGTGTATTCTATGACAATCTTGCCGACATTTATCCCAGGATGAAATTACATTCAAATTAGTGTATCGGTTCACAGTGTTGTAGAATATACAATAAACTGGTACACATATCACCATAACCACCAAACGGACAGCACTGGGTGTGCCTCTGTCTCACGTAATAGATCATTTACGCCCGTGGCTCACAGACGGACCAATTAATATACCACCAAGCTCCATCTCATTTAATTAATATACCACGAAGCTCCATCTAACTTACAGCTGGTCGTGATTTTAACATGTCACCTCGACTAAATCAGCAATAAAAACAACGCACCTGCGTCACTTCCCACCGGTTACCCTTCATTATTTTGTTCTTTTCGAAATTATCACAATATGTTAATAATGTATATGTTATTTTGACCACATCGCCGCCAGAACATGTTGGAAGACAAAGCATTATGTTCACCTAATGGAAGCCTGGTGTTGCATGGGGCATTAAAGAAGAATGTTACATTACTTGTCTGGCAGTGTTTGCATGGTACTTTATTACACGATGGTATAGTTATAGCAACAAAAACAACATCAGTTTCATATTTGTCACTAGTATGTGGAATAGGGTTAAACCGGCCAATCGTCCAGCGTCAACCCTTACATTTCTGGTCAGAGTGTCCATTCAACTGTGTCAAAATGGGCGTTTTCAAATACAGCTTGTTTGGCCAATAGTCGCGGTGACATAAATCAGACGTCATCCGCGACGTAAAAGAAGGGCAGGTCGCCGCGACCCACAGTGGCGTATCTAGGAGACTGAGGGGAGAATTTAATCACCCATTAGCTTAGCATACCACCGTGTGGCGGCGTAACACAGTATATACGAAACAATGAAACGTTTAAGCCAAGGGGGCGGGAAGGACCACTGCTCCCTAAATTCGCCACTGGCGTTATTAATGTGATAATGTGATTCCAAATGCAAAGACATCCCCCATATGTCACGATTCAACGGCATCGCAGGAGTGTCTTATGTGATTACATGATTATGTGATTCCAAATGCAAAATATCCCTTATGTCACAATTCAACGGAAACTGTTTTCGTTTGAATATTGTACGGTGGTTTGGCGGGTGCCTAGATAAACATCCAATAAATGTGTGCCACGATTGCACATATATCTAATGTATATACATTTTACCCCATGCGCATACATCAAGATGAAATATTCGTCTAAAACCGCTCTTGGAAATAAATGAAGTTCCTATATCTGGAATAGCCTATGCAACTGTATCAAGTACTGAAGAAAAATTGCACATTTTAACCAGCAACATAGCACAGTAAAGAAATGTTGGTCACTCCTCAATTGAATTTGTTTTGCTCGTCTATTTTTCTAAACATTTCGTGAAAAATCAAACCTATCTAGTATCCACTAGGACACGTCAGCTCTAGTATACACTAGGACACGCCATCTCTAGTATCCACTAGGACACGCCAGCTCTAGTATCCACTAGAACACACCAGCTGTAATATCCACTAGGCTAAGCCAGCTCTAGTATCAACTAGGACACGCCAGCTCTAGTATCCACTAGGACACCCCAGCTCTAGTATCCACTAGGACACGCCAGCTCTAGTATCTACTAGGACACGCCAGCTCTAGTATGCACTAGGACACAGCAGGTCTAGTACACACTAGGATACGCCAGCTGTAGTGTTCGCCGAGACCAACGCCGCCTCCGACAAAGGCACCAGATATAGCTGCGGAAGCGAAAAAGGAGGTGGGCAGTACGCTATGGTCGTTCGAGTCGTCTCACGGAACTGGCTGTGACACCAACAAGTGTAACACCTTCGTCGCTGACATGATAGAGAGGGCAGGTGGTTCGGTGCCCCAAAGGTACGACGTTTGTAAACGTGTCACCAGGATGAGTGCAACAGAAACACACATGAACCCAAGCACGCACGCACGCACGCACGCACGCACGCACGCACGCACGCGCACATATATAGATGGTAATTTTTTTAAAAAGTGAATCATAATAACAAATTCGAATATAACTACGATATATGTAGCAAAAAATCATCAACGTAGACCAAGCTCAACTGATAACTGATTTTTATTGCTCTACTATTTCCAGACATGTTTGGAAAAAGAGTCCAATTGGTGCTAGAGAGTGGGAGAACCCGAAGTCGACCTACCTCACTGGTGATCCCCACTGGGTCCTTGTCACAGGGACACCCAAACCCGGGGACATTGCAGCGTATGGCGGTCACGTGGGCATCATGACAGGACCCGACACTACCATCAGCGCCACCGCCGCCAACATCGTCGAAAACGACTGGGGATTCCGTAAGGGTCAGAAGCCGACGTTCTGGCGCTATGTGCCCTAGAGCGCCACCTGACGCCAAGGCGCTACTCAGCTTGAAGCACTTCCGCCTGGCCGCCATCTTTCCTGCTGGCAAGTTATAAACACTAAATTGGAACATCATTCTCTATACGAAGAACGTTTCATAATTTTTAACTATCTCTTCCGCATTGTTGTGGCATTTAAATGGGAACATTAATGGAGTAGCGGTTGCCCGGAATAACCCGTGGCGCCTCTAGTAGATACTATTACTAACTATACTTGCGTCGACCCAAACTGACATCACCACTGCCACAACTTGATTATAAATTCAAAACGAACAATTGCGGAGTGATAGTAAGAAATGGTTGCCAGGGCAACGTCCTTGTTGTTTACGACATGTTACGTCATTGCAACAGGCAGTTGAGTAACGTAGCATAGTTTCAAACAAAAACGAACGTTATTGTGTTTATAGAGAAAAAATCAATACATACACTATCCACAATTGTACACAATTGAAACTAAGAGAATTCTTGACAAAATGGTTAGTGGCGCCACTTGTGGAGAGTTTGGCGTCGACACAAACTCGGTACCAGTGGTGCCACTCACCATTTCACCACTGCCACAACTTATATTTGATATGCAGATTCGGCACATCTTTATCTCATTTGGTAAACTACTTCTTTCATGATATCTGTAAATTTTAATGGAATACAGTTGTGGATAGTATTTATATTGAAAATTTGACTAGAAACACAGTAACGTTCGTTCTTGTTTAAAACTATGTTACGCCACTTAAGTGCACAACTGCAATGACATATCAAGTGGTAAACTACAATGACTATGTCCTGCCAACAATAATCGTTTATGCCACTCCGCAAATGTCCATTTTTAATTTGTAACCAAGTTGTTACACCGGTGATACGCTAAGTGGCGCCACTGTCGGAGGTGTGTAATTTTACAAAAAAACATGATTCCAATGATCTCGGTTCACACATATTTAACGAATTAATGTGTTAGAAATGAAAACACGGTACCAACAATGACGCTTACTGATATTTAACCACAATCACAAAAAATCGGTCGATCCGACGTTTGAGAAAATTCGAACACCACCGAGCACGCGTTGGTGTAGATATGCGACTGTTTCCGCACAACAATCGCGAGAATTGTTTTAGATATGTAATTGTTCATTTTATTCAGATTAAGTTGGTCATTCATATGTACAACGATATATAATCTTAACCGACGAACAGTGTTTTATAAACCTGTGTTATCATAGCTACTAAAACATAAATTAAAACACAAGCCACATGTATTCCAAGACAATCTTGCCGACATTTATCTCAGGATGTTTTGCATTAAGACGTGTTCTCCGTCTGGCGATCACAAACACACTATTTCGGGTAGTGTTTATTGGGCCAACGGACACTGCACACATAAATGTGGACTGCAATGGAATATACACCAAGGCCTGTTTCTTGTTTGTCGTGTTCAATGTGGTCATTCAAAACAGTAAAATAAGGATGGCTAGGCGTCATCGTTGGTCATCATTGCTACTGGCCATCATTGCTACTGGCCATCATTGCTATTGATCATCAGTGCTACTGGTCATCATTGCTATTGGTCATCATTGCTAATGGTCATCATTGCTAATGGTCATCATTGTTATTGGTCACCATTGCAATAAATCTTCATAAGACTCCTTCGTGACTTAAAAATGGGATTGGGAGGGGAACAAGCACATATCGTCGTTTTCTTATAGTATACATTAAATATTCTGCCCCCAATTTGCTATCAGAAACGTTATCCCCATACTCAACAGCTTCCGACGTTCATGGGAATAACATACTAGTATGTGTATGCTACTGGTTTAAGAAATATTTAAAGCATATGCCTATTAGTAATACAAATATTTAATTTATGCAAAATGACATCATCAGTATCGTGACTTGTTACTATTTGTAGAACACAATTACTAAGCTATGTATGGAAATGGATCCTAATGTCTAATAAAATACTCAACCAGGCCTAGTGGCTAAGCCAGGAAAAAACGAGCTGCGAGAACCGTCGGTTAGGGTAGGGTGGGGCAATGGGGCGCCCGTTCAGGGGAAATCGTACGCGGGAAGGATCCTTTCGGTAAATATCGTCCATGTGCTATGAATGATCTAGTTCATTATCTTAGGTGTTAAAATTGTTGACGTATCTAGTCTCTGAAAAAAAGTTGCAGCTACTTCAGCGGAGGTTCGTATGGTGGGGTAAGAAGCCCACCCACTAGACAAGAAGACCACACACGGGGCAAGAAGCCCACGCACGGTGTAAGAAGCCCACCCACTAGACAAGAAGACCACACACGGGGCAAGAAGCCCACGCACGGTGTAAGAAGCCCACCCACTAGACAAGAAGACCACACACGGGGCAAGAAGACCACACACGGGGCAAGAAGCCCACGCACGGTGTAAGAAGCCCACCCACTAGACAAGAAGACCACACACGGGGCAAGAAGCCCACGCACGGTGTAAGAAGCCCACCCACTAGGCAAAAAGCCCCCTCTGGGAGTTTGCAATATAATAATTTCTTTATTTGAATATGTTTTCATATATCGCCCACAACTGATGCATTTCTATACAGCTCCATCTGGCAAATTCTTCTTTTCGAGCTTTATGGCTAGATGGAAGGGTTAGCAATTTCTCGCATAGGGGCGTCTTGCCCCACCTTACCCTATCTTACATAACACCTTCATGAACACGTCCTACTTGATGACTCTTCATATGTACATATGTCATTCGTGACACAAGAACACTCAGAACGAAGTAGGTATGTCGCTGTGAAGAGACGTTGTCTAGACGACGTAGTGCAGCCTAATGATACCACGTCTGATCGTTTTGAGTGTACAGTCATTTTATATGGCATAAACTATATATATTCCAATATTTTGACCCACCAAATGTGTTTTAATAAACCACAATTTTTTTATGACTTGCCGTTAAATATGGAATGTAAACTTGGCATTCGAGTCGAGTACGTAGTCAAATTAGATAACGGTCAAATTATATGAAACACCGGTCAACAAACACATTTGGGTTGTCAAGATGATAAAACAGATGCATGTCATACTGTATAATGATTTTACGATAAAAACTACTACTACAACTTTGCACATATAAAGTCGGACAGATACGGCAGACTGCACCCTACAGCGTCCGCCCGTGGGTCTGTTGAGCTACGGACGGCGGTACTCTCTCGCACATTGTTCGATGCAGCAGGACAGTTCTTCGACGCACTTCTGGCGGACCGGAAGTGGCCATGACCGGCCGGGACACGATCGGCGGATGCAGATCATGAGCATGATGTCACAACCTTCCATGCAGTTTTCCCAGTCACCGTGTCCCGTGGCTGGCTCCACTGATGTAGCCAACATGACGCAAACGATGAGCTGTGAAGACGGACGGAATATACACAGGAGAAGAGTTTCATGCAAATAATAATGACGCATTTGTTGTTAACATAAGTAGTGTTTGTTTTGCGAATGAAAGCAATAAGATTAAATAAACAGTGCATAAATAGAACGCTATTATTAAACATTTTGTAAACGGAATAAAATTCGAAATTATAGGAATATGTTAATTTATGTTATTACAAATAATAATTCACCATCGAATTAACTTTTGAAGTGAAATGACTGCTGGACAAATGTACTAACATTGTGTCCTTGACTTAAGGTGAAACAAAAGTCATGGTTTTGTGCTTATGCACATATAAGAGTTCCTAAAACATAACCTACAATTAAGAATATCACGCCAGTGGTTTTGCTATGAAAACTTTGTTGAACACACGACATCTTAATTTCGTGTGCTGCGCCAAACTGTTAGATTACACTACGTCATGAGAGTGGTGTTCTGGCAATATTTGCTCGACAAATGAAAATATATTTGCATACACCTATTCCTATACTTGCCAATAGGACATAGTTATGCTATTTGCGTCTACACTCAACATATGTAACATTTGTTGGCCTTTGTTTACTAAACTAGTCCAGGCCCGTAGCCAGGGGGGTTCAGGGGGTTCACACAAACCATCTTTTTGTGAACCTTTTTTATGAAAATATGAAACCCCCCTTTTTATGTGAACCCATTATCGTGAACTCCCCTTTCAAAAGCGTGAACCTCCAATAATATGAAAATAATAATATTATTTTCATAATAATAGGAAAATAATATTATTATTTTCATATTATTGGTGGGTTAATTTTTTTAAAGGGGGTCACGCTTTAAAGAAGAGATTTCATGCTTTTGAGAAGGGGTTTTCACATTTATGAAAATAATATTATCATCATATCATTGGCGTTCACGCTTTTGAAATCTTATTCCAATTGGAAACAACCAAGTCATCCTACGTGTGGTCGGTTGATAACAGTCTGAGAGCAGTAGACAATGCACAGACAGTCGCTAGGCCGTTATCCGAACAAAATGAAGACTTGTAAGCAGAACATGTTACAGTTTCAGAAAATATGTGCTCACTGAAACAGTGCAGAGTTAGCAAGCAAATTACTCTCTTTGTTGTGGTGGCGTGCTATATGGCCTCCACACCTCCATAACACACACAGAAGAGGACTAAGTCTTCTTTCTGGGAAAATAACAATTTTTTCGAGACTTTGCGTTGGTTTTGTGCATGCCGGCCTCCCTTAACACGTCACTTGTAGTCTAGGTTACCCCGATTTCATGGAACTGCTCAAGCGTTTATCGGTCGCGCTGGTTAACATGTCAATCTTTCACTTTTAGAACACATTCCGAGTAAAGGACTAGCGTGATATTCTTGATTTTAGTTGCATGTGGTTTGTTTTTATTATCTCTTCTAGGTGCAAGACCAAAAACCATGAATTTTGTTTCGCTTTAATATTCAACATCAACAATCAAATATTTAGATGATATCCACATTTCTGGTTTTTCTACCATCATTTATCATCTAGAACCTCGACAAGAAATACGTCACCAATCGACGAAAAATCGACGAAAAACATAAAAGACAAAACAAAGAAGAACAACAATGGCGGTATCTTAAAGTTGACGATTAATGCCAACGAAACTCACCGTCATGTTGAAACTGTTGATTGGTTCGTATTCATTTCCAATGCCAGAACGCTTGAAATGCATGGCTTCATGCAATTTCCAAAAAGAGGTGCCATGTATTGCGCTGTATTTACGCAAGTCGCTAACCATTTGCAACGGTTTGGGCTGGTGCGTCTATCTCTTTATCATTATGTCTGCCTGTCTGTATGTATGCATATATGTATGTTTGCACAGCCTCGGGGTCAACCAGCACTTCATTTCGTACACAGTTCGACATATCTTGCATGCCTCAAGATAGTGGCGTAGATGGCACGGTTCCGAGACAATTCATACGAGAAGTTATTCATGCCCGAAACAATTCTTACAGAAATACCAATAATATCGTTGTTATTATTATTATTATTAGTGAAAGAGTCAGTTGGAACGAACAGTCCGATCTACGTAATTAGATAGTTTTTTGCTAGCGCACCAATATCGACTCCCTTCCCGATCCCCATTGTCTGGGCGATGAGGGAAGTGGGAGATCGGTGCGGTAAGAGGGAGATCGATGCGGGATGTGGGAGATCGGTGCGGGAATTGGAAGATCGGTGCGGGAAGTGGGAGATCGGTGCGGTAGGTGGAATATCGGTGCGGTAAGTGGGAGATCGGTGCTGGAATTGGGAGATCGGTGAGGTAAGTGGGAGATCGGTGCGGTAAGTGGAATATCGGTGCAGTAAGTGGGATATCGGTGCGGTAAGTAGGAGATCAGTGCGGGAATTGGGAGATCGGTGCGGTAAGTGGAATATCAGAGCGGTAGGTGGAATATCGGTGCGGTAAGTAGGAGATCAGTGAGGGAATTGGGAGATCGGTGCGGTAAGTGGGGGGTCGGTGTGGTAATTGGGAGATCGGTGCGGGAAGTGGGAGATCGGTGCGGGAAGTGGTAGATCGATGCGGGAAGTGGGAGATCGGTGCGGTAAGTGGGAGATCGGTGCGGTAAGTGGGATATCGGTGCGGGAAGTGGTAGATCGATGCGGGAAGTGGGAGATCGGTGCGGTAAGTGGGAGATCGGTGCGGTAAGTGGGAGATCGGTGCGGTAAGTGGGAGATCGGTGCGGTAATTGGGAGATCGGTGCGGGAAGTGGGGGGTCGGTGTGGTAATTGGGAGATCGGTGCGGGAAGTGGGAGATCGGTGCGGGAATTGGGAGATCAGGAACCATTGTGAGTTTTGCACAACATACGCCAATGTAACCCGATATATGCGGTTCGTAGGTCGAATCTAAAAGTGTAATATACCTATCATAACACTTGCGAATGGACAGAACGTTACATGTCCTACGCAGGCAGTCCATTTCAGCTAGATATTCGAGCTAGTTAAAGCCGTAGGACTTATTTACGATGTGATGTCTGACTGAGATACCTTCGTCGAATTTCTACGACAACATGGTCCCGATTGAATAAAGACATGAGGCGGCGATGTAGCACGCGCAGCCAGATGGGAATCGTAGGGAGTCGAGATGGCAGCGCTAGCAAAGACCCTGTGTTATGAAATCAGCTACCAGAGTGACTCCTGTGCACTGGCGTTGCTGCATCGTCCACAGCACTGTAGAGCATACTTGTTGCTCTGAGATAATTAGTTGCTGCGTAAAACTATGTCTTATTGTTGTAGAAACAATAATCGAAAGAAACGATAAATGTTAACATTTCTTTAAAAAACATATAAAAATGTTAAAGTGAAACCAAAGAAATTTCGGGGGCCTTTGCACCTATAAGAGTACTTGAAACTAAACATTTGCAACTATAATCTAGAATATCACGCAAATGGTTAACAAAATATACCTCGAAAATCTTTTTTGCATGGGCAGCGTCATATTTGTTCAGAATCCTACGTCAAGAGTGCTGACTAGGTTTCCCACAACTCCAACTTTAAACGCCTGATCGTAGACGAAGACGATTTAGTCACATACTTGCCAATAAGCTTGAACATGCTATTTGCGTCTAAAGTCAACTTATTTGCCAAGAGAGTCCATTCATTCATTGTTTACTAACCGCCTCGAGTTACGATTTGACAGATCTCTTGGTCGAGTGTTTGCGTTGTGTCGAAGACTTCGGTAGAGGTACTTGCTGGAAGATTGCCGATACCGCTTCAAGCTTTAACGTTTCCCGTCACCGACGTTTTGAAGAATCTTGACCCATTAGTTGATGAAAACATATCAACTTCAAAACACGACTCTTTAAAATGGGCCGAATAACGTTTAGCATATCGCGTGGGCTTCCAACCAGCCCGCCCGCAATCGTGAATTTGCTGCTTTACTACTGTCCGTTTTTCCAGAGGAAATCGAAAAAAAGACAACCCTCTTTGCCTCGTTGAATCATGTTTACATCCGAATGCTGCACAGTACAGCATTGTAAGATGTTTTGCTGCGTGTAAATCCAATATAAAAGCAAATGAAAGTGTAACTATACATCTCAACTACGTTAAAAATACACGCCATATGCACAGCCTACGTCACAGCCGCGTTTGGGTTAAGGGGCTGCTCGCCGCTGATTGGTCAAAATTGCAAACACTGATGAAAATATTAGCCTCCATGAAAAATTACATTAAATCAGAATTTCGCACTTTTAGAACATATTCCCAGTAAACCACTTGCGTTACATTCTTGATTATATTTGCAATTGGTTAGTTTTTTGGAACTCTTATAGGTGCAAAGGCCCAAAACAATGCCTTTGGTTTCACTTTAACGTTCCGATTTGACAATACACAAGTAAATAAAACTGTTTCTTTTTCGGTAATACGTGTCACCCTTTAAGTTGCACATGGTGCGTCTGCCAGTTTTATACAAATAACCAGTCAAAGATCGAACAAATTCGTCATACTTAGAGTCAAACACAGTTTAGATGAACATGAACGTGGGGGGGGGGGGAGCGGTGATACGTCTATGGTTAGAGCACCGAACAGTAGATCGAGAGGACGGTGGTTCGATTCCACCTCCGCCATTTCGAAGCTTGAACAATTTCGTTCACTCCACTTTGTCTGTGTTTTTCGGAAGAGACTAGTAAAAGCCGTTGGTCCCTTCTATCGGTATCTATGTCGTGGAAGTAAAATGCCCCATGCAAAGGTGCACAAATTTCGTGTTAAACCTTACGCAAATCCGGGGCTTTTATTTAGTAGACAAAGAGCCTGGAAAACGTACTGTGAACCCTACTATTGTTTAGCGCATTATCACTGTAAATAGGCTATCGTAGTTGGTGCACATAAATGTTTGTTATGTTATTGAGGGTCGACAATCGACCTTTGGAATGATACGCGTTAAAACATGTACACACGCACACACGTCGCACGCGTATAGACACATAACACCGTATGAGATTATCATGTATATTAATGTGAAATAAACACGACATCATCGGCTAGCGACGGGTGACTGCGACACAAAAGCCGTGAAAGAGATACACCGGCAGACATGTTGGGATGGCAGCTCCTTTCAGTGTGGTTTTGCTTGATCATTCCTTGTTTCCTGCGCGGGTTTGGCATTGCGGCGGGGTTGCGGACAACCCCCAACATTCGAAATATATTTATCGGACGCTGTCTGTATTACAAGAGTGCTATGGATCCACCGGTTTTTCAACATAGGTAAGCGTTTGTTGTAACGTTCACTGATTAAAAAGTTAGTTTTACGATCAGTTGTTGTGACTGAAAATATAAGCACCTGTTGAATTATCCATAGAATAATGTTTATCACATTTGAATACATTATAGCATGCTGCTATTTTGCAAGTTTCACGCCCGGCGCTGAGTGGGATCCTGGATTTTTAGAGTCTGATGCTATACAAATCTCTTAGGTGGGAGTAGCATATCTGACACAACAGTACATCATTTATATATATCGCTCATGTTACCTGCCCCTATAGTTACTCCAGTGCATATATATATATATATATATATATATATATATATATATATATATATATATATATATATATATATATATATATATATATATATATATATATATAGAGGAGCAGGTAACATGAGCGATTGAGTAGTCTGGTGCTCCTGTCGATCGGTTGAGGGCTTACAAATGTCATTAAGATCGACTCCGTGAACAATTACTTCGTGCCACTCTAAACCTGCAAGACCTCAAAACAGCATCATTATCTTTTATAGCGCTGTTTCAGTCATTTCGTCTGCTCAGAGAGTTCTATAACACATTTTGTATTCCTCGATATATGTCCACAATTAATTGGTGTATGCAAAATATTGTGAAAAGGTATCTTCAGCGCAGTCTGATATAATCAAGTCGTTAACACAAAAGTGGCATTTACGTGAATCAAACAATGCAGCCGTGTTGAGTTACAATGAGCATGTGTAGGAGTAAAGCCGGCATTGCTAGTTGCCCTTTAGCGCCACTGCAGTGTCACCTACGCTCTAACGAGTGCTCTTTGTGTAATAATAACACATGTAACCAGGTTGCCGTGCAGTTGGTTAGTGTCTCGAAAAGCGAGCAACGATCTCTCTCTCTCCCTCCCTCTCTCTCTTTCTCTCTTTGTCTCCTTGTCCCTCTCTCACTCTCTCTCTCTCTTTCTCTCTCTCTCTCTCTCTCTCTCTCTCTCTCTCTCTCTCTATATATATATATATATATATATATATATATATATATATATATATATATATATATATATATATATATATATATATATATATATATATATATATATATATATCTGTCTGTCTTCCTTTCACACGCACGCACGCACGCTCTTACATAAACACGCACATATACACACACATACACACACACATATATACGTAAACACACATACATACATACATACATACCTATATATCTACCTACCTACATACTTACCTACCAACTTACATACATACATGCATGCATGCATGCACACGCGCACACAGGCACGCAAGCACGCAAGCACGCAAGCACGCACACACACACATGCACGCACACACACACACACACGCACACACATATGCACACGCATATACGTACGCGCACACGCACACGCACGCACAATAACGAACGTAAAGTTGTATTTTGTCAGGTCGGTGAACTGCACATCTTTGTGGGAAAAATTCAGTTCTGCATTTAGCTATCGCTACCCATGTGACGTCACTGTGGAAAGATACGCGCCTTTTGTCAACGCAACTAGTAGTTTGCGCATGCCGGAACGATACACTACTTCACGTTATGATACATATTGCGATATAGACTACACTGACTAGAATGATACAAAAACAGTAAAACACAAGTTTATTTATCACGCGGACAACGCAACGGTACATCAGACGTGTCGTCGTCACTCACAGGAGGTCCACATTGCACGCGCGCATTGAAAAAAAATAATAGTGTAAAGATTTTGCACATATTATAGTTAGATATACATGGTGTTGTTGCTGTTGGTACTGACGTCGTTGCCGGTGTTGTCGTCCATGTTGCTGGTGTTGTTGTTGTCGCCCATGCCATGATGCTGGTGGTGTTTTCGTCCATGTTGCTGGTGTTGTTGTTGTCGCCCATGCCATGATGCTGGCGGTGTTGTCGTCCATGTTGCTGGTGTTGTTTTTGTCGCCCATGCCAATGATGCTGGTGTTGTTGTCGTCCATGTTGCTGGTGTTGTTGTTGTCGCCCATGCCAAGATGCTGGTGTTGTTGTCGTCCATGTTGCTGGTGTTGTTGTTGTCGTCCATGCCATGATGCCGGTGTTGTTGTCGTCCATGTTGCTGTTGTTGTTGTTGTCTCCCATGGCATGATGCCGGTGTTGTTGTCGTCCATGTTGCTGGTGTTGTTGTTGTCGTCCATGCCATGATGCTGATGTTATTGTCGTCCTTGTTGCTGGTGTCGTTGTTGTCGCCCATGCCATGATGCTGGTGGTGTTGTCGTCCTTGTTGCTGGTGTTGTTGTTGTCGCCCATGCCATGATGCTGGTGGTGTTGTCGTCCATGTTGCTGGTGTTGTTGTTGTCGCCCATGCCATGATGCTGGTGGTGCTGCTAATATGATGTTATTGTTGTTTTGGTATTGTTAGTGACGTTGTTGTCGGTGTTGTTGGGGGTGTTGTTATTGGTGTCGTTATTGTCCGCGTGGCAGTCCGTGTTGTTGCTCCGGCCGTTACGTTTGCTGTCGCCGTGACACTGACGTTGTCTTGTCACAGACCGTGTTCTGGGAGGACACGTACCCGTTCGTTCACGCATACACAGACCACGGTCGACGAGGCATCGCTATAGGCGACACACTTCTAGGTAAGTGCAGCATTCGTTGCTTTCTGCTATGCTGTGGCGATTTCTGTTGATGCAGCAGGAGCCAGAAATGCCGGCACATTTATAGACTAGAACATAAAGACGGTCTTTGTCATAGGAACTGCACAAGCTGTACGACTATGTGGAACCTTGCTGTGCAGTGATGGAGGATGTAACGTCTAAAAAACAATAACATACATCAATAGTTTGGCTTGAAAGACCAACTAATGACACCCAACTGGCTGTTGATCAGCGCAAATGACAGAATTGTGTGAAGGCCGATGATCGCCAATGTCGCCAGACACGACACATGATGATGATGAAGAAGATGAAGCGGATGAAAAAGATGAAGAAAAATACAAATAGAAGGTTAATGCAATTCTAAGTTTCTCAGCACATTGCCCGGTCGTGATTGTGCCTATACACCTTGGCATCCTGGTGTACACGTTCCTGATTCGTGACATTCCACCCAACGACTTTATGCTCTTGGCGCTCATTTGTGACAGTTGGTAAGGGATGGTCGCATACGTTCTCAAAGTCCAACAACACATACACTGTTTAGTATTGGTTCAGACCGCTCCCCCACCCCCTAATGCGTGGTGTGGGTCATACGATCGCATGCATATTGCCAATCAAAAAGCACAGCCAACAGCCGCCAACCCCCTCTCCGTATACATATAGACATTTCAATATTTACTGAACAATTTATTCAAACATAAAAACATTACATGAAACATAAAAAAGGTACATGAAATGCAAAAAGCAGAAATGCCAATAAACCGATTCAACTGATGTCACGTGGCTACCAAGACACTACCAAGACACTATCAACCACGCTACCAGGGTCTGATTGCCACAATAATGTCGATGTACATTGATACCCGTTTCACTCGTTCGATGGCGCCACTGCTGTTTGTATTTATTTGTTTTGAAAAACGTGACGACCAAAACCATCACCCACCAACACGTAATGTTATATTTTTGGGACTTTGATAATTTATGCGACCACCCCTAAGTTTGTTCTAGCGTTATGTTGTTTCAGGGTACATGGCAGACGGCTTGCACTGGTGCGGTCAGATCGAGGAACCGGGGGTCAACTACGAACATTGTCCGGCCGAATGCAGCGACGACGCCGTCAACGCCTTCTGGGGCGCCGTGTCCGTGCAGGTAATTTCTTCTTCCGACGATCAAAGTGATAAATAGAAGTAACGTGGTGCACGGAATCCCCGATACACGTGACGTGACGTGACGTGTCGTGGAATCCATAACGCACATCGTGTGTTACACAATTTATGTATCCCGCTTCCTACTTTACACCTTTCCGAGACCGCGCACGTTCATTTGGGTCGTCTGTGGTGCTTCAGTTTGCGTCCGAGGCGTCCGGCCGTGTGCGCGTGATCCTCAATGCCACCAAGTCTCCCGTCTTCAGACAAAACAGGTGAGACCACTTCGCATGTCCTCGCCGCTTTACGCAGGCATGCCAGACCATCGTACCTTTACAGACGACCTCCATTCCTGCGTTGATGTTTTCTTACCCGTACGTAGATTTGCTAATCGCTACGTATTTGTGCACAGTAAACACGACTTATGCACCAAAATGTAAATCATTGTGTCAGATCCACCTGTCTATTATCATGGTAGCAATTGCAACTTCCATAAACATCTTTGCATTGTTACAGCCCGTTTGCCAAGTATGAGCTTCCAAATATCATCGCGCCAAGAATTCCACACTTACACGTTCTGCTGGTGCACGAGCCGGAGAGGGAGTCCAGGTACGTCGTCGGTCAGATTAAATTAAACCCAATTAATTGCCGTTAGGTGGCACCACTAACATTCCACATAATTATTGAGATTGGGTTTAAGGAAAAACGTACGACCAGTGAGCTAAAAGCAGGTAGTGGGAAAATCCACACACGCATGCAAGCACACACGCACGCATACACGAATACAAAAACGTGCACGCACACACATACCCACATGCGCGTGCGTGCGCGCGCACACACACATACATGCATACAGGAATGCACACACTAATGCATGCAGAATGCACGCACGACGCACGCACGCACGCACGCACGCACACACGCACTTTGATTAGAATTTAACAATTATCTAAAGCGCTAACATGACAACAAATAGAACAAACAATCGTGGTCTATGCCGATATAGCGTAGATGATTTGTTTTCTGTGGTTACAGGGAGAGGTGCGGGGGTACTTCTCTGTTGACGCTGGAGTCTATCGTCACATCGTCTGGTGTTAAGTACAGCTGCACCGACAACCCTAGGTGTCTTTCTACTAAAATTAGTATCTAAGTGCCATTAAAACATAGCCAATAAAAGCAATAAAAATTATGATTCGTTTTCTCGTCGTATCTTGGGCTAACTTTGCGATAAGAATTGTTTCAAATCGAACATGTTAACATAAGTGGAAGAAATGCAATTTTTCGTATCACAATATATTGTCATGCATTTCGTATCACAATATATTGTCATGCATTTCGTATCACAATATATTGTCATGCATTTCGTATCACAATATATTGTCATGCATTTCGTATCACAATATATTGTCATGCATTTCGTATCACAATATATTGTCATGCATTTCGTATCACAATATATTGTCATGCATTTCGTATCACAATATATTGTCATGCATTTCGTATCACAATATATTGTCATGCATTTCGTATCACAATATATTGTCATGCATTTCGTATCACAATATATTGTCATGCATTTCGTATCACAATATATTGTCATGCATTTCGTATCACAATATATTGTCATGCATTTCGTATCACAATATATTGTCATGCATTTCGTATCACAATATATTGTCATGCATTTCGTATCACAATGTATTGTCATGCATTTCGTATCACAATATATTGTCATGCATTTCGTATCACAATATATTGTCATGCATTTCGTATCACAATATATTGTCATGCATTTCGTATCACAATATATTGTCATGCACTTACTTGTGTTATAATTTTACGTTTTTGATTTATTTTCCAGCGATATCCTCCATCTGCTCTGCGTCGACTCTGCCAGCGCTAGAGAGTGCCAAGTGAGCGCATCTGGAACCGTATCGAGTATTGCATTGAATACTGCCAAGGCGATGTATATGATACTCTTCACAGTAACTATCTATCGAATATAACTGTATTAGAGACGGCGTCACAACGATCAAAGCATCTTAATTTTGACGACATTTTACGTTGCTCGGGTACAGAGGTGCAATGTCTCGTTACTTTGTGCCCCTCTGAAGTAGGAACACCGATCTCTCCTTCGTGTTTACCCGCAGGTACAGTGATGTTTGCCGGTCCAAGATGGCGGATGTGTTTTCTGGAATTCGAATATCGTCTGTCACTTCAGTTTATTTACAAATATGCAAATGCATATGCACGGACGCACGCACGCGCGCACACACGCACGCAACGTTAGAAATACACGTGTATTTGAATATAATTATTCAGTGGACCAACTTTAACAATATTGAATAAACGGGTAACCGGAATGTCATATTGTTAATCGCCAGATGGCGAATACGTCGACTAGTGATAGAATGTTCAATGAAGTGTCTGTGGTTTATGTTTGTTTTGTATTTCTTTTTTTTTCATCATAGTTAAGAACAAGGTCGTCAGTTAAGATTATTTCTCTTGATGTATATAAATCTACGAGAGGCTGACATCATTGACGGATACAGTTTTCTGATGCTAGCTTCTTCTTCTTCCTCCTCTATCCTGCCTCGACCTCAACGTGCTTCTTCTTCTTCCTCCTCCTCTATCCTGCCTCGACCTCAACGTGCTTTTTCTTCTTCTTCCTCCTCTATCATGCCTCGACCTCAACGTGCTTCTTCTTCTTCCTCCTCATCCTCTATCCTGCCTGGACCTCAACGTGCTTCTTCTTCTTCCTCCTCCTCTATCCTGTCTCGACCTCAACGTGCTTCTTCTTCTTCCTCCTCCTCTATCCTGTCTCGACCTCAACGTGCTTCTTCTTCTTCCTCCTCCTCTATCCTGCCTCGACCTCAACGTGCTTCTTCTTCTTCCTCCTCTATCCTGTCTCGACCTCAAAGTGCTTCTTCTTCCTCCTCCTCTATCCTGCCTCGACCTCAACGTGCTTCTTCTTCCTCCTCCTCTATTCTGCCTCGACCTCAACGTGCTTCTTCTTCTTCCTCCTCTATCCTGTCTCGACCTCAAAGTGCTCCTTCTTCTTCCTCCTCTATCCTGTCTCGACCTCAACGTGCTTCTTCTTCCTCCTCCTCTATTCTGCCTCGACCTCAACGTGCTGGGGATACAGGCAGGTCGGTAGGTGAACACAAAACAATAAACTTATACACAGTACAATGTGTTTACATCTAAAGTGTCGGATAAGGAAGTATCTGTGTTTACACTAACATTGTGTTGAGGGAGAGAGTTCCAGAGTCGAATGTACCAGGGAAACAATAATATATATGGTAATTGCATCCGGCGTAAGGGATATGACAGAAATGTTTTCTACTACTGATAACATTAACCGGGACAATGTATTGATTTGAAGGTATTCTCAATAGATCATTGACTATTTTGTACATCATGCAGACCTTAGCATCTACCCTGCCGTATGTCAGGGGTCTCCATTCTAATATTTCTAGCATGTCTGTCTCACTACAAAACATTGTGATGACGATATCGGACATATGGACCTGCATGACGTTGACTCATTTGTAATTGATCTATTTATGTCTGTGAGCATGGATCCCAAACAGTTCTGCTGTTCTTCACAAGGGGTCTGACAAGGGAACAGTAGGCCTGAGTTTCTATTTTGATAAATGGAACTTGTAGGTTTCTACTTAGGAAGCTTAATAACCTATTTGCTTTTGGTGAGATGTTATCTATATGGGTATTCCACCGAATATATGAGGTTTTTCAAACACAGAGATATTTAGTCTTAGAGACACTTTCTAATATTTGACCATGAGGCATACACTTGGTGTCAACGATGTTTTTGTTTCAAGTAATTCTACTGTTGATACGATGCATTCTTTGCTGACACGATAATTCGTTAACTATTTGTATTCTTGCGTAATCGTGGACACGTCATTGTTCTGACTCTCTAATTTAAAGTAAACAATTACCATTGAATGGTATTAGAGAATGAAGATTGTCTTTTCTTCTCCGTCATATTAGTTTTATTTTATGCACCAGAGGCGCCACCTTACATCGGGTAGCCTGTTATTGTTTCCACCGGGTAAGAATGCCATTTTCCTACTCTAGCTACACATACCTTAGTTCCGAGCTAATCAGTTTTAGATCATTTTAATCTCATCCTGCGAGTGTCGGATAAAAGCACTACACCTTTTGTCCTGCTTCCTTGAGGTATAGTAATAAAAATAATATTTATTTTATATAGCGCCATATTCAATACAGTTCACAGCGCTTTACATAAA